>SJXQ01007927.1:685196-725263 GCA_006408695.1 Aepyceros melampus | reverse complement strand
TGAGTCTGAGTGAACTCCGGGAGTTGGTGATGGACAGGGAGGCCTGGCGTACTGCGACTCATGGCGTTGCAAAGAGTCAGACACGACTGAGCGACTGAACTGAACTGAAATGAACTAATGCTTTTAGAGAAAAATAGTATGGAGTAGTGAAAGGAGTGTGGAGACAACTTGGGTTTGAGGTCAGGCTTTCCAGCTGGGAGATCTTTCCAACCTCTTTCAGTTTGTTTCCCATCCTTCCTAAAGCTATCAAACTAGTCATCACTCTGTTACGATGATTAAATGAAAATATAGGAGAGTTTTGAAAACTGAAAAATGCATTACACGTTTATTATTTCAAAGGCAAGCCTGTTGGCTCAGTTTACTTATGAAATACTTGAAGTGGTGGGGGTGGAGTGGGGAGAGGGGCTAGAGAGCCTAAAAAGCTCTCCTTTACCGAGCACCTACTTGAATAACAGGCACTGAGACGAGTATTTTTAAGACGTTATTTCGTTTAATCTTTGCAACAACCAAGTGAGAGAAGTAACTTTCATTATAGTTTCTGGGCTTCCCAGGTGACACTCAGGTGGGCTTCAGGGCGGGTGGTAAAGAAAACTCGCCTGCCAGTGCAGGAAAGCATTTAAGAGACATAGATTCAATCCTTAGGTTAGAAAGATCCCCTGGAGGAGGGCAGGGCAACCTACTCCAGTACTCTTGCTTGGCACATCCATGGACAGAGGGGCCTGGCCTGCTATGGTACATAGGGTCGCCAAGAATCAGACATGACTGAAGCAACTTAGCACACACCCAAGAAGGGGAGAGAGAGGTTTAGTGGCCTGTTAAGAGTTCACAAAGGTGGTCAGTGATAGTCTATTCAAAGTCCTGTGCTCCCAGCTATTACTCAACCTGCTTTTCTTGAGGAAAGCAAGGCTAGATGTGTATACATGTGAGATTGTCCCACGTGCTTTATAGCTTTCAGAAATAATTGATTTGTATGTCCCAGGAGAAGAGGGACTTGGTCAAAAATAAAAGCATTGGAAAGGACCAGAGGTTGAATGACCTAACATTAAAACCACAAGCAAACTGGTGGTAGATTAGATCCCAGCCCAACAGACAATCAGTTTTTTGATCCTTACATTTCCTTTAAACTAGACCTTGGAATAGTATTAGTAAGCTGTAGCTGTGATAATAATAGTCATATCTATATTTGTATTACTCTTGAGTTCATAGAGCCTTCAACACACAGTCTCATCTTTTCCAAATGACTGTTTGTTACTCAGAAGATCCCCAGTGAGGGGGCAGTGCTAGGAGGATTTTCCAGGTTATTTAGGGAGATATCTGAGTAGAGACAGGAGGAACCAGGCACATTTAGGGGCTGATGAAGTCTGGGAGAAGGTAGGTGATAGCCACTTAATTAGGAGAAGGATGGGGACAGGGAGGTGGGATGGGGAGGTAATTTTTAATATCAAGCCCAGCATTCTAATTTTCTTGAAGGTAAAAACTACTTCACTCTCCCCTCCCTATTTTTATTAAAGCAGGTATGTTTGTGTATGTGCGTGTACATTGATTTCCCTTTTAAAATAAAACCTCAAGAGAGAGAATTTCTGAAGAAAGATACACCTGAGGATGACCAATAGTGAAAATATACAGACCTTAGTTTTGGTGTGTTTATAAGGGTTTTAGCTTTCTTAAATCACCTTATATTTGTAGCTAATTTATGAAATGAGTGGAAAATAAAGTGAATTTTATTTCTGGAAAACAAAACCCCCTGTCGAAAATCAGCAATACTTCACATAGCATTTGGGGTTCCTTTCTTTAAAAAACAAAACAAGTTCTTTGCACCTACCAGATAGAATTTAGACTCCCCTGCCTTTGTTAAACTAAATCATCCCCCATCTGACTTGCTCCCCTAGCATTCTGCCCTCCAGTTACTTAAAGCTCTCATAGCACTGAGCCGGGTGTGGTATCCAGGCTGCCATCTTGGGCTCTTGATTCCTGCTTTGACACTCCAGTTCTCTTGACTCTCCTTTCCACCTGGCAGAACTACTTTCTTCAAACCTAAGTTCAATGCATTGAAGCCTTCTTTGACCTTCTGTAAGCAGTGAAGCCCTGTCCTGTTCTGTGCTCCCACTGCTTTGTATGCCTGTTTCCATTAAAGCAGTTACCTTATATCAGTATTGTTTTCATGACTGTTTCCTTTCTACACTGTCAGCTCCTGGAGAGCAGAAATTATTGTAGTTTCTGTAAATCACCTGGAATTAGCCACCTGCACCTTTATAGGGAACTTGATACTTGAATTGGTAAGTTGAAGCATCAGGCTGGTGGATGTTCTGGGCCAAAGGAGGAGTGGTTTAGCTAGGAACACTTAGTCACATCCCACAGGACAAGTGGAGATGAGGTTTACTTGTCTGTTTCTTACCAAATCAGTCATCTCTCAACATAAACACCCTGTCTTCATCATCACCCTGGCTTATATATTTCTTTTCGACCTATTTGGATTTTTATCAGTGGTTTATCCCTTCACCCTACTTCAGTGCCTGTGATCCCCAAACTTTTCTTATATTTGTATCTTGCTACTGCTCTGGACAGTTGAGTGGGTCACTATTCTTGGGTTAGGATATAAGATTTTTCTGAATCCAATATTTTCCTTTGCTCAAAAGCCAGGGGCCTGGAAGAATGGAGAAATAATTGGAGGAACAGGAAATTGGTGTTGTGGTGGGCAGAATAAACCCCCTTTCCATGAAGATGCCTACACCCTATATCCCCGGAAACTATGTAGATGTAGAGTTATGGACCTTGAGGTGAAAAGGTTATCTGCGATCAGCTGGGTGGGTCCAGTGTAATCACATGAGTCCTTCAGCGCAGAACTTTCCCAGCTGGGTGAGAAACGAGATTCGGAGAGATTTGAAGTACAAGAAGGGTTCAGTCCCCATTGCTGACTCTGAAGATGGAGAGACAAGGCCACAAGCTATGTTGGTGGCCTCCTGAGGCAGGGAATGGCCTTGAGCAGACAGACAGCGAGAACACAGGGAGCTTAGTCCTGTGATGATAAGCAACTCAATTCTACCAGTAAGCCAAGTGAGCGAGCTCTCTCTGGAGCTTCCGGAGAGGAACACAGTCCTGCAAACACCTTGATTTTAGCCCTGTTGAAACACATGTCAGAACCCATGTCAGAAGTGTAAAACAAAAAATTTGTGACGTTGAAAGCACTGTGTGAGGTAACTTGTTATGGCAGCATTAGAAAACTACAGCAGATAATAAAAGTAAAGAACAGAACAAGGTTTCTGGATTGAGGTCTCCATTGTCCTCCTAGCTCTCAGCTCTCAGAGGCCACGTACAGTTCCTTGCCATGAGGCCTCCACGGGCAGGTCAAGCATAGGTTGCTTTCTTCCAGAAAAGCCAGAGCACATCTGACGACTTCTGAAGCCCACTGGAGAAAGCTCTTCCAAAGAACTAGTGATTAGGTCAGGCCCGCCCCTGTGATCTGGATCATCTTCCTGTTTTAAGGTGAATTGATTTGGACTGTAATTATATCCACATTGCAGACTGTAATTCTGTATCTGATTCTTCTAACTATACCATTCCACGTGTTTCATGGAATTAAAAAGCAGCCTTAAAGGTCTAGTCTAGTGCTTTTAAGCTTTTCTGTGACACCTCCCCTTCCTCATCAAAAGAACATTTTATTTTGCAGTCAATGTCCACATATTTCATCAAAACATTTGGAGCCTATTAATACAAACCATGGTTTGAGAAACAATGAAGACCATTTCAATTTCTTTTCTTTAAACTCCTCTCCCAGCAACACAGGCCCTCTCCCTTTTAACTGCTCAGGCAGCTGGTGGGAGAGACTCTTTACTCTGGGGAAGCCAGACCCAACCTTTTGCTATACCAGGAAGTGAGAAGACCAGAATTCTGGCTGCAGCTAAACAGTTTTAAGGTGAATCACAGCCCTAGCCACAGTGATATAGAAAGGGGAAATGAGTTTCCTACAGGAGGGAGGTAAGTTAGAGACTTTATTGGGGGAATTTACTTCCAAATCAAAATAAAATGGTAACCATGAAAGTCATTAGTGCTGTCCTGGTTCTTAATCTCTACACAGTCTGGTATACAGCTACCATATATTTATTTGTAGCTATGAGAAAACAGCTATTTGTAAGGCCTCCCCAGACAGCCATTTTGCCTTTTTGCATTTCTTTTCCATGGGGATGGTCTTGATTCCTATCTCCTGTACAATGTCACGAACCTCATTCCATAATTCATCAGGCACTCTATCAGATCTAGACCCTTAAATCTATTTCTCACTTCCACTGTATAATCATAAGGGATTTGATTTAGGTCATACCTGAATGGTCTAGTGGTGTTGCCCACTTTCTTCAATTTAAATCTGAATTTGGCAATCAGGAGTTCATGATCTGAGCCACAGTCAGCTCCCGGTCTTGTCTTTGTTGACTGTATAGAGCTTCTCCATCTTTGGCTGCAAAGAATATAATCAATCTGATTTCGGTGTTGACCATCTGGTGATGTCCATGTGTAGAGTCTTCTCTTGTGTTGTTGGAAGAGGGTGATCAGGAGTTCATGATCTGAGCCACAGTCAGCTCCCGGTCTTGTCTTTGTTGACTGTAAAGAGCTTCTCCATCTTTGGCTACAAAGAATATAATCAATCTGATTTCAGTATTGGCCATCTGATGATGTCCATGTGTAGAGTCTTGTCTTGTGTTATTGGAAGAGGATTTTTGCTATGACCAGTGCATTTTCTTTGCAAAACTCTATTAGTCTTTGCCCTGCTTCATTCTGCATTCCAAGGACAAATTTACCTGTTACTCCAGGTGTTTCTTGACTTCCTACTTTTGCATTCCAGTCCCCTATAATGAAAAGGACATCTTTTTTGGGAGTTCTAAAAGATCTTGTAGGTCTACTCCTTTTCCTATTTGGAACCAGTCTGTTTTTCCATTTCCATTTATAACTGTTACTTTTTGACCTGCATATAGGTTTCTCAAGAGGCAGGTCAGGTGGTCTGGTATGCCCATCCCTTTCAGAATTTTCCCCACTTTATTGTGGTCCACACAGTCAAAGGATTTGGCATAGTCAATAAGGCAGAAATAGATGTTTTTCTGGAACTGTCCTGCTTTTTTTTGATGATGCAGCAGATGTTAGCAATTGGAACTCTGGTTCCTCTGCCTTTCCTAAAACCAGCTTGAACATCTGGAAGTTCATGGTTCATGTACTGCTGAAGCCTGGCTTGCAGAATTTTGACCATTACTTTACTAGCATGTGAGATGAGTGCAATAGTGCAGTAGTTTGAGTATTCTTTGGCATTGCCTTGCTTTGGGATTGGAATGAAAACTGACCTTTTCCAGTCCTGTGGCCATTGTTGAGTTTTCCAAGTTTGCTGGCATATTGAGTGCAGCACTTTCACAGCATCATCTTTCAGGTTTTGAAACAGCTCAACTAGAATTCCATCACTTATATTAGCTTTGTTCGTAGTAATGCTTTCTAAGGCCCACTTGACTTCACATTCCAGGATGTCTGGCTCTAGGTGGGTGATCATACCATCATGATTATCTGGGTCGTGGAGATCTTTTTTTGTTAGTTCTTCTGTGCAATCTTGCCACCTCTTCTTAATATCTTCTACTTCTGTTAGGTCCATACCATTTCTGTCCTTTATCAAGCCCATCTTTGCATGAAATGTTCCCTTGATATTTCTAATTTTCTTGAAGAGATCTCTAGTTTTTCCCATTCTGTTGTTTTCTCTATTTCTTTGCATTGATTCCTGAAGAAGGCTTTCTTATCTCTCCTTGCTATTCTTTGGAACTCTGCATTCAAATGCTTGTATCTTTCCTTTTCTCCTTTGCTTCTCCTCTTTTCATAGCTATTTGTAAGTCCTCCTCAGACATCCGTTTTGCTTTTTTGCATTTCTTTTTAATAGGGATGGTCTTGATCTCTGTCTCCTGTACAATGTCACAAATCTCCATCCATAGTTCTTCAGGCATTTTATCTATCAGATCTATGCCCTTAAATCTATTTCTCACTTCCACTCTAGGGATTTGATTTAGGTTATACCTGAATGGTCTAGTGATTTTCCCCACTTTCTTCAATTTAAGTCTGGATTTGGCAACAAGGAATTCATGATATGAGCCACAGTCAGCTCCCAGTCTTGTTTTTGCTGACTGTATAGTGCTTCTCCATCTTTGGCTGCAAAGAATATAATCAGTCTGACTTCATTGTTGACCATCTGGTAATGTCCATGTGTAGATTTTTCTCTTGTGTTGTTGGAAGAGGGTATTTGCTATGACCAGTGAGTTCTCTTAGAAAAACTCTATTAGCCTTTACCCTGCTTCATTCAGTACTCCACGGCCAACTTTACCTGTTACTCCAGGTGTTTGTTAACTTCCTACTTTTGCATTTCAGTCCCTCGTAATTAAAAGGACATCTTTTTTGGATGTTAGTTCTAAAAGGTCTTGTAGGTCTTCATAGAACCATTCAAATTCAGCTTCTTCAACTTTACTGGTTGGGGCATAGACTTAGATTTCCGTGATATTGAGTGGTTTGCCTTGGAAATGAACAAAGTTCATTCTGTCATTTTTGGAATTGCATCCAAGTTTAGCATTTGGACTCTTGTTGATCATGATGGCTACTCCATTTCTTGTAAGGGATTCCTGCTCACAGTAGTAAATATAATGGTCATCTGAGTTAAATTCACCCATCCCAGTCCATTTTAGTTCACTGATTCCTAGAATGTCGATGTTCACTCTTGACATCTTCTGTGTAACCACTTCCAATTTGCCTCGATTCATGGACCTCACATTCCAGATTCCTAAGCAATATTGCTCATTACAACATTGGACCTTACTTCTATCATCAGTCACATCCACAGCTGGGTATTGTTTTTGCTTTGGCTCCATCCCTTAATTCTTTCTGGAGTTATTTCTCCACGATATCCAGTAGCATATTGGATACCTACTGACCTGGGGAGTTCCTCTTTCAGTATCCTATTATTTTGCTTTTTCATACTGTTCATGGGGTTTTCAAGGCAAGAATCCTGAAGTGATTTGCCATTCCCTTCTCCAGTGGACCACATTCTGTCAGATCTTTCCACCATGATCCACCCGTCTTGGGTAGCCCCACAGGGCATTGCTTAGTTTCATTGAGTTAGACAAGGTTGTGTTCCTAGTGTGATTAGATTGACTGACTAGTTTTCTGTGGTTATGGTTTCAGTGTGTCTGCCCTCTTATGCCCTCTCACAACACCTACCATCTTACTTTGGACGTGGGATATCTCTTTTCAGCTGCTCCAGAAAAGTGTAGCCACTGCTTCTTACCTTGAAAGAGGGGTATCTCCTCACCGCTGCCCCTCCTGACCTTGAACGTAGAGTAGCTCCTCTCAGCCATCCTGCCACTGCTCCATGGACATGGGGTTGCTCCTCCTTGCCACAGCCCCTTGCCTTGGGTGGGGGTAGCTCCTCCCGGCCGCTGCCCCTGACCTCGGACATGGGGTAGCTCCTCTTGGCTGCTGCCCCTGACCTTGGACGTAGGGTAGCTCCTCTCAGCCATGCTTCTTTGAAGTCCATCGCAACCAGTGTGCTTCCTAAACCACATTTTGGGAACATATACCAACTATAAAGACCAAGCTTCATTCTAGTATATTGTTAATACCATACTATATAACTTCAATGTGGTTTTGCTTTGGAAAAGACCCTGATATATATACATATATATACATACACACACACACACATATATATACATATATGTACATACATATATACACACACATATATACATATATGTACATACACATATATATACATACACACACACACATATATACATATATATACACACACATATATACATACATATATATGTGTGTGTATATATATACATATATATCTTACATTCAAAGATTTCATTGGAATCTTTCATATAAGATATTTCTAAACCGAATAATTAAATGAACTTCATTCTTTCTAAACCACATTTTGGGTACAAATACCAACTATAAAGACCAAGCTTCCTACTCCACTATCTTGCTAATACCATATTATATAATTTCAATGAGGTTTTGCATTGGAAAATACCCTGATGCTGGGAAATTCTGAAAGCAAGAGGAGAAGAGGATGACAGAGGATATGATGATTAGATGGCATCACTGACTCAATGGATATGAGTTTGAGCAAACTCCAGCAGATGGTGCCGGTCAGGGAAGCATGGCATGTTGCAGTCCATGCAGTTGCAGAGTCAGATACATTTGAGTGACTGAACTGAACTGAACTAACATAATACTAGTTATGACTTCAGACATGACTTAGTGACTGGAAAACAATAATTTTCATTGTATTACCATCTTTGGTTATTTCTTTGGAGAATACTTGAAATATAAACTGAAGAAAAGTCTTTCTTTTCAAAATGTCTTGAATTTATGTGTCTATTATACCTTTTTTTTTTTTAAACTGGAAACGTTTCATGGTTTTGCTTGTTGTTCTCAGTCATAAAAGGCTCTAGTATAGGTTGTGGTATATTGCATCATTTTACTGTCCACATATTCTTTTGTGCAGCATCCTGTTTGTTGAGAGAAGGTATTTTTCAGACTGAAATACATGAACAAAACTCAGTAACCCAGAGGGAGTATGGTTTCAAGTATCTAAGATAAAGTCATCAAACAGCTTTATACCTGTTTACTTCAAAAGAAATAAATTTATATGCAGGAACTCACCTTTCTGTAGTTGAGCAATACAAAGGTAAGAGATTATTATTCTTACTATCTTACTAATACCATAAATGTCAGTTTATGGCATTCCCCATAAACTGGGGAATACCTTTTTATTCCCCAAAGATAACATTTTAACTTTATTTGCTTTGCCTGATCAGTTGTCCAAATGGTAATATTAGGATCTTATGTCTTTTTTTTTTCTTGGTAATTTTCCTAATTATGGTTGATTTTATATTTTGAACTTGTACAGTTCCCAGAAAGTGTTTTAATAAGTGATCATTTTGTAAAATAATGTATACTCAAAATTCATAAATAATGTCTTATGTAATGAGTAATCATTTGATGCATGAGACAATTGTCAAATGTTTTGTTGTTATTCTTTTACTCTTTACTGACAAGAAAGGAAAATTGCAAATAAAACCAAAAAAATCCAACTTACTTCTAGTTGTTCCATATAATACTTTGCTTTGGCTTTGTATCACTTTATAATAATACACTGCTTTTTCCCAGTTATAAAAAATAATGTTAATCTTTTAGGCAAATATTTTAGAAAATCTAGAAAATGAAGAAATAGATAATAATTCAGTAACATTATCTAAAATACCTTTACTCAGAGAACTTCTGAGAACATTTTGGCATAGGTATTTTCAGTATTCTTTCGTTTAAAATATACATGGGTCTCATAAAATTGAAACCATAAGGAATTATAATTTTATATCTACATTCTGCTTTGTTCATTCAACATAATAGCATGAAAACTTTTCCTTCTCCTTAAATGTATTATGATAGCATGTTTCATACTATTAGTATTAGCACATAATTTAATTAACAAGTATTCTATTATGATTCTGATATTATTTCATAAATGTTAACTTCTTTAAATAATGCATAGTAAATCATGGTTCATAAATCATCACATGTATGTTTGATTTTGCCCTTAGCTATATTCTCAGACATTAAATTACAGTTAAAGTGTATGTATCAAAGAATATTGCTATAAGTACTGTACATATACATGTAATGACATAATTTTATCAATAAATTAGTCACATCCTCTACTAGATACTAAAAATTACAAGGCATAGTGAATTTAGAAGTGAGGCCTAAATGGGTTAAAATGTAACACATTGATCTGCAAAACTAAATAAATACAGGGAGTTAATTAGCTTCTAAATTTTTTAGCAAGCAAAGGGTAAAAGGTGACTTTAGTGGAGATGTAATTTGTTTTGTGAGTGATAGAAAGTCAACAGTACTTCTTTAGATGACAGTCCTCCTAAAGAAGAAAGATTAATATTCTATAACATATAAAATAATTTACAATTATTAATATATGAACTATTTGCTTAAGCATGTATTTATTGCATAGTTTTTTTTTTTAAATCATGAATATAAGTTGCTAGCAACAAATCAAAATGCATTTCTATAAAGTTAATTATATGGAGGGTCAGCCTGATTTGTTCAAACTGTTCACTTGCTTCTGGTCTCTAAAGAAAAATATGTGTAAAATTAAATTTTATGATATAGCAAAAGTGCAGATGAGGTGGCTATATTTCTTTAAAAATACTTAGCTTTGAGAAGTGTATGTCAACTGACATTTTATTAAATAATGAGACATAGTGTGTTGGAGGTCATGTACTGTATATCCAAAATAATCACACAGCAAATTTGCTTATAGTGAGTGTGTGTGTGTGTGTGCACGCACAAGCTTAGGGAGAAGAGTGGTATTAAGAGAGTATCTACAACTCCAGAACCCCTGAGTTTTATCCTTTTCATATTCACAAAGAGATTATATGTACACAAAGACCAGAAATGAACACTTTTAAAGCATAAGTAAGTATGCTTTGACCTTAGATTGAAATGTAGTTAACACAGAGGTGTCCAACCCCACAGAGGGTTCGAGAAACCAGATAACTAATTTGTCATTTTTCCTCATATTCAGTGGACTTGAATCTTCTTTTTAAAAAATACTGTTAAATAAAAAGTGCCAACATAGGAAAAAAGCTTGTGAACAACAGAGCAAGTGCGTAAGATTCTTGTGAACAACAGAGCAAGTGTGTAAGATTCTTAGACTCATCTGTCCTAGGCCTTCTCTATTGTTTGCATATAAAGTAGTATACAATTTCTACCTTTTAACATTGTGGTGGCCATCAGTTCTTTCAAAAGGTTTTTAAGTGGTTAACAAGCAGAAGTGTTTACCTGGCTTGTTCAGTGACTGGCTTGTCCCATGAAATATAAACTCCATAAGTACCAGCAGTTAGGATTTCTTTCTATGGAATCAAAGGCCAATAAAAAGCCAGTAATATCACAGGACACTTCATATTATTTCAGACACATGCAGTGTTCCAACTGAATAGTTATGTCTGAAGTTATTCATTCCCTATGTCACAGAAGATGTGAAAATAATCATGCAAATCTATTATTTTAAAACAAGATGACATCAATATAGTTCTCTTTTCACACAATGTAAGATAAAATATAAAATTATTTAAATAAAAAGGAATGGATATTTATATATCTTACAAAATTATATGCATAAATTAACAGATTTAAATATCATTTATGATGATTAATTAGAGGAAAAGTTCCTTGAGATTAAAGGTTACCTTTCAGAGGAAATTCAAGGACAAGTATTTTATGGTTACTACATGCAGGGAAAAAAAAAAAAAAGCTTATAGTCTTATGTATAACATTTCATTTTCTGTCTATTAAATTATTTCCTGCAGCGAGCTTTCATTATTTAAAATTCTATTTTATCTTTCAGAATCAACCACTGTTTCCTTTTTTCTCTCAGTTCCGAGTTTCTCTCACAAGCAGTTGCTAATTAAGAGAGCCTCTGGCCTCAGGGCTCTGTGCAAAATCCTGTTTGTTAGCACTGGATGAATCAGTGGAATCTGGAGAATAAAAAGAAAATAAAAACTAGATCATGGGGGGAATGTAATATTTTGCTTCTACATAAGCTTGGCAAATAATTTACAGTTTGTTTACCTTTCTTTTTGTTGTTAATAAAAGTAGGTAAAAGAGAAATGATGTAGAAATTACTGACATAAACACAAACAATCATATGGAACCAAAATTTCAGATGATCTCAAAAAACTATACACAACAGGGAAGAAAATAGTTCTGTACTTTCCTATTTGTAGCCACTAAATAATTATTAAGATTGTTAAAAAAAATTGATAACTATTTGTAAAACGTGAAGAGTATCCATTAGGAAAATAACATAATATGCAAAATGCAAAAAATAACTTAAAAATAAATTGCAGTCTAGCAAAAACTGAGATGCAGGAAAGAAAAAGTACAAAATATACACAAGATTTAAAATAAGAGCAAAATTAAGATGTATATAGCTATTTTGTTTAAAGATAAATAATTTCTGTTTGAAAAAAGAATTTTTTAAAAACCCAGAGTCACATGCTTTATGTGATGGCTATATTTAAGTCATAGAAAGAATGATATGGGAGAGTTAAAAGACATATTCAGTACATAAGGACCCAGAAACACACTCCCTGTATTTTCCCCTCACAGAATGAAACAAACAAACAAAAAAGATTATATTCTAGCTTCAAAGTTTTAAGAGAAGTTATCTCTGATTGTCAGAATACAGAAATGTGTTTTTTTTCCCACTTATGATATTTATTCTCCAAAAGCTTAAAATTTACCAGCATTAGTAACTATTTTTATTTTCAAAATGAAGAAACTAACGAAGAAAGGGAGAGAAAACTGGAGCGCAGGCAGGTGAGATTTTTTTCAACAGCACTGGCAAATGTGGGGGAGATATTCCCAAGAATTGAATTTTCAAAATTGAACATTAATCTGGTGATAGGGGCTTCCCTGGTTGCTCAGCTGGTAAAGAATCCACCAGGAGACCCTGGTTTGGTTCCTGAGTGGGAAGATCCCTTGGAGAAGGGATAGGCTACCCACTCCAGTAGTCTTGGGCTTCTCTGGTGGCTCAGATAATAAACAATCTGCTTGCAGTGTGGGAGACCCGGGTTTGTCCCCTGGGTTGGGAAGATCCCTGGAGGAGGGCATGACACCCACTCCAGTCTTCTTGCCTGGAGAATCCCCAAGGATAGAGGAGCCTGACAGGCTGCAGTGCATGAGGTCGCACAGAGTTGGACAGGACCCAGGGCACACGCTAGAGATGGGGCAGGGGAACAAGAGAAATGGGACAAATGTTCCAATTTGACACAATGTTTAGTCACATAATTTGAGCTAGATTTTCTTAAATTCCTATGCTTTAGAAAAAGATTAGTTTAGGATGAACCCACAGATGACAGGTGAAGTAAAAGTCATTTAGTTGTGTCAGACTCTTTGCTACCATGGAATTCTCCAGGTCAGAATACTAGAGTGGGTAGCTTTTCCCTTCTCCAGGGGATCTTCCCAACCCAGGGATTGAACCAGGGTCTCCCACATTGCAGGCGGATTCTTTACCAGCTGAGCCACCAGGGAAGCCCAAGAATACTAGAGTGGGTAGCCTATCCCTTCTCCAGTGTATCTTCCAGACCCAGGAATTGAACGGGCTTTTCCCACATTGCAGGAGGATTCTTTACCAACTGAGCTATGAGGGAAGCCACAGATGATAAACACAATGGATAAATCAGAAACAGCATTGCAAGCCATTTATTTACATAGCAGAACTTAGTTCTGATAAAATTAAATTATGTTAAGGTTTATGAAATGCATTAAGCTTATTTTATGCTGTAGGTTTGTAATTACATAATTCTGTGTAGCTTCCTTTCTGTCCCATATTCTCAGTTAAATCCTTCATCATCTGTCTCTAACTCTGTTTTACTTTTTTATATTAAATGAATTAGATAATCCACTAAACAAATGGGAGGAAAGAGCATTAATGATATGTTGCACTTGCATTATGAAGTTAATTGCATCAACTAAATTAGTTCTTTTACATTCATGCCTGCATATATTTTAAGATTAAAAGCAGGAAATCATCAAGATAACTCAGGTTTCTGTGATCTTCTCTCTTCATTATAAAGCAGAGGTATGTAATGTATTTATTCCCTGAGCCACCAATAAGACCACATACCAGTAAAAAGTTGAAATTCAAAGAAAAAAAATGAAAAATAAAAGAGAGAGAGAGGGGGAGAAAGAAAAACAAGAGAAGAATCACAGAAATTTCAATAAGTCATAGAATTCTACAAATCTAACTTATTTATAGAGTGCCAACCACACATCACTGTGGTCTGGCTTTAAGATACTATTATATTCCAGGAAAGAACTCATTGAGATAGTGGAAAAATACAGCGTTCAGTGTGCTGTGTAGTAGAAAAAAGGGCTTTACTTGAGAATAAATTCCTACTCTGGAAATCTTCTCAAGGCTGAGGTTAACCTTAAATTCAAGGTGGTGTTGTTTAGTCACTAAGTCATGTCTGACTCTTTTTGACCTCATGTACTGTAGCCCACCAGGATCCTCTGTCCATGGGATTCTTCAGCAAGAATATCAGAGTGACTTGTCATTTCCTTCTCCAGGGGATCTTCCCAACTCAGGGATCGAAACCATGTCTCCTACATTGGCAGACAGATTCTTTACTGCTGAGTCACCTGGGAAGTCCAAATTCAATCTACCTGGATCCTAACAATTCTGGTGATTCCAAGGTTCTCAGTTTAGGTTAACACTGTAAATTTCAAGACTAGGATGAAAGATGGAATGCCCTCTCTGTTCACTGTCAACATCCAATTACATAATTTAATGTCATAGACTTCATTTCACTATGAGATGTTACTTTCTATGGTACACAAATTATCCATTACTTCAAGAATGTCCCCATAACAAGTCTGATTCTAAGATTTGTATCATAATATTAATTTCTTTTTTTTTTTTTACATTTAGAATCAAAAATTGATCTAGGCTCATATTCACTCTAAGTTTACAGTAAGAAGCAAATTTTAGTCTCTGAGTACATGGTTCTTAATTTGAATCAGTTCTAGTCATCAGTAAGTTCTACCAATGTCAATAAGAGGTAATGGGTAAAGATCCTACAGTATGCAATAATTTCATTTTTTAATTATTATTATTTTTTAATCATTTTATTATTTTTGTTAAAGTAAATAACATATGTGACTGTGCGTCAATTAATTATTTTGTCTTTTACAAAGAAAGGTGATGTAATTTATGACAAATTATGTATAATACAAATATACTACTTTAAAGAATTTGGCTAAAATTTTCAGAAATTAACATGTCAATCATAGATGTAAATAATCCATACAAGAGTTTAGGTATTCAGAATTATTCAAGAATATATCTGTTTGCTTTAGTTTCATAGTTTTCATTTAATATCATACTCTACATATCGTACTCCACAGTTACATTTGGAATTTTTATCTAAGGAGCAGCAGCTGTGCTTTGCGGGAGCAGTCGTGAAGAGATACCCCACACCCAAAGTAAGAGAAACCCAAGTAAGATGGTACGTGTTGCCAAAGGGCATCAGAGGGCAGACACACTGAAACCATACTCAATAAATTAGTCAATCTAATCACACTAGGACCACACTCTTGTCTAACTCAATGAAACCAAGTCATGCCCAAGGGGCAAACCTGGATGGGCAGGTCATAGTGGAGAGGTCTGACAGAATATGGTCCACTGGAGAAGGGAATGGCAAACCACTTCAGTATTCTGTCTTGAGAACCCCATGAACAGTATGAAAAAACAAAATGATAGGATACTGAAAGAGGAACTCCCCAGGTCAGTAGGTGCCCAATATGCTACTGGAGATCAGTGGAGAAATAACTCCAGAAAGAATGAAAGGATGGAGCCAAAGCAAAAACAATACCCAGCTGTGGATGTGACTGGTGATAGAAGCAAGGTCTGATGCTGTAAAGAGCATTATTGCACAGGAACCTGAAATGTCAGGTCCATGAATCAAGACAAATTGGAAGTGGTCAAACAAGAAATGGTAAGAGTGAACGTCGACATTCTAGGAATCAACAAATTAAAATGGACTGGAATGGTGGATTTAACTCAGATGACCATTGTATCTACTACTGCAGGCAGGAATCCTTCANGGATGACTAAGGATGAGATGGCTGGATGGCATCATGGACTCAATGGACGTGAGTCTGAGTGAACTCCGGGAGTTGGTGATGGACAGGGAGGCCTGGCGTACTGCGATTCATGGGGTCGCAAAAAGTCGAACACGACTGCACGACTGAACTGACTGACTGATGAGAAAACAGTTGTTAGTCCCTACCTCTTAGACTTAAAATGCTTTATTCAACTTTGAGGTTATGAAATCATTTACCCTGCTGTTCATAATTTTTTTTTCCTAAATCTCAGAACGAGTCAAAAGTCTGATTGATGTGCTTATTTAATTTAGTAAAATCTGTCACTTCTTCATCTAATTTTAAAAATTTTCTAATTTAACAACATTTCTTTAAGAAAAATAATGCATTTGTATGGTTCCAAAATGTGTAAGAATTTAAAAGTACCAGGGAAATTAAGTCACCTTCCTACCCTATCTCCCTTAGTCTCCCAGTTTTGTGGCTGCAGAGTAGTCCCTTACATAGCTGTGCCGACTTCCCACTAATACAAACAGGAATACAGAGGTTATTCATGCCTGGGCAAGTGTTCCTACAGACCTGATTCTGTGAGTGGGGTTGCAGGGGCAGAGGGCGCAGCAGGTTGTCGTTTTGATGGATAGTGCATACTGCCGTCGAGCAGTTTGTACTCTGCAGCTGACTGTGAGGGCTTTCCCCCCATTCTTACTGGCACTGTTTGTTTTTGATATTTGACAGTCTTACAGGTGGGAAATGACACCTCAATTCGTGTTCAGAGCCATTTATATGTTTCCTTTTCCATGAGGTATTTTACCTATTTTTTCTGTGGTTTTTGGTGTTTTGAGATACAAGGGCAAGTATATGGGTACCTGTGTAAGAGACATTAGCCATTTGTGGTGTGAATTGTAAACAATCTTTTTTTTAGCTTGTTTTTGCTAAGTAGGCCTTTTGGGCAGGGTAGGCTATCTTACATCCCTATCTCAGTCCACATTCTCTCTTCTCTGTCTTCCTAATGAGACTATCAAATACATATTCATTAGTAACAGCCATAGGCTCAGTAAATATCTGATTTTGGCATGTGCGTATTTGTCGCTCAGTTGTATCCAACTCTGCAACCCCATGGACTGTAGCTGCCAGGCTCCTCTATCCATGGGGATTCTCCAGGCAAGAATACTGGAGTGGGTTGCCATGCCCTCCTCCAATATTATGCCTACTGGATATCAAACAAATATTCTACTAAGGTTCATCTGACAGTTGCTTATTGTCTCAGAAGCATTTTGAGAAGTTTCTTAATTTAGCTTTCTAATGTTCACTATAGTAAGGGTTGAGAAGGGCCAACCCTAGACCCTCAAGCTAATTCTCCCTTCGTCCTTAATAGAGTTTGCCAAGTGTTTTTCTCTAGGGTGACCAGGACCCTCTTTGTTAGAAGTGTGTGATTCTAGCAGACTGCCTTCTTCTTAGGTTATAGTGCAGAGAAGAAGCTCATGTATCCAAATAATGATATTAACTCTTCTGAGGGTGCAATAGGAAGAATTAGGCGTTCTCACCACCCATTCAGACTTGCCTAGGAGTCTCTCCATCAGTCACACACTGGCCAATGGAAATGATAGTAGTTCTCAGCCTCAAGCAACACCGCCTCTGCTGCATGAGGGAGTTTCCTAGATTCAGTCTGCGTGAATGATATGTGGATGTGGATGTTTTATGGTCTTCCAAGTCACTTTCTGTGGTGGAGCAGAGTAGGAATAGATTTTCCAATACTCAGAAGTCACACTGTCAATTTAATCTTGTAGTTTGTAGATATAAACTTATAGCAGCACTCTGTAATAACTTTTGTTTTACAGTAGTATAAATTAGACTAACTGTAGTAATTTCTTGCTAGCCCCCAACCCACCCTGTCCCTCTGCCCTTCTTAGCTCCTCCAGTTCCTCCATTAAGTGCATTGCTTACAGTTTTGCTTTAAGCTGTACCACCCAACCCACCCCCACCCTCCTGGTCTTCTCAGATATAACCTTCAGGTTAAAGTAAACCTGACTCAGGGAAAGGAGCAGAAGCTTCACAGAGAGTAAGGCACCTAATAAACTAAAATCTGAAGGGCCGTCAGGAATTAAGCAGAGCTGGTAGCAGAGGGGCATGGGTAAAGGAACACTCTGATCTGGAAGCAAGGAGCATGGATAGGCGATGAATATGGTGGAAGCACACCACAGAGTTTACGGAGTGAGGAATGGGAAAGGAGGGGTAGGGGATAAGGCGAGAGAGTGGTAGGTCCAGGCACCAGGCCAGCTTCTGCGTGCCTCACTGTCTGGACTTTATCCTTATGGTAAAGGGAGTCATTAAAGCCTTACGCAAAGAAGTGAGCCTTCGATCGGCGCTTTTTAGAAAGCATCATCTACCTAAAGTGGAGGTAGAGAGCTGATTGCAGTGAGGCGAGAATGGAGGAAAGGAGACCTATTTCGGGTGGGGTCGAGGGTACTAGTGCAGTCACACAGGTTAGGAATGATGTCCAGAAAGAATTAGCTTTTGTACATTATGGATTTGTTGAGAGCAGGAAAAAAAAGTTTTAAGAAACGATCTGTTCAGGTTGTGGCGTGTGTTTTTCAGTAGCACCTAACTGCTTTATTTTGAGAAACTAGGAATAGCATGATACAGTCACAAGAAGAAATCTTTTCTGGCAAGCTTCACGTTAAGATCTTTGAGAAGCATAACCCCAGAGTCTTATGCCTTAGCGTATATCTGGCATCTTAAGTTACTGTTCAAAACCCTCCAGTGTTACACAGTTGGCACTGGTAATGGTTGATTACTCCAAAAAGTAATCTTTGGATAGTTATACATATGTATCTTAGATATTTTATTTATTTAACTTAAATATACTTAGGATTTAGGACCAAAGCCTTTTATTTGAGAATGGGACTGCCAAATGTTATTGTCCTTCAATAAAACCACATCCAATGACCATACTCCATACAATTTCCAATATGTTTCTTTTGAATTTAGCAAGAACTTCACAATGAATACAAAATTACTCTGGGTCAGTTTTTTTACCCCAGGATTTTACAGTTTTCTCACCCATAGTTCAACAGCATCTTTTTTTTTTCTTTAAGTACTCATCATTATTGAAATTTTTTAAAATAATCAATTTTGATACAAATTCCATGTCTTGTATTTATATATCACTGCTTATGTAATTATTAATTTAGTTAATGCATGAGTTCAGTTAGCATAAACAGATGGAGATAAAGACAACTGATTCTTAGTTAAGCCTGAAATCCAACTGATGGAACAGAAGTGAGATGATGTGCTAACTTTGAGCACTTCGCTATTGTCATCAGTTGAGTTTTACAGAGGAGAGAATGATGTTGAGGTAAAATGGCAAGACAGTTAAGTGGAAGTCGGTTGGAGAACTTTTTTCATGCAGTATAGTTCTGTGGGATCTGAGGTTCTAGGACCAATAAAAAAGACTATAGACTATGAAGTCAGACTAGGTTTAACTCTGGCTCTGCCTCTTACTTGCTGTGTGCATGTTGCACAATATTTCTGCGCTTTATTTTCCTTAGCAGTAAAAGGAGTGTAACAGTCTCGTCGTTAGGGTTGTTATGTAGATTAAATAAGATGATAGGTATAGTCTCACATTGTACATTAATATTTTTTCTTTGCCACCAACAACACCCTGCAAGGTAGTAAACTATTAGTGTTGTGAAAGTCAGATGCACTCATAGTGTAGCTGGCCTATTTCATGCATCATTTGCAATGACGAATAACAAGAGGAAGAAAACTATAAGCCTGTCCTCTGAATTAAAGGCCTTCGGTGGAGGCATCACCTCTTTGCTGAGAATGAGAGATCACCAGGAAAGTACCCCTCAGAATCCAGGAGTCATAGTGGAACTAGGAAAGCTTTATCAGCATTTAGTGATAAGTTTTTGTGATAAAGAAATACTCTCAAACTTAAAGAGGGACAGAAAAGCTGCCCAAAACCAGACTGTTATCTTGAAAGGAGCTTCCTGTAATTTGTCTTTATCAATATTGTTGAAGTAGATGTTGATACTTAAATATTTTCTTTCTAACAGGTTGTAAAATTAAAGCGCTGAGAGCCAAGACGAACACGTATATCAAAACACCGGTTCGTGGTGAAGAGCCCATTTTTGTTGTCACTGGACGGAAAGAAGACGTTGCCATGGCCAAACGAGAAATCCTGTCAGCTGCGAGCACTTCTCCATGATTCGTGCATCTCGAAACAAAAATGGCCCTGCCCTGGGAGGGCTGTCAGGCAGCCCTAATCTGCCGGGTCAGACCACCGTTCAAGTCCGAGTGCCCTATCGCGTGGTAGGGCTGGTGGTTGGACCCAAAGGAGCGACCATCAAAAGGATCCAGCAGCAGACCCACACATACATAGTAACTCCGAGCAGAGACAAGGAGCCCGTCTTTGAAGTGACAGGGATGCCCGAGAATGTTGACCGAGCACGAGAAGAAATTGAAATGCATATCGCCATGCGCACAGGAAACTACATCGAGCTCAATGAAGAGAATGACTTCCATTACAACGGTACTGACGTCAGCTTTGAAGGTGGCACTCTGGGCTCTGCGTGGCTCTCCTCCAATCCCGTTCCTCCTAGCCGTGCCAGAATGATCTCCAATTATCGAAATGATAGTTCCAGTTCCCTGGGAAGCGGTTCCACAGATTCCTACTTTGGAAGCAATAGGCTGGCTGACTTTAGTCCAACAAGCCCATTTAGCACAGGAAACTTTTGGTTTGGAGATACACTACCTTCTGTAGGCTCAGAAGACCTTGCGGTTGATTCTCCTGCCTTTGACTCTCTACCAACATCCGCTCAAACTATCTGGACTCCGTTTGAACCAGTTAACCCACTCTCTGGCTTTGGGAGTGATCCTCCTGGTAACATGAAGACTCAGCGTAGAGGAAGTCAGCCATCCACTCCTCGTCTGTCTCCTACCTTTCCTGAGAGCATTGAACACCCACTTGCTCGGAGGGTTAGGAGCGACCCACCTAGTACAGGCAACCATGCTGGCCTTCCAATATACATCCCTGCTTTTTCTAATGGTACCAATAGTTACTCCTCTTCCAATGGTGGTTCCACCTCTAGCTCACCTCCAGAATCAAGACGAAAGCACGACTGTGTGATTTGCTTTGAGAATGAAGTTATTGCTGCCCTAGTTCCATGTGGCCACAACCTCTTCTGCATGGAATGTGCCAACAAGATCTGTGAAAGAGAACGCCATCATGTCCAGTTTGCCAGACAGCTGTTACTCAGGCAATCCAAATTCATTCTTAACTATATATATATACATAAATACTATATCTCTATATGGACTCGTAAAGGCATGGGTATAATGGTACCCCCAGTAAACTTCCTAATGAATTCTTATGACTGTTATCAGGCTTTATTGGGATTAGGCTAAAGTTGTTAGTAAACTTATAAAAGGCTGCTATGGTAACACTAAACCTAAGTGGTCTCTTGTCTTAGTTTGGTTTGAATTATTAATCTTATCCTGTAGACCCAGAGACATAGCTTGTGTAAGAATTGCTAAAGCTGACGTTCAACTCGGCTGAGTGAAGATAATCATAGGTTGTGTGAACCTATGAGAAAAGTGTATACGTCTAAGATTTCCAAATGATGGGTCCCAAAGCCTAACCACATTAAGAGTTTATGGAGGGTACACGGCATTACAGATGACTCAGACACTTCCAGGGCTGCCTTCTTTACACTGCCAGTTTTGACAAAACAGGTCCATTTGTTTTTTATTTTACAACAACTTATGCCTAATTCTGCAGGATTGCAAGTAACTTTTTAATGCATTGTGGTTACTTATTGGTAATAATAGGGCTGATGGCAGTTTACTCGATCACTGGTTATAATTTGGGACAAAAACTGCTACATTGACCTTCATCTCGCCCAGAGTGCTCCCGGCTGGTCTGATCAGTGGAGCAGGAATGCAGTTGTATCGATCGTGAATTCCTACCCATTGCCTCCCTTGGTGAATGTGGAAATGGCCACCTGGGTTTTTCCATTCCAGGAAAGGCTTTGGGGTGCACCTGCATTGGCTAATAATTGAGGATACGAACATTCCATTCATTAGTCTGATCAAGCTATTGATTAATTTTTAGACTATAGATCAAAATGTGAAACATTTTATGTTCAATCCATATTTGTCTTGCACATTATAAATGTATTTTTATTTTTTAGTAATTTAGGGGAGGGGGGAGGGAGAGAGGGGTAACAATGCCCTTGCATATTTACAGAAGCAGCTGTGACAACCTCCAATCAGTTTACTTCATTTCAAAACTTGTTTCCAATCACAAGGAAAGATTTCTTTAAGATACACTTTTTACATTTCACCTGTGGATGTCTGTGACTTTTCATCCTCAGTATGTTCCCAAATCTGCTGGCATTGAACGGATAAAACATTATACTGGTGGGTTTTTCTACTAATTATTTTTTGAAGCGTTATTTTCCCAACAAAAAAGAGCTTTTTTTCTCAGTATAACAAAAATTGAAATCCTATGTGTATTGAATAGTAAATAGACAAATTTTATTTTTTATTTCCACTTGAAGAGTTACATTTCGTATAAAAGTTTACAAATAACGGTTTTTATTTTGATTTTTTCAGTATAAAAAATTGCCTTGATGGCATATTATGATGTAATGCTAATTGCTTGTAGAATAGTTAAATGTCAGTATTGAAACCTAATCTTTAGCTGCCGTCTTGTAGATAGAAACGAATGTTCACCAAGCATGTATTTTGTATTTTGTTGCATTGTACACTGCAACTAATAAGCCAAGGAATCGACATATATTAGGTGCGTGTACTGTTTCTAAAAACCACAAACTTAAGAATGATAAATTATCAATATAGTTTAGTATTTGCTAATTTTACTACACTCTTTTGTTATGTATATGTAGGGAAGTCATAGGGATTATAAATTCAATTTGAGTAAAGTTTAAAACCATATATTTTATGATAAAGGGCCTTTAACTTAAGATGGCCAAAGCACTGATATTATATATTTGCTGTAAAGAGAATTATAAGAGTTTTATTTTTCTGATATTAAAAGTTACTTAATAAAGACTTGTTTCCATTAACTTGAATGTATTCTCCTTGGTGTTTTTCATGTATTCATTAGTTTACATTGGAAGACTGCTACTTGCCAGAATTGAAAACGTCCTTTAACAAGAGTTTCCCCTCTCCCTAGCCAGTGATCCGTGTTCTAGGTGTGGAATGTGTTGCTTATGCTCCTATCAGAATGTAGCTCTTTCTTTAAATAAGTGTCACATTATAATAAATCTAGAGATTTGGCCAGTTTTAGATTATATAGTTGCATGTTTATATAGTTGACCACATAATCACTGTTAATCTAATATGAATTAAATGGTGATTTATACATATTAATGTTAACTAACATCCTGAACTCAACTTAGACTTAGTTTTTATCCTTTGTTACAGATTGTCCTTTTATCACCAAAACTATAAAACTAATTTTTTCTAGTATGAAGGTGCGAGTTTTTATCTTTTAATTCTGAAGTACCTTCTGAAAGACTTTGTGGTTGATAAAAATATATATATTGCTCCATGAATGACAATGACTTTGCTGACTAGAATAAATTGTTGCTGTTTGGTAAAAAGCAAGAATAAAGACAATTCTGGATTGTTTTACTAAAATCAAAATTCTGTCCTTAATACTTAGAAGTATTACACAGCCATAGGAAACCTTTCCATCGTAAGTTTTGAACAAATTCTCAGGCTGTGCTAGATAACTCTGGAATGTATAGATTTGGTGATGGACAGGATCATTGCCCTGTGGAATTATTTCACTCATTTTAGGATTAGCCTCCAGAAGTATGAAAGGCAAATTATTCGACCATGTTGTAGTTTTACAATTCCAGCATAGACTGAGAGGTGAATATGAATTTTAACTTGCACATAGTATAAGGTCAAGATCTTTCAGAGGACCTTGAAAATAATCTCCAAGGCTTTCCTTGCCAGAGGAGCCAAAACTTTGTCTGAAATTAATATTAGCAAAATTGATAAACACTTTTCCAAGGTCTCCGTCTGAACCTGCCTTCCCTCATATGCCTACATCCATTTTCTTGTTTAAGGAGGTACTGGGAGAGGGGCTCCATGAACCCTGTGGACCAGTGTTACCAGGGAATTGTTGCACCATACTAGATAATCTGCAGTGTGGATAATCAAGGATTAGACAAACCTGTTGAAAACTTGACATTATTTGTTTACACGGCCTTAGGGGCTAGATGCGAAGCTGCAAATGTGAGGATAGATAGCAGCTTAGTTATAATGGTATGTAACTTTCTATAAAGGAATTTATCAAAAGTATCCCCTTGAAAAATAGGTTTTTAGCAAGAGTGAGAAAGGCTAGAAGAGTTAGATTTAGCAAATAGGTACAGGAATGTTATTACACTTCAAATTATTATTATCAGTGGATGTGTTAACATAAAAACAGACATGTTCTCAATCTGCTACCAACCTCCCCTCAAATATTCTCCCTTTCTCGTTCCAAAACTCTACAAATAATGCAGGATAGTGATATTTATAATACAGGCATAGCTCTCATATATATACCATGAGTTCAGTTCAAGGCCACCACATATAAAAGTTATTTATACTGGACTGTAGTCTGTTCAGTGTGTAATTGCTATTGTATCAAAGGAACAGTGTCAGTTCAGTTCAGTTGCTCAGTCGTGTCTGACTCTTTGCGACCCCATGAATCGCAGCATGCCAGGCCTCCCTGTCCGTCACCAACTCCCAGAGTTCACTCAGACTCAACGTCCATTGAGTCCGTGATGCCATCCAGCCATCTCATCCTCGGTCGTCCCTTTCTCCTCCTGCCCCCAATCCCTCCCAGCATCAGGGTCTTTTCCAATGAGTCAACTCTCCGCATAAGGTGGCCAAAGTACTGGATCTTCAGCTTTAGCGTCATTCCTTCCAAAGAAATCCCAGGGTTGATCTCCTTCAGAATGGACTGGTTGGATCTCCTTGCAGTCCAAGGGACTCTCAAGAGTCTTCTCCAACACCACAGTTCAAAAGCATCAATTCTGCACTCAGCCTTCTTCACAGTCCAACTCTCACATCCATACATGACTACAGGAAAAACCATAGCCTTGACTAGATGGACCTTAGTCGGCAAAGTAATGTCTCTGCTTTTGAATATACTATCTAGGTTGATCATAACTTTTCTTCCAAGGAGTAAGCATCTTTTAATTTCATGGCTGCAGTCACCATCTGCAAACAGTGTACATACCTTAATTTTAAAATACTTCATTCCTAGAAAATGCTAACCGTACCTGAACCTTCAGTGGGTATTATCTCTTTGCTGGAGGGTCTTGCCTCGATGTTAATAGCTGCTGACCAAGGTGGTGGTTGCTGAAGGTTGTGTCATTTTCTTAAAACAATAGCGTTTGCCACATCAGTTAACTCTTTCACAAAAGATTTCTCTGTAGCAGGTAAGGCTGTTGGTAGCATTTTACCCACAGTAGAACTTCCTTCAAATTTGGAGTCAATCTTCTCAAATCCCATGCTGCTCTATCAACTAAATTTATGCCCTATTTTTAATCCTTTGTCATCATTTCACCAGCCTTAACATTTTCACCAGAAGTAGGTTCCATCTGAAGAGACCTTTTTATTTGCTCATCCATAAGCAACTCCTCCAATAAAGTCTTTATCATGAGGTTTCAGCAACTGAGTCACATCTCGAAGCTTAACTTCTAATTCTACCCATCTTGCTGTTTCTACCACAGCTGCAGTTAGTTCCGTCACTAAAATCTTGAACTCCTCAAAATCATCCATGAAGTTTGGATTCAACTGCTTCCAATTTCTTAATGTTGGTGTGTTGACCTGTTCCCATGAATCATGAATGTTTTTGATGGCATCAAGAACTCTTTCTAGGTTTTCAGTTGACTTTGCCCAGATCCATCAGAGAACACACTATCCATGGAAGCTATAGTCCTAATAACATTTGTCAAAAAGTTGGACTTGAAAGTCGAAACTCCTTGACACGTGGGCTGCAGAGTGAATGTTGTGTTCGTCTCATTGTACAGCTTCCATCAGAGTTCTTGGTTGACCAGATGCATTTTTGTGAGCAGTAATATTTTGAAAGGAATCCTTTTTTATTTTTTTTCCCGTAGTTGTCAGTCTCAGTGATGGGCTTAAAATACTCAGTAAACCATGCTGTGAGTAGATGTGCTACCATTAGAGAGCACAGGCAGAGTAGATGTCGATGATTCTTAAGGACCCTATGATTTTTGGAATGGTAAATGAGTGTCGACTTCAACTTAAAAGTCACCAACTACATTAGTATCTGAGGAGTCAGCTTGTCCTTTGAAAATTTTTGAGACCAGGCATTGACTTCTCTTTAGCTAGGAAAGTCCTAGATGGCATCTTCTTCCAATATAGGGCTGTTTATGTTGAAAGTCTGTTTAGTACAGCCACCCACGTTGGTTACCTTAACTAGATTTTTTGGGTAAATTTGCTATTTAGCTTCTACATCAGCACTTGCTTATTCACCTTGCACTTTCATGCTATGGAGACAGATTCTCCCCTTAAACCCCACAAGCCTACCTTTGCTAGCTTCAGAGTTTTTTTTCTGTAACTTTCCTAACCCTCATAGAATTGAAGAAAGTTAGGGCCTTGCTCTGGATTAGGCTTTTTGACTTAAGGAAATGGGACTGGTTGGTTTTCCTTCAAGAACTTTTCCCTCAGAATCACAACTTGACTAACTGGCACAAGACAGCCAGCTTTCAGCCTGTCTCTGCTCTTGACATGCCTTCCGCAGTACATCATTTCTAGCTTTTTATTTAAAGTTCAAGTGACTTCCTTTCATTTGTACACTGAAGAGGCCACTGTAGTGTTACTAATTGGCGCAATTCCAAAATTATGTCTCCAGGAATAGGGAGGCCCAAAGAGTGGGAGAGATAGAAGCATTCTTATTGGTGGAGCAGTCAGAACACATTCATGAGTTAAGTTTGCCATCTTTTATAGGCACAGGCCATGGCACCCCATAACAATTAGAGTAGTAACATCAAGGATGGTAGATGATCATAATGGATAAAATAATGAAACAGAAATACTCCAAGAACTACCAAAATGCGACATGCAAAGTGAGCAACTGCTGTTGGAAAAATGGTGCTGACGGACTTAACCCAGGATTGCTACCAACCCTGAGTTTATTTTCAAAAAGTGCAGAAAAGCGAGACACAATAAAATAAGGTATGCCTGTATCTCGTGAGCCTCTTTTCCATTGTCAGTATACTTTCATAGCATAGTTTAGTGGTTGCAGTGATACTGTTTTATGGCTATTCCATACCTTAACCATTTTCTTTCTATTACAGGTAAGTAACTAGAGGCAGTGGAGCATTGATGAAATAGGAAAGAACACTGAGAAACCTAATAAGGAGATTCCATTTAATAAAATTAAGTCGTTCTCTTTATACTGCCAGCCTTCCTTCTTGAGTGTCACAGAGTAATTATTCCCAGTATGTGTCTTCAGCTGACCACATGAAATAATTGAAAGTTATGAATGTTGCATTTTCTTGCCATTTGGGGATTTTCTATGCTGTTTCCGTATTAATGTTTTATCTGGTTTATAAGAAGCATTTGCACACTAGTGCAAGAGTCCTTCCATATCTCTTGGCTCGGTGTCTTTAACAGTAAACAGAGCTCAGTGATCAGGGATCAGGATTGGAAGGCAAAAGAGGAAAACAGTTGGAGAGGAACTTCATTTTTAGGCCCTCGAGGTGTTTTTAGAGGGTTCATAGGAAATGGAGATGTTTGTTACCTGACACCTAAGGGAGTCCTTGCTGCCTTTGTGATTAAAATTATAAATCTTCAATTTTGCAAGAGCGTATGCAAAAATACCTTACTAAGTATGAAAATCTTAAGAGCTATGACACTCAGCTGAAAACACAGCAGTGAAAAACTGAAAAGAACTGGCTTAATAATCTTGCTCATTTAAGAAGAGACAGTAACAATACTGTAAATCAGCATACTTCAGTATTTCAATAAACTAACAAAAACAAAGGCCAAGAATATATAAATCTTTGTTCAGTGCCTACCAGCAACATTTCAATATTTACCTAAAGCATCTTGCAGCGTCATGCATGGTTTACTGCATGTATTTTGAGCACCAAGATGGGAAAAATCAGCATCAAGGATGCACAAAACCTCAAACTACAGAGATGACCTATGCCGAGACAGACGAGTTCTGTTAAAGTGGAATATTCTCCTTGGTATATGTGCTGCTGAAGCAACCACGGAATGTTCTCAGAGAAGTCAACAATAGCCTGTATTCAAAATGAAAATATGAGGGTTTTTTTTAATGTGATCCTGGAACTATATAATGATTATTTAAATGAAAATATAGGTATTTCTCTATTTTAAAACACCAAGGTTCATATCTATTCCATGACATTATGCTGGAAGTTTTTACAGGATCTGTTACTGTAATTTCAAGGGAATTACCAAAGGCATTTTAACAAGAGAGCTGAGTGAGGTAGAGGTTTCAAGTCTACTTGAGTCATAGATGGAAAATGCTAACGTATGGAAATCAGGCATTGTACTTTAAAGATAAAATCTAAAACTGAGAGCTAAGATTTCCACAGAGGTTGAGGGAATACTTGATAGCTTATGGACTTCACTGATGTTAAATATTTGTAAATTACCTAGATATAAAGCCTCTGAGGTTCACTATTGGGTGACAATTTTTTAAATATGGGTAATAAAACTCGTAAGAAAGAGCCAAACCCACTACTCTTAAGAAATTGTTACTGGAATTCTTCGTAAAGTAAGATTTTCTGAAAGCAAGATCACAGGGAAAAACTGGAGAGATGGACTGTTTCATTTCTTCCACATTGGTGGAGTCTACTACAAGACCTTACTGTAAATTTTAAAAGTTTTGTGTGTGAAAGTAATTAGGTGGGTTTTCTTTTAAAGTGGCTCTTAAAACTACTTTCTTGCTAGTGATAAAGAACCCGTCAGCCAATGAAGGAGACATGAGAGACACGGGTTCAATGGGATGATCCCCTGAAGGAGAAAATGGCCAACCCCGCCCCCCCAACTCCAGTATTCTTGCCTGAAAAATCCCACAGACAGAAGAAGCTGGTGGGCTACAGTCCATGGGGGTGGTCCCCAAGAGTCGGACATGACTGAAGCGACAGCACACGTAACACCTCAGTTAAGGACTTTTTTTTCCCCTTATATTGATAAAAACCAGGAATGGACTGTGAATGGGTTTTTGGTTGTATATGGATTAAAAAGCAACTTTCCTTTGTTATTCTATACATTGCTGAATGTGAACTTGGAAACTGCGCATTGTCACCCAGTGGCATGGCTGGGAATGTTTCTTTTTAATTCTGGTAGTTGCAGTTATCTTGAGCTGGACATACCTTTCCAAGTTTGTCTTTTCAGGACACAGATGAAAGTTCTCAGAGAGCCACCATCTCCCTGGAAGTGAAAAGAACAAACTCCAAACGTGTCTAATTTTCCTGGCCTGTTGCCTGTGGCTGTTCTCGAGCCGCATGAGAACCAGTGAGACCTTATTTTCATGTGACTGTGGTGAGCACTCTTGAGTCAGAATCATATTTTGTTTTTTCTTCCCAAGCAAGTGATGCCTAGTACTTTGGGGAAAATATGCCCTCACTCAAAGATTCTATTTGTGGTCAAGGATGACAGAAATATTTCCTTTACTTTCACTCTCTTTACTAGTAGACAAGTCTTTCTGAAGGTTTTATTCCATTTTCCCTCAACCTTTTCAGTCACCTCCCGCCAGCCCTCGCGCCTCCCTTTTTTAACCTTCCCCCAGGAAACAGCATCCCCTGCGATCCTTTCCACTGTGCCTGCAGTTTGGGCGCCGGTAGGTAAACCCTGCCCAGCAGCTCAGTAGTGAAGAGTCCGCCTACCAATCCCGGAGACCTGGGAAACTCGCTTTCGATCCCATGGTCGGGAAGAGCCTGTGGAGGAGGAAAGGGCAACCCGCTCCAGTATTCTTGCCTGGAAAAAAAATCCCATGA
Organism: Aepyceros melampus; assembly: GCA_006408695.1. NCBI lineage: Eukaryota > Metazoa > Chordata > Mammalia > Artiodactyla > Bovidae > Aepyceros > Aepyceros melampus. The sequence continues at coordinate 695,534 of SJXQ01007927.1, read as the reverse complement.
AGAGAGGAGCCTGGTGGGCTATAGACTATGGAGTCACAAGAGTTGGACATGACTGAGCGCACACACACAGGTAAACCCTTCCAGGTGAAACATGGAATCAATTGAACTGCGAGTTTCTCTCAGAGGCCTTTAAATCCAAGTTAAAGGACTGAAGGGAATTGGGTGTGCCCCCTTTTAGAGGTGATTTTTGACTGATCATGGCTGATTTTCAGTCATTTCCCATGTTTTCCTGGTCCATGGGGAATTGCTCCTGGACTGGGCCTACACAGCCTATTTTCCAGCTTTGGGCTCTATTTCAATTCCAGTTCTCTTATTATCTGGCTTCGATAAAGGGCATCTACTGCTATGCTTGACAGATTATGTACTTTGAATCTCATTTTCCTTATTCTGTAAAATGGAAATGATTTACCTACATGAAATTCAAGTAAGAAACCAAGACCTGGAGACACTGTGAAATCATGTTCCCTCCTTGGCAGCATCTTTCTTGTTCTTTTGGCTCTTTGTAACACCCAGCATGACCCTGAAAGAAAATGTTGAGGTGCTGCTGAGAGCAACGTGAAGTAAAGAACCTTCGGATTTGAAAGTTTGACCTTTAAATGAGTGACCCAGTTAGTACACAGTGAACTCAGGTGCATAATCTTAGTTAATCTTGACCACAGCCCTAGGGGTAGGAACTATTATCTCCATTTTGCAGAGGTAAAAAAAAAAAGCTGAAGCTTAAGAATCTAAATAACCGACTTAAGATAAAGATAAAAACCCAGATCTAAAAGCATTTTCAGGAAGATTTCGTGGGAAATGTCTCATGAGTTTCTTACAACTGCAGCGTGAGCATTTTTCACAGAACACAATGGTCCTCTAATTCCTGGGCATGCCAATCAAAAAATTTCAGCAGCACTTCTTAATATAATTGGGTTCACTTGTAAATATTCTCAAACTACCATGAGCATGAAGGACTTGGACTGGATTAAGGCTCCACATTTTCTTTTTTTTATTTATAGATTTTTTGGCTGTGCTGGGTCTTTGTTGCTACCTGGACTTTCCTCTTACCAGCAAGCAGGGTCTGCTCTCTAGTTGCGGTGGGAGGGCTGCTTATTGCAGTGGCTTCACTTTAGAACACGGGCTCTGGGCTGCATGGGCTTCAGTCATCGCAGCACGTGGATTCAGTAGTTCCCGGGCTCTAGAATGCAGGCTTAGTTGCTCCGCAGCATGTGGATCTTCCCGGACCAGGGATCAAACCCGTGTCTCCTACACTGGGAATTCTTCACCAATGAGCCACCAGGGAAACCCACCATGTCATCTTTCAAAACTGATCTGTGGACTCAGGCTGGGCACTAAAGTGCTCTGACAAGCAAATGGAATGTCAAAATTGGCTGAAACTATAGTCAAATCAGGATTTTCACTTTAGGTTTTAATTTCTTCTTTAAGACCATAGCCATGAGCAGATACTGGCCCAATCAGATAACTGTTGACCTTGTGAAGAATTAGTCTTTCCAGAATCATGGAAACCTTCCTTTACTTACATTCTCTTAGGATGTAATTTGTTTTGTCCTAGAAACAAAATTTTTAAAAATGGGAGAGAGGTCTCATCTATTTTACTACTGTGAGATGCCTTTTTTTTTTTCCTGGACCACATTTCAACCCCCAGTTGCTTTCCCTTTCTGACCCTCTAATTTTTACTGCTTTTTCACAATTTTCAGCTTCCCAAAAAGCTATTTGAATCAGTCCACTGAGTTTTAATTCTGAATCCAGTTTCTCTGACTTAACCCCATGAGTGCTAACCACTAAAAGTGTCCTAATTGAAAAGAGGGTTCTGTTTTCAGGGATGTGTTCAAGAGATTTCATTTGCTGCCAGATCCAAGACTTGGGGGTCCCATTTGCTTCCCCCACTCCCCTTGTCTGAGTGGGCTAGCCTCAGCTTCACCCTTCACGTCAGGGGCTTTCAGCCTCAGCACTGCTGACATTTGGGGCTGGGCACCTGGGACCAGGGGTGGGAGTGGGGCTGCTGTCCCATGCAGTGTTAAGTAGCAGCCCTGCCCCCGCCACTCAGATGTCAGCTGTACACACACACACACACACACACACACAGTTGTGACAATCTAAAATGCAGTCACACATTGCCAGTGGTACTCTGGGGTGCAGAACTGTCCCTGATTGAGAACCACTGCTTTTTTTTTTTTTTGATAATTTCATTCTATTGGATTATAGTTGATTTAAAACACTGAGTTAGTTTCAGGTGTACAGCAAAGTGAGAACCACTACTTTAGGAAAATATTTGAGTTTATTAAATAAACATTCAACCAAGCCCTCATTTAGCCAGTCAACTTGAGCATGACATTCTATGGGCAAGTGACAAAAAAACATTTTTAAATGGCTAAAATACCCATTGAGTTCCATAGGGTTAGCGTGCTACCAAATGTCCCAGGCCAGAATATGGAGTGGGTAGCCATGCCCTCCTCCAGGGGATCTTTCCAACCCAGGGATTGAACCCAGGTGTCCCGCACTGCAGGCAGATTCTTTACTGTCTGAGCCACCAGGGAAGCCCCATTTTATACGCAGTCACATTTAATCCTTATACTCTGTCGGGGAAGAAACGACGCCCCCCCTACAGAGAGGACCGCCTCAGATGGATGTACTTGCCCAGCTCACACGGCGAGGGCCAGAACCGGCATTCGGCCCAGGTCGGTGGGACTCTGACGCCTGCGGTCTTCATCCCTCTTTGTTCTGCGCCCTTGCTGACATTCTAATTGAGACGCCACAGTCGGCCAGCCTTCCTGAGCCTCAGGCCCCCTTCTTACAGGGCTGTCTCACCTTTTCCCAGTCCTCTGGAGGCCTCTCTGTAGCCAGGCCCCAGACGACTGTTCCCCAAGGGCTGGCTTGAGAGCTGCCCAGGTCGGCCCTGGACGACCCTCGCCTCTGAGCACACACTGTCCATCAACCTGGCAGCTTCATCAGAAAACTGCCTCACAAATCTGATGAAAGACACTATGTTCTTTGTGGAACAATGAAGAGCTAAGCTGCCTGCCTAGAAATCCATGTTCTGGGTGCCAAGAATTTTTTTTGAAAACTTAGGACATGCACCTCTCTGGGAAATCTCATTTTTCCATGGTTTTTCCATCTGCCCCTGGTCCCGTGAAGGAAGCATCACTTCCAGGCCTCGGTAGGGGAGGTAGGGGGGCACTTCGGGGGATGGTGTCTTACCTTTCTTTACCAGGGTTTTGAGAGGTATCCTTAGATCACTCGCTCCCCATTATCAAAAGATGGAAAAAGCCACCCAAGCATGAGACCCGGGTCCTCTTCAGCAGACCTGTACCCAGCGTCTTGGGCACACTGTGCAGCTTCAAGGCCATCTGGAGCTGACCCCTCAGGAAATCCTCACCCTCAAGGGTGTGATGTTCACACTGCTTTGATCCAGCAAAGCTTCCCAATAAACTTATCAGTGTATCACTGAGATCTGAAGAAACCATTAGCTCATCTGCAAAGAGACCAGAAACCACCACTGAGTACCTTCCAGACCTTTCCATCGAAGAACAAGCACCCTTGAGCCGGCATTGCTAATTCTATTTGAACCTTAGAGCCACCTGGGAGCCCTTTTAGACACAACTGCCCCTTAAGGTCGCGATTCAGTGGCTGTGGGGTGGGCCAGGCAGGGCTGCGTGGAGGCGATGGAGTTGGGGTGTTCCCTGGGGGTGGGGGTGTTACACATACCCTCCCGTGCCAGCCTGGTTAAACCGCAAGTCCGAAACCTCCCTGAATCTTTGTGTTTACTCTTGATCCGTGAACAATCTGCATTTTACAAACATCTTTATTTGATAACTGAGGCTCAGTTGCTCAGTCATGTCCAATTCTTTGCAAGCCCATGGACTGTAGCCCCACCAGGCTCCTCTGACCATGGGATTTTCCACGCAAGAATACAGGAGTGTGTTGCCATTTCCTCCTCCAGATATTTAATATTAAAATATCTTAAATTACTAAACTTCTCGCATACACTTCCAAGAGTAAAACCGATGAGCCTGGAAGCTGTTTTATTGCGTATCACATACCTTCATCTGAGGCAGGTGGGATCCGGGTCTTTATGATCCCTTCACGCTCTTACCATGTGAGAAGTTGCATCATGAGATAAATGAATGACTGTTGGCCCCCTTCCTTGGGCCTCTGGGAACCCCTTTCCTCATTTGAACCAGTGCCTGGACTTCCCAAGGGCCAAGTTCTTGATTCTTGAGGGCTTCCGAGGCTGCACAGGTAAAAGAGAAACAAGAAGTTCTGCTTGAGTGACAAACAACATATTTTGACCAAGAAAGATGACACAGATGGGGAAAACCCTGACCGTACAGCCAGGGACACTGAGCCCCAAGCCAGGGAGAGAGGCTTCCTGCCCCATAGTCTGCACACACGGGGCTTCTGGCGCCTCATTCAATGCCTCACTTTCCATTCATTCCAGAACGATTTCTTATATATTATCTCTGACCCTTCTGCCATCCCAGAGGCAGGATGGAGACCCGGTTCTGCAGAGGAGAAGGAAATGAGACTCAGCGAAGCGTCCAGAACTGGAGAGCTGGAGGCTCCGAGGCCAGAAGCAAAGCTTGAGAAAGCCGAGACCAGGCTGCACATTTGATTGGAACAACCTCGCATGATGCCAACCCAGAGCCTTCCTCTCCTTGGGACGTTTGCAGCGTCTAAACACTCCCTGGATTCACAGCTTATATTAATTATGGTAAAACAGAGCCCCTGGGTGGGAAATGTTTTCTTCATTAAAAAAAAAATACCTGCCTGTTGTGCAGTGTTCATAGCAATAGACTCTCCTGGACATCCAGACATCCGTCACTCCACGTCACTGAGCCCTGCAGGCAGGGGGAGGGTCACACAGGACAGGACGTTCTGTCACCTGCTGGGTTGGGCTGGCCCGCTGGGCAGGTTCAAGCACTAGAGGAGACCCAGGTTCGATCCTTGGGTGGGGAAAAGCCCCTGGAGAAGGAAATGGAGGCTCAGGGTGGACTCCATCCTACACCATGGCCCTCCCACCAGCCCCACGAGAGACCCTGTGCTTTTTGACATCCTGGAGGCCTAACTAGGGCCCAGAGGGGACCCCCTGTCCTGCCTAGATGCAGCACTGTTCAGAGCTGGGAGGCAGGCTGGGCGGGGTCCTCTGCCCCCAAAGTGAAGCGGTGCAGGGGCCTGGGCACGTGGAGCTGTCAGCGTACAGGGAGCTCGGCCAGCCCAAGCCCTGTGTGAGTGCAGAGCGGGACGCACACACCATTTCACAAAAGGGGGAGGCCATGAGGAGAGGAAAAATATATCCATTCTGAGACTCCTCAGGCAGAGACTTCAGAGAAAAAGCAGACCTTCAGCGCCACAGTCCAGTTACTTGATGGAAAGAAGGTGCAACTGTTACGCATACCCCAGTGTTCATCACAGCACTGTTTACAACAGCCAGGACACGGAAGCAACCTAGATGTCCATCGGCAGATGAATGGATAAGAAAGCTGTGGTACATATACACATAGAATACTACTCGGCCATTAAAAAGGATGCATTTGAATCAGTTCTAATGAGGGGGATGAAACTGGAGCCGATTATACAGAGTGAAGTAAGTCAGAAAGAAAAACACCAATACAGTATATTAACACATATGTACGGAATTTAGAAAGATGGTAACGATGACCTATATGTGAGACAGCAAAAAAGACACAAATGTAAAGAACAGACCTTTGGACTCTGTGGGAGAAGGCAAGAGTGGGATGATTTGAGAGAATAGCATTGAAACATGTATATTACCATATGTGAAATAGATGACCAGTCCAAGTTCGATGCATAAAACAGGGCACTCAAAGCTGGGGCACTGGGACAACCCTGAGGGATGGGGTTGGGAGGGAGGTGGGGGGGTTCAGGATGGGGGACACGTGTGCACCCGTGGCTGATTCATGTCAATGGGCAAAAACCACCACAACATTGTAAAGTAATCAGCCTCCAATTAAACTAATAAATTAGACTTCCCTGGTGGCTCAGATGGTAAAGCATCTGCCTACAATGCAGGAGACCCGGGTTCAACCCCTGGGTCAGGAAGATCTCCTGGAGAAGGAAATGGCAACCCACTCCAGTATTCTTGCCTGGAAAATCCCATGGAGGGAGGAGCCTGGTAGACTGCAGTCCATGGGGTCGCAGAGTCAGACACGACTGAGCAACTTCACCTTCACCTTCAAACTAATAAATTAATTTTTTTTTAAAAAGAAAGTGCAAGTGTTAGTCGCTTCAGCCCTGTCTGACTCTTTGCAACACTATGGACCATAGTCCACCAGGCTCCTCCGTCCATGGGATTCTCTGGGCAAGAATACTGGAGTGGGTTGCCATTTCCTTCTCCAGGGGATCTTCCCCACCCAGGAATTGGATCTCCTCTATTGAAGGCAGATTCTTTACCATCTGAGCCACCAGGGATCTTGATGGAGGGTCAGATAAAGAGGGCAACTTGGTTCGATCAGGTTTCTGACCCGAGCTGGGGGGTTCAGCCATGCTCCCGGGCCCCATTGGATGAGGCCAGGTAGACAGATGGGGCTGTACAGGTGGCAGCTGAAAACTCTGGGCAGGATGAGTCTTCATGTGTCAGCTGGGCCCGGCCTTTGGCCTGGCAGAAAGTCACAGAAAGCAAACCATGTCCTACTAGCTGGGTCTTCCCCTCCCGCTCAGGTCTCCCCTAGAATTCAGGAAACAGGACTTCAGTGCATTCTTCTGATGCTAATTGAATCCCTTCCTTACGGGCAGCTTGGTGCACTCTTGGCACAATGGGAAAAGGAGTAGGAAGGCTTCAAAATAGCACACAACTCACCAATGGATCCAGTAAACTGCAACCAGGAGACTGGCCTGTGACAGCCATCACAAACCAAAAAATCCAGGTGATGCAATTTGTTGCAACTGTCTCTGGCACAGACTCGGGTGTGGCCTGCATTTTTAAGAGCACACATGTTCACCAGGTAGAATGGAAATAAACCAGTGCAAATGCTGCTACAGGCTCTGGGGTCATTGCAGCATGTGGTTGCAAGTCAGACTGCAACCCCCCTTTGGTGTCATCCACTCCTGGCCTCAGGTCCCCTCAGGTGACGTGTGGTCATCGGGTGCCATTGGAATCAGCTGTTTCTGGGAACCGGAAACTATGACAGCCATAAAAGGAAGCCACCTCCTGGGGCTGTTCTTCAAGGCTGTGTGGGACAGCTTCTAGTGATGGCTGTCACAAGCCAGTCTCCTGGTTGCAGTTTACTGGAGACACATGTTCCTCATGAATAATCTCTCCTGAGACTTTTGAGAGGGCCAGTGTCATGAATACAGAACACTTATTTACAAAGAACAGGTTTTAATCACTTCATTAGTTACTCTGTCTGTTATAACAGGAGAATAGTGAGCCATCCTGGACTAGGTCACCGGACCATCCACTAGATTCACTCCATAGCAAGTGAGTAACTCAGATCTGTGCCCCTGCAAAATGCAAATACACCAGTTGAGGACCTTCCAGGAATGGCTACAAGGCCAGCTGTACAAATGCCAAGGATCTACAACAGTCTTGTCATCAAAACAAGGGTCTCAATGTGGGATGAGAATAGGGTAGCTACACTGCACACAATCTGCCTCAATGCAGGAGACGCAGGTTCAATCCCTGGGTCAGGAAGATGCCCCTGGAGGAGGAGATGGCAACCCGCTTCAGTATTTTTGTCTGGGAAATATCATGGATGGAGGAGCTTGGTGGGCTATAACTCAAGGGGTTGCAAAAGAATCGGACATGACTTAGCAACTTAACAACAACACCTGCACACACCTCCACTCCCCTTGCCTTGGAGGGAAGCAATGTCCCTTCTCAGGATGCACTGGAATTGGCCAATCTTCGTATCTGAGTGACGCTCTCGAAATATTTCACAGCTATTACCTTCCTGCGTGAGGTGGAGAGGGCAGATCTTGGATGGATGAGAAAAGCACCAGAACGTGAAAAGCCTTTTTGCTCGAAATCACATAATTAGGAGTTAGCTGAAGCTGGAATGAGAAGTTCCAGTCTGCCGTCTGACACCCTGCTGCCTCTGCCTTTGTGGAAGTGTTCGTCTCTCAGTCGTGTCTGACTCTTTGTACCTGGCTCTAATCTCCCTGCCACACCCTCCGCTGGAAAGTTCAGTCACAGGAAGCCACCTGTCAGAGAGAGATGCCTAAGGCATGAGTGTGAATTCAAGTGCAAATGCTCCTGGGAGGAAGGGGTCTCGGGTATCATCACACGCGTCCTGTGAAAGGGCCAGAGTATACATATTTTCGGTTTTGCAGGCTACACAGTCTTGGTCACAACTTTTCCACTCTGCCACAGCGGCACGGAAAGCAGCTGCAGACTGCAGAACAAATGAACAAATTACTATTTATGGACACCGATGTTTGAATTTCATATGATTATCACACATCAGAGAACGTTATTCTTCTTTTGAGAAGCATTTTACACCGTTTAAAAGTGTGAAAACCATTCTTAGCTCACAAGCATGCAAAAAATAGAGCCAGACCTTTGCTCTAAGGTGTCCCCCGGTCAGGGCTGTGCTTTGTGGGTCAAGGTTCTGCAGAAAGGATTGAGGGGTAGGGGGCGGGTAGTGAGTAGGAGGCCCCCGAGTGCCTCAGGCAAGGGGGGGGCGGTGTGGACAGGCCGCTGCCGTCTGCTGCCTGTCCTGGTGCAGCCCCCTGGACCCGTCTAGAAGGAGGCGGCTGCCCACGGGCCTGTCTGAGCAAGCCCTGCATCTTGATCACCGCTGAAGCTGCGGGGAGCTGACGAGAGCGGTGGTTTTGATGCCGGGGTTGGCTGGCCACCGAGGGGGAGCTGGCTGTTCCTGTCTCTGGCACACAGCTGCACAGATATTTGGGGGTTTTTTCCTCTCCCCACATCCACCTGCAGGCTCCATGCCCCACCACCAGGAGGCTGAAAGGTCAGATTGCTCCATGGTACTGTTACTTTTGAGGGCTTTTGTTACTGATTTAAAAAAATAATAATACAAAAGTCCATCGGAGATCACTGCTGTGGGCTGACACTCTGTCCTGCCCCCTGGTAGACATGAACTATGAGAGGCCATCGTCCAGCAAGCGCTTCCTCTTAGAATCCCATCTGGTTCTCCTAAGTGGAATGAACGAGATGTAATTACCACCATTTTACAGATGGAAAAGCTGAGGCCCAGAGCACTAAACTGGCTTTCCCCAGGCAGAGCAGGGGCGCGTGGTTTGCATCCAGGTCTGAATCGAAAGCCCTGACCCAGTTTCCAGGATGACTTGAGGAGGGATGCGTGCAGACTGGCAGCCTCGCCTTGACCGAGAGCAAGGAGGTGCCGTTCCAGCCTCCTTGGGCACAGCCTCCAGCCTCGGCCAGCCTCTCACTTGGGCCCCTCTGTGGTTCTTCTGTGGCCTGGGGACTTCCATCCACCTAGAGGGCCCGCTGCCTGCCTCGACCCCACCCCACCCCACCCAGCACCAGTCTCCAGGGAGGCCCATGGGAGCCCCAAGACCTGTCTGCCATATATCCCTTTCACTGCATTTTCTTCTTATATGTTTACTATTTTGCTGCCTGACATGCAACCAGCACTCAATATTGATTTGTGCGTGGAGGAGTGAATGAGTTAATACCTTTTACTTTCAGATACCCCAGAAACGCCAGGATAAGATCTCCATGATTAGCTCTCAGTGGAATGACCCACAGGAATTTTTTTTAATTTACTTATTTTGAATCAGCACATAATAAGGATTCAAGGGAGCAGTCGAAAGACCCAGGACTTCACGCACATTCGCTTCATCCCCGTGGCCATCTGCACTATGCACCCTCATCACCCCATTTCACAGACCAAGGGACTGAGGCTCAGCATGGGGCCCGAGGGTCCAGACCCTGGTCTCACTGGCTGTCTCCACACCAGCCCGTTCTGGGCACCAAGAGTGCAGGTCAAGGAGGCTCCATGATGCACCCTGAAGTTCAGGCCCCAAGAGAAAGAGGGCTGGGGAAGGAAGGATCTGGGGGTCCCCATGACCCCATCCCTCTCAGCCCCCCTACCCCCTCACCCAAGCAGGGCAGCACCTGCACAGGTGGGCAGGGGCTGGGCAGGGGCCCAGGGCAGCCTGCTCCCTTCCTTACAGCCTGGGTACCTGAGGCTGCGTTGTCAACACTTCTCACTGGCAGCCCATGTAGATGGGTGTAGAAAAGTGACCGCAGAGTGGGCCTTCCCTCACAAGCAAATGGCATGATTGGGGTCCAGTGTCAAAGACCCTGACTCCCGATTGTCCAGCCTATGCTAGAAATCCTACCCTGGGTGTGTTACTGCTTCCACCTTCCAAGCAGAGAGAAATGGTGTGGGG
>SJXQ01007927.1:582604-683315 GCA_006408695.1 Aepyceros melampus | reverse complement strand
GAGATACCCCCTCCCCACACAGAGCCCCCTCCTCCCTCCTCCAGGACCCCCTTCCTGCCCCCCACGACAACCCAGGAGGCCACAGTTCATCAGCACTCAGCCTTTCTACTGTTGCCAAACTTTCTCTTTCGCTTTTGAAGTAAACCATCAGTCCAAATAAGAGGGACTGTTCTTTTCTTTCCTCCACCTCATAAATCATCTTCCACGCCCTCTGGAGGGCATGTACCCCACTTTGGAGACCCCAGACTGAATATAGCGCTCTTCACTTCCCCCCAAAGCCTGTGGATGCCCCTAACGAGGCATCGTCTGTCAAGAGAGCCTGCCAGGAGCTGCCCGGGCCCCCAAGGGCAGGTCGGTCGGGTGGTCTCAGGGCCACACACCTTCTTCCCTCCAGAACCCTGTTACCCTCCTGGAGCCGGGAGTTTCCCCGGGACCAGCCTGGCTGGGCACCGCTTTCCCTGGGGGACGGCCGCCCAAATCAGGGGAGACACAGGGAGGGGCCACTGCCCCCGCCCCCCACGGCCCTGCTATGGCATTTCTGAAATCTCATTTCCTGTCACAATTCGGAGGCAGGTGTTTCTGTTTTTAAATCTGTCTCCAGTTGCTATTCTGGTCTGTGTGAGTCGCTTGTTTTTTTTGTTGTTGTTGTTTTCTTTCAGGGACCGAAGTGCTATTTTTTCCCCCTGGGGGAGGCACAGTGAGCAGCTAGCCCCCCACCTTCAACCACCCACCCCCTGGCAGGATCAGTTGTGTGGCGAAAGCCCCTCCCAGAGACCTGAGGACCCTCCAGGGACTGCTGGGGGCCCAGCGGAGGGAGCGGGAGCCAGTCTGACCAGGGTGGTTAAGAGCCATTTGCGTTTTGGTTGAATTTCAGATGTGCAAGCCGTCTGGCTCCAGCCAGGGAAAGCAAAACAAAAACAAGCCGGGCCTGCACCTTAGGAGGAAGCCGGATCCCACAGGACTGGAGAGTAGCTGGGGACAGTAGCAAGAGAGCTTCTCACATGACAGCCAGATCCTCAAATCAAGAGTTTTCAAACTGGGGTCTGCAAACGATCTGAGAAGCACCCGCCCCATTCAGGGGTTTCCATGACCCCCAATATGAGAATTTTGACTTTCATCTGGATGAACATCTTAAAAATTAATGTCAACATGTTTCATGTCACATTCACATGAAAGATGATCTCATGGCTAAATATTTCCGAAGGCTTCAGGACCAATTACTATTTCTAAAAAGAACAGAGAGGCTTTTCCTCATGAACATCATGGCATCCTACCAAAGGGAAAGGTGTGCGGTGAAGACTTCATCTTCCAGTGCAGGGGGTACAGGTTCGATCCCTGGTCGGGAAGCTAAGATCCGAAGGCCCCAAAAACCAAAACTTAAAACAGAAGTAATACTGTTACAAACTCAGTAAAGACTTCAAAAAAAAAAAAAAAAGTGAGCTAAGAGGAATTTCAGCAGCAGCCTCATAGGGACTTTCTGTATTTCACTTGCATGCTGGCCTGGGTTTGAAAGTCATGTAAGAGCTATTAAGCATACAGAGTTTAAATAATTCTGTGTCCAGACTTATTTAAGTAATATTATAAGCAAAATCATTTAAATCAGCCCTGGGGTAGCATAAGACTTTTGGTTTCATTTGTTTGAAAGAAGTTTGTACCTGACTCAGAATTTAAAATCACCACTTTGGTGTTCGAATCAGACATTCAGAATTACCTAAAGCAAGGGTTTATGCTGGGAGAGTTCCAGAACAGTCTCTTAGGGTTTAGGACCGACCAAGAGAATGAGCCTGCAGGAGGTATATGAACACCTGTGCGTTTCCTGGGAGCTCAGTTTAAGCAGGAGCTGTTTATTGCCATCATCGTTACTTGGGCCTAAAATCTTAGTTTCTAACACTTTGTGGTTAATGAGTAAAAAGTGAATTTTGTGTGTGTGTTGTTGCCAAACAAAGCATGTGCAATGCAATTTGAAAACTCACAAATCTCTGGAGAGCAGTTGCAGGCAGGTGAGGTCACCACCCAGGGATGAAGCCAGCGCCTTGCCTCCGCCTGGGAATGGAAACCTCAAGGGCTCCGTCCGCCTCCTCCGCTGCTGGGCCGAGGGTTACCGGGTCAGGTCTGGTTGTCAGGGCCGGGAAAGCACAGGAGAGCACAGCTTGGTTCGGGTCATCCTCAGACTTCCCAAGAGTCCTGGTGTTCGCAAGAGCAAAACAAGAAATGCAGCCGTGCAGCGGGAGCTAACGAAGGCGCCCATGAGGCAGCTGCGCCACTGCCACTGCAGTGTGGCGACCCCGAGGGTGTCCAACCAGCAGTCCTGCTGGCGCTCCCTGCCCAGCCAGGATCTCAGATCCCAGGCCCCTGGGGTCGGAAACTCCAGCGATCAGGGCTCTTGGCCCCTGAGACAAGAACTTGCTAGAGTCTCCTCACTGGGAAGCGGGTGGTTGGTAATGGAAGATGAAAGAAGCCTTGGCAAACAAACCTAGACACAAATAGAGGGAAGGAAGCCCAAGACCCCAGGACCAGGTAGGGGTGGGGGTGTTTCCCAGGAGAACAGAGGTTCTCAGCATCACCTTCCCATCAACCAAGAGAGGCTGTGACCCCAAGTGTATTTGTTGGCTAAGGCCGCCATATCAAAGACCCACAGCCTGGGGGCTTGATAGGAATTTGCTCCAGTCCTGGGGGGCTGGAAGTCCAAGATCGAGGCGTGGGCACGTGTGGGTCTGAGGCCCTTCCCCGTGGCTTGCAGGCAGCTGTCAGCTTGCCTGTCCTCGTGCCGCCGTTCCTCTGTGATCTTCATCTCTGCTATCTCTCCCCGCTCCCATACGGACTCCAGTCCTACTGGATGAAGGACCACCCATCTGACCCTGTTCACTTAATTGCACCTTATCTCTAAATATAATCACATTCTCGGGTACTGGAGTTCAGACTTCAACATACAAACTTTGGGGGGACACCATTCAGTTTGTGGGCTTCCCAGATGGCGCTAGTAGTAAAGAACCCACCTGGCAAGGCAGGAGACACAGCTTCGATCCCTGGGTTCGGAAGATGCCCTGGAGGAGGGCATGGCAACCCCTTCAGTATTCTTGCCTGGGCAATCCCACGGACAGTGGAGCCCGGTGGGCTTCAGTCCATAGGGTCACAAAGATTTGGACACGATTGCAGTGGCTTAGCATGCACAGATTCAGTTCACACCACCAGGAAATGAGTTTCTGTGAGATGTGGAATCAGACCCGAGCTGTGCCCTTGCCAGCAAGAGTCCTGGAGAGCCCCCAACTTCATTCAGTCCCGAGAAGATGATGCCAGAGCTCCAGGAATGGCCCGACCCTCACCTTGCCTCAGCCCCGGCAAGGACAGCCTGAGTCTCACCCTTGGCCCAGGTCTTTGAACATGCACTGAGCGCTTGCTGTTTCCATCTTTGTGAAAGTAGAACAAAGAGTCTATTTTTGTATCAACCTGTAGAGGCCAGGGAGGCCCCCGTGGCACCGGGCCCTGGGCTCTGAGCCCAAACCTGCTCAGGACTGCGCCGGCCACCTCGGGTGCCCTTTTGGATTGTGTTTATTCAGGGAGATAAGCATTACGTGCAGCTCCTAGGACCAGCAGACACACACCCCCACCCCGGAACAGCGTCCCCTGCTGGGTCTGTGAGTCACCTTTCCCGGCACCACAGGTGTTTAAAGCTGCTCTGTAGGCAGTGTGCTGCGTGCTTAGTCAATCAGTCATGTCCGACTCTTTGAGACTCCATGGACTTTAGCCCCGCCAGGCTCCTCTGTCCATGGGTTCACCCGGGCGAGAATCCTGGGGGGGGCTGCCATGCCCGCCTCTCTATAGGCAATACCTGCCCTCATACTTGCCCAGTGGGTCTTCTTTGAGTACAGTATAGTTAACAGCACCACCTCCAGACAAAACAAGTAAATCAGACCAGTTGTTTGATCAAGGACAACTAGAAAAGCAGGAGTAGATATAAAAATCAATGAAGGCATCAGAGAGCTAACATGAGAGTGAAAAGTTACTGGGCCGAGAGCTCATGGAGACCAGAAACTCCCTGGGTGAGAGGCGTCCAGAGCCTGGGCGCATCTGCTGATCCACAGAGAGCAATGAGAGGCGGAACAAAGCTGTTCAAAACTTACAGGCTGCTGGGCAGGCGACCCTGGTGGCTCAGACAGCAAAGAAACTCCTGGGAGTGCAGGAGACCCCATCCCTGTGCTGGGGGGATCCCCTGGAGGAGGGCATGGCAACCCACTCCAGGATTCTTGCCTGGAGAATCCCATGGACAGAGGAATGTGGTGGGCTACAATCCATGGGGTCACACAGAGTGGGACACGACTGAAGCGACTTGCACAGCACAGAACAAACTGTAGGGCAGGGATTCATAAAAATAGTGTCTATCGGAAATGGAATAACTGGAATTAAGGTTTTTCTAAGGTATTCATGTTGTCTAAAAAAGGTAAAAGTACTAATTTATTTTAGAATTTGATAATGCAAAAAAGTATTGTAATCTCTAAGTCTGACCACTAAAAACCATGTATTTTTTTAAAGAACTATAACTACCAAACTAAAAAAGGAAAAAAAAAAATAATTTCTAAAAAAACTAAAGAAGGCAAGAAAGTAAAAGGAAACATAGAGACTAATTGGGACAAAGCAAGAGCAAATAATAACATTTAAGCCCAAGTGAATTAGTAATTATATTAAATGGAAACGGACTAAATGCTCCAATTAAAAGGTAGTCTGACTTGATAAAAACAAAACCCAGATAAAAGCTGCTAATAAGAAGCACACCGAAAATAAAAGATATAGAAAGGTTAAAAGTGAAAGTACTATAAAAGATAAAGCAATCCAAAAAAACCTAAAGAAAGTCAGAGTACCCATATTAATATCAGAAAAAAAACAGATTTAAAATCAAGTGACCCAGTGTTTCATAATAATAAAAATGTTGACTCACCAGAAAGATCCATAAGTAACAAATCTAAATTTGTATGTATATGATAAAATAGCCTCAAAATGTAGAAAGAAAATTTGACAAGTTTAAAAAAACAAAAGGCAAATCCAAAATTGTAACTACAGTTAGGAGATGGTAACATATTTCTCCCAAATTTTGGAGAAGTCTGAAAGGAATTAAAGGATAACCACTTAAGTGACCCCAAATAACCAATACCAAGACATATTCTAGTAAAATATTGGACTTTAAAAATAAAAAGGAGAAAATAAAAGGAGTATAATACGTATTAACTATTTGTCATTGTTGTTCAGTTGCTAAGTTGTATCCAACTGTTTGCGACCCCATAGATGGTAACACACCAGGCTCCTCTGTCCTCCACTATCTCCCAGAGTTTGCTCAAATTCATGTCTATTCAGTCAGTGATGCTATCTTGTCATACGGGATGGAAAAGAAACTACAAAGACTCAGGAGCCAAGTAGAATTCCGAATGGCCAAATATGGAACAACGTGAGCATTCCGGATAATTAATAGATGAAGTATATCAACTAGATTTTATCCTCTGAGTAGCACTAATTTATGTACCCAAATGAGCAACCCCAAGATGTGGGGAGCTCTTGATGAGCAAGTCCACATGAGGCACCAGTGAGAAGGCGTTTTTGGAAACGGAAACCTTAGCCTAGATCCCTCCCTAACTGTTAGGGGAGGAGTGGGTGCAAGGGAATAGCAGGAATTAGGAGATTTAAGGAAAGGGTCCTCCCCAGGGACAAGATGTACTTTCTGGTTTGGGGGGCTCTGCCTTCTCGCCATGTTTTATTAGTTTGTTTGTTTTATAATACGTTGAGCTGATTCAAGGGGCTCCAAGTTCAGCTGGGGATTATGTTTGTGAATAAAGATCTAAATTCCTCACTGACAGGTGAATCTTTTTTTTTTTTTTTTTTTTGACAGGTGAATCTTAAACAGACACTAGGCAGTAGAATTAGAGAAGGTGGGCAACTGGAGTGGAAAGACTCTGGACTCAGACAATTCAGGTTCACATCCTGCTCTGTGTGACCTTGGAGAAGAGCATTCCTCTTTTCTGCATCCTCATCAGCAGGTTGGCAAAGAAAGACTTGGAGGTTTGCACTGAAGGTCCTGGTGAACAGGAAAGCAGGCCCCTGAGAGAGGACTGCCAAGTTTCCAAGCAGCTGGCAGTGGGCAGGCGAGGGCCGAGGCCATGGAGACCCAGCAGAGGAGGAGAAGAAAGGCCAAAGAACCCAAAGCTCCAAGAACCCAGAAAGCAGCAGACAGGGCTCCCTGCCTCCCAAAAGGGGGCTTCTCTTTGCCCCTGGCTCCCACTGGGAGCCAAGATAATCTTGTGGCTGGCAAGTCACAAGCCCTCCCCACTCTACCCACCTCCCCACTCCACCCACCTCCCCACTTTGATCTTCCTCAGCCTCTAAAGAAGGAAGCCGCAATGAATTCTGTGTTCCTGTGATGGATCAAAGTATTCCAAGAAAATTCCAGTTTAATTAGCTCTAAATTATCATCCAGCCGGGCATTGTCTGCCTTTACTGAGATCTGGACCTGGAAGCCTGCTCATCCAGATGGATGCTTGCACAGTCTGATGAATCCAGCTCTCACGCTGCCCTCATTTTCCAAAGTGACTGACGATAAAGAGTTTTGTGTACTCATCAGCAAGAAGGCCTGGGAGGAGGGAGGGAAGAGGTGTGCTTGACCAGAAACCCTGAAGACACAGGGGGTGGTTGTACACAGTCCCAGCAATCTGGCATCTCCTTTCCCATTCCTTTTGCTTCTCTTTTAAACTGGAAAATCTGATTTTGAATTTGTGGTTTGAGTCCTGGCTATGCTGCCAGGAAGGAGCTCTGGCCACCACAGGCTTCTGCTTCCTAACCTCTCTAGAGGGTCTGAAAGGCTGTATCATGGAGAGAGAGGCAAGACGGTGTTAGAAAGCATTTTGTAAACTCAAAAAGTGTTAGACATTCTTAGTTCACATATCAGACTTCATGTTATTGGGCTCCACAATCACTGAGGACGGTGACTGGAGCCATGAAATTAAAAGCCAAGTGCCCCTTGGAAGAAAAGCGATAACACACCTAGACAGCATCACTTTGCCAACAAAGGTCCCTATAGTCAAAGCTACAGTTTTTCCAGGAGTTATGTACGGATGTGAGAGTTGGTCCATAAAGAAAGCTGATTGCTAAAGAATTGATGCTTTTGAACTGTGTGTTCTGGAGATGACTCTTGAGAATTTCTTGAACAGCAAGGAGATCAAACCAGTCAATCCAAAAGGAAATCAACCTTGAATATTTATTGGAAGGACTGAGGCTAAAGTTGAAGCTCCAGTACTTTGGCCACCTGATGCGAAGAGCGATTCACTGGAAAAGACCCTGATGCTGGGAAAATTGAAGACGTAAGGAGAAGGGGACGACAGTGGATGAGATGGCTGGATGGCATCACCGACTCAGTGGACATGAGTTTGAGCAAACTCCGGGAGATAGTCAAAGACAGGGAAACCTGGTGTGCTGCAGTCCATGGGGTCGCAAAGAGTCAGACACGACTTAGTGCCTGAACAACAAAGCTCTTGCCTCTGATGGACTCTGCAGGGCCACCGAAGGAAAGGTTTGCTGAGCCAATGAAAGGTGTGGCCACCTGGGCCGGGAGGAGAGAAGACTTACACGGAAAAACATCCTCTCCCACTTTGAAAGATCTGACCTCATCACAAGTCATTCTTACTCAGGGCTTCCCTGGAGGTCCAGTGGTTAAAGAATCCACCTGCCAAAAATCCCACATGCTACGGGGCAACTAAGCCCACGCGCAAAAACTACTGAGCTGGAGCTCCCCGGGGTCCAGGCTCCCCAGCAAGAGAAGCCACTGCTACACTCCTGCGCTGCTTCACTGTAGAGAACGGCACACGCAGCAACGAAGACCCGGCACAGCCACAAATAAACAACCAGTTTTAAAAAGCAATTGGTTAATCCTTAATCAACTCTTCTCCCAGGCCTCCGGAGAACCCCTGATTGGCCGGGGTCACACGTCGCCAGACATGTATTGGAATGTCCCGTAAGAAACACCCTGCGGCTAAACTCTTCCACAACCTCAGCTGGGAGCCTCACCCTAGAGCCTTCCCACGCATCCGGCACTTTTTGGTTTGTCTGTGTAATGAGCCTGGTTTCCTGACTCCCTGGAAGGCAGGCTTCCACAGTGGTTGCTGGGCTGTGTGGTCACAACTCACTCCCTTTTTGTCCTGGACAAGTCACTCACCAGAAACCTCTGGGCGCTCCTATTTGTCATCTATGCAGTGTGCGTGCATGCAAAGTCACTTCAGTTGTGTCTGACTCTTTCTGACCCCAGGGACTATAGCCAGCCTGGATCCTCTGTCCACGTGATTCTCCAGGCAAGAATCCTGGAGTGGGTTGCCATGCCCTCCTCCAGGGGATCTTCCTGACCCAGGGATCGACCATAAGGTTTTCACATCTCCTGCATTGGCAGGTGGGTTCTTTACCACTAGCGCCGCCTGGGAAGCAGGGCAATGATAATCCCCTCCTCACAGTGTTTCTCTGCAGATGAAATAATTCACACAAAGCATTGGACAAGGCCTAACACTCAGGATGTCTTCACAAAGTATTAGTTATAACATTCAGGAACAAAAGTCAAACACTAAGTAAAAGGCTTCTTTCTCGGAGAGGCAGAGAAGTCCACAGAGGCCCGAGCTGTGGGTTTCAGGGACAGGTACTCCAAACGGAGGGGCCTTTGTGCACCAGGCTGCTCACTTCACACACATTTAGACACTTTATCCAGCGTCCCAGAGCACTTCCGCTGACCTCTAGCCACCACCTCCCTGCTCCAGGCATGATTCGGTGTTTGAGCTTATTTATGGGAGAGCATGAGTTCATTTCAAAATGTCAAATGCTCCCTGGTGACTAATGGTCCCTGCTGTGCTCAATATCTTCACAGAGGTTGTCCTCCCGTGACCTAAGGGCCTCTGCACTTCAGGAACATCCATCCAAGTGTCTGCCACAGGAGCTACTGTGTCACAAAACCATCCAAAAAATGGGGGAGCCCAGGCCTGCTGGGGTGAGCACTCAGGGAGTCAGCCAGAAGGCACAGCCTCAGGAGTGGGGATGGCTGGAGGGCAAGGACCTATAAATTCCACCAGCCCACTGGACAAGAGGACCTCATGAGCTGTGCCCAGGAAACAATTTTATTATTTTACAATTCTGGCTCACATTTTTCACCCATTGAAACCTGCTCTGATCTGACCCCATAGGGAGTCTCCAGTAGATTCTGTGCCTATCCTGTTCATTCCCAATTTCAAAAAGTCCTCTGACCACCTCTAAAAATTTATACTATGGAGGGACTCCCCTGGTGGCCCAGTGGCTGAGAATCTGCCTTGCAAGGCAGGGGACTTGGGTTCAATCGCTGCTCAGGAAACTAAGATCCCACACGCTTCGGGGCAATGATGCCCAAGTGCGGCAAGTCCAGAGTCTGTGAGTCACAATGAAAGGGTCCCCCGTTACCGCAACTAAGACCCGATGCAACCAAATAAATACAAACTTTTTTATAAAATTGTATTTTGGAAATTTTCACACACCTCCAAATCTAAGGAAAATGGTATTATGAATCCCCACATACCCAATCACCCTGCTTCAACAATTATCAACAGTCCTACTTGCTTTATCAATTCCCATTTCCCCACCCCACCCGTCCCACTGCCAACACACACACTTTGTCTTTGCTGAAATATTTAAAGCAAATCCTCTGATTACTTTCAGAAACAAAAGAAGCCTTAATTCAGGAAAGAGTACCCCGTGCAGTGGAACAATCAAGGACTTCAAAACTCAATTTCAATTTCAAGCTCACTCTCCTATCCAGTCAATCCTAAGGGAAAATCAGTCCTGAATATTCATTGGAAAGACTGATGTTGACGCTGAAACTCCTATACTTTGGCCACCTGATGTGAAGAACTGACTCCTTGGAAAAGACCCTGATGCTGGGAAAGATTGAAGGCAGGAGGAAAAGGGGATGACAGAGGATGAGATGGTTGGATGACATCACCAACTCAATGGACATGAGTTTGAGCAAGCTCTGGGAGTTGGTGATGGACAGGGTAGCCTGGCATGTTGCAGTCCATGGGGTCGCAAAGAGTCAGACACAACTGAGCGACTGAACTGAACTGAACTCCCATGCAGGGTTGCTGCTGGCTGGGAGACTGCTTTTGGGAAGGAGGTGCGGTGGGGGTCTTCTCTGTTCCCCATCTCAGATTTCTTCTCCTCCCACTCAGAGCTGCCTCGGCTCCTTCAGGGTTCACACTGGTGGGGTAAGGGCTGGGGGAGAGGTTCCCAGGGGCTCTCAAGGCTAGAGGCGGTGGTAGGCTAAACACCCTGAAGCGGACACTCCAGCTCTCCTCTGCAGGGCTTGCCTTCCCAGAACAGATGGTGGAAACAGACCCCTGCCTGGGTTGCAGAGCAGTGCATGCTGGGTAGACTGAACATGGTGTGTCTGCCCAGCACTGTGAAGACGGTTTTTCATTGGGAAGGAAAAAATCTCGTCAGAGGAGGGGAGGGTACGCACTGTTTTCCCCCTCCCTTAGGTGACCTGGCATCTCACTTTGGAATGGGGATGAATAGTTGGCACGTCTTACCTCAAAGCCTCACTGTCCAGTATGGCAGCTGCTGGTCACGTGTGGCTACCAGGCACATGAGACGTGCCCTAAGCGTGGAACACGTACTGGCTCTCCATGACTCGGCATGAAAAATAATGTAAAATATCTCATTAACAATGAAAATGACAAAAAAAATCTTATTTTCTATATTAATTACATGTTGAACTGATAATATTTTTATATTGCATTAAGTAAAATGTATTATTAAAATTGATCTCAACTCTTTCTTTTCATTTTTTAATGTGGTTATTCAGTTCAATTCAGTCGCTCAGTCGTGTCTGACTCTGTGACCCCATGGGCTACAGCACGCCAGGATTTCCCCTTCCATCACCAACCCCAGGAGTTTACTCAAATTCAAGTCCATTGAGTCAGTGATGCTATTAGAAAATGTTAAATTATATCCATGGTTCACCTTATATTTCTGTTGGACGTAGCAGCCTCAAGGACTCGGCTGAAACCATGAGTGAGATTTGTTGCATTTTAATTTCGTGTTACGAAAGAAAACTCCTTCTCCTCCCCCGCCCCACCAAAAAAATTGGTCCTAAAGCGAACAGAGGTTTGATCTGGATAAGTCTCTAGGTGAGGGTCTGTCCTTCACTTTACAGATGGTGAGACTGGGGCCTAGAGGGAAGTGACAAGTCTGGCTTGAGTCACCAAGCGTCACTGCAGAGCACATCCACCATTTCAAGCGACTCCTGCGAAACCGTGGGAAAGACAGGCACCAGCCTTCCAGAAAATCCTTTAAACACGTGTGCCTCAAAGGGCTTTCCCCAGTGGCTCAGCGGGGAAGAGTCTGCCTGCCACGCAGGGGACACAGGAGACTCGGGCTTGATCCCTGAGTCGGGAAGATCTCCTGGAGAAGGTGATGGCAACCCACCCCAGTATTCTTGCCTGAAAAATCCCATAGACAGAGGAGCCCGGCGGGCTATAGTCTACAGGGTCGCAAAGAGCTGGACACAACCGAAGTGACTTGGCACACACGCTTCAGAATGGAGTATTTCATAAGTCAGACTGAGAAACACAAACCCTGGATGATATCATTTATACGTGGAATCTAAAAATACAACAAATTGGGAATATAACGAATATAACCCAAAAAAAAAGAGGCAGACTCACAGATACAGAGAACTAATGGTTACCCCTAGGGACATGGGAGTGGGGAGGGGCATTGCAGTGGTCAGGGGCCGAGCAGTACAAACTGTCAGGTGTAACATAAGCTACAGGGATGTATTGCACAGCACAGGGAATATTACCAATACTTTATAATAACTACAAACGGAGCATAGCCTTTAAAAAGTGTGAATCACTGTGAAGACCTTACTGTATTGTACACCTGTAGCTTATATAATCGGAGAAGGTAATGGCACCCCACTCCAGTACTCTTGCCTGGAAAATCCCATGGACGGAGGAGCCTGGTAGGCCGCAGTCCATGGGGTCTCCAAGAGTCAGACACGACTGAGCGACTTCACTTTCACTTTTCACTTTCATGCATTGGAGAAGGAAATGGCAACCCACTCCAGTGTTGTTGCCTGGAGAATCCCAGGGACGGGGGAGCCTGGTGGGCTGCCGTCTATGGGTTCGCACAGAGTCGGACATGACTGAAGCGACTTAGCAGCAGCAGCAGCAGCTTATATAATGTACACCAGCAGCTATACTTCAACAAAAGTAAATAATTTTTAAACTAGTAATAAATAAATAAAATGCAGTATTTCAGTGTCTCATAGCTCAGAGTGGGGAGCACTAAGGCCTCGGACCTTTGCCCACTGCCGGGGGGAAAAGGCTGGGTTCCTGCCCACAGACACGCAGAGCCTGAAGAGGTCTGGGTCTGAGGTCGATGAACTGGTGGCCTGAGGCCTAAATCTGGCCCACTGACCTGTTTTGATTGGCCTGCGATGTTTGACTATTTTTTAAATCATTTGCCAACGTTCCAACTTTAGGAAACATCAAAAGAAATGTGGGTTCCAACGTCACCTAAAAACAGGTCTGGCGACACTGGGCTCGTGGTCCTGCTTAGCAGTCACCTGCCAGCCCCAAAGCCACGGCCCCTTCTGGTGTGGGATCACACGCTCCATTCCCCATGGTCTTTATGCCCCCCCAGAGGCCCAGCTGTAATCACTGTGACCTCTACTTTCCTTAGGGCAGAGGTAAGAGGCAAGTGGGGCTTCCCACTGGCACTAGTGGTAAAGGACCCGCCTGCCAATGCAGGAGACCTAAGAACTGCGGGTTCGATCCCTGGGTTGGGAAGATTCCCTGGAGAAGGGAGTGGCAACCCATGCCAGTATTCATGCCTGGAGAATCCCATGGACAGAGGAGCCTGATGGGCTCCCGTCCATGGGGTCACACAGAGCCTCACACAGCTGAAATGACTTAGCACGCACACAAGATGAAAGTGCTGTGCTTAACCACCCAGTCACGTCCAACTCTTTGTGACCTCATGGACTATAGACCTCCAGGCTCCTCTGTCCATAGGATTCTCCAGACAAGAATACCGGAGTGGGTTGCCATGCCTTCCTCCAGGAAATCTCCCCTGACCCAGGGATAGAACCCAGGTCTCCTGCTTTGCAGGTGGATTCTTTACCATCTGAGCCACAGAGGAAGAAATAAAAGCCAGGTCAAGATGGCATCATGTTTCAGAGGGGAAAATATCTTTTTTTAAGGGCTGTTGCCCTCATTTGCATCACCCCCCTCCTCAGCGGAATGCATGAGTTTGTCATCTGATCTGATCTACTTCTGCTGCACGCCAGGACAAAAGGGAAGGCGGCTGTTTCACCCACTTTCCAGGAGGAAACAGAGGAACCATCCACTGAATACAAGGAGCTGCTGCAGAGCCCAGCCCCTGAAGGGCTTCTTTCCAGCTCGCCAGCATTCCGAGGCCACGTTATCCAGGTCTGTCAGCCCCGGGCTGCAGCTGCCTCCTGTCCTGAGGACAGATAATGTACCCCTAGGGGCAAATTCTGTACAGTCAGCCTCCCCAGGGCTCCTCCCCAAAGCCAGATCCTAGCACAGGAGAGAGAAAGATACAGCGGTGCTGAGGTCGGGAAACAACAGAGAGGCGTCCCTGCTGCATTTCTGCTGCTTTGGAGCAGCAGTATTCTTACCCGGAGAACCCCCATAGACAGAGGAGCCTGGAGGGCTACAAACCGTGGGGTCGCAAAGAGTCGGACACGATTGAGTGACTAACATCGTTCCTGGTATCAGGCCGCCCTCCCTCCATCCCTGATGGCATCCTGCGTGGGCGTCCTGGAACCCACGTCTGCCTCCCAGGGTGTGGGGCCAGCCACACCCAGACTCCCTCAGAGCTCAGAACCTAGATTCAAACAAGAAGGCCTGCGCTGGTGGGGTCAGCACCCTGACCGGAACAGGGCAGCCAGGGGTGGCTCTCAGCTTCCCCACCAAAGGGCCTGGAAGCCCTTACCTGTCCCAGGAGACCGATGGATTGGGATCGTTTGTTTACCATGGGCACAGGCAGGAGGGGGCAGGCTGCCTCGGTAGGACAGGAGAATCTGAGGGGAAAGGGGGCACTAGTTGTAATTAAGGCCGCTCTTGTGGTTCAAAATTTGGGGGGATGGGGGCAAGACAGTAATTACAAGGGCACCGCAGAGAGAGGCCCCGGCAGCTGGCGGAAACCCATTCACATCTCTCCCCAACCTCAGGAACCAACATGGCCACAGACACCTGCCCAGCTCCGTGGACTGGGGCCCAACACCTCCAGGTCATGGCAGAGAATGGGAGTCCTTCGTTCCCTAGGAAAGGAGGAGGGAAAGATGGGGAGTGGAGGCAGGTGGCCTGGACTCTGCCAATCAGGCAGCCCCGAAGGGCCCGATCCGAGTCTGCTGGTCGTGTCGGCAGCCACAGCGTTGACACTTCTATGCTTGTTTGGTTGTTCCCCTTGTTTGTTTGTTTTGAAAAAAGGAATCATGCAGGGATTCAGAAAGATTGCTAAGTAAAAAAAAAAAAAGGAGCAGAAACCATTTATTAACTCCATTTCTACAGTAGAGTGTAGAAAAATAAGAATCTTCCTCAGGCTTGCCTGGATTGACCCCAGGAAAACATGCAAAGAGACACTGCTGCTGCTGCTGCTGCTGCTAAGTCGCTCAGGCATGTCCGACTCTGTGCGACCCCATGGACTGCAGCCCACCAGGCTCCCCCGTCCATGGGATTTTCCAGGCAAGAGTATTGGAGTGGGTTGCCATTGCCTTCTCCGAAGGAGACACTAGAAGCAAATGAAAGTGGCTACTGGGGGGCAAGGTGCAAGGAATATATCTCAAACCGTATGTTTAGAAAATAAAATGAAATTTAAAATGAATACCACCACAAACACCTTCAGAGTTTAAAAAGCAGATGAAGGACACCTGCCCTTAATTCTACTGCCGTCAAAGCACAGAAGCATTCACTCATTTGTGCCTGTCTCCTTCCTGCTGTTATCCACATGCCTTTATGATTTACATAAAAGACACAACCACATGACACAGAAATTTGTCTCCTAATTATCTCACTGTCCATCATCAGTGTTTTCCAGGTTGCCGGGTAGGATTCATTTGGGTTGGACACGGAAAGTTCCATCACCTTGGGACTTCCCTGGCAGTTCAGTGGTTAAGACTCAGGCTTCCACTGGAAGGGGGCTTGGATTCGATCACTGGTTGGGGAACTAAGAGACCATACACCTAGTGGTTTGGCAAAAAAAATTATTTTTATTTTTTAAAAAAAGAAAATTCCATCACCATTCTTGCTTCTAAAGCCCATGGTGTCTATTTCTCTATTTCTAAAGTTCACCAGGTTGATTAGCTCTGAAGTTCATCACCCGGCAGTTATGGCTGCAGCTAACGGAGCTAATGGTGAAGAACCCGTC
The DNA here is from genome assembly GCA_006408695.1 of Aepyceros melampus. Lineage (NCBI taxonomy): Eukaryota > Metazoa > Chordata > Mammalia > Artiodactyla > Bovidae > Aepyceros > Aepyceros melampus. The sequence continues at coordinate 667,874 of SJXQ01007927.1, read as the reverse complement.
TGCCAGTGCAGGAGACATAAAAGACGTAGGTTTGATCGCTGAGTCAAGATTCCCTGGAGGAGGGCATGGCAGCCCTCTCCAATATTCTTGCCTGCAGAATCCAATGGACAGAGGAGTCTGGCGGGCTATAGCCCACGCAGTCGCAAAGACTCAGAAACAACTAAAGCAACAGCATGTAATGTTCATAGGAGAACAAAACGGAGATTTTCTTCTCCCAGGACACAGGCAGGAAAACATAGCCAGGAACCATGCCTCCCCTTCAAGGCAACAATGACTGTTCGTTGACTTAACACCGGAAGCCCCACAAAGACTGTTTTTGTCCTCTCAAAGCTAAGAGCTCTTTAAGATCTGCTTGCTCTTTATTTTGAAATAATTACAGAGTCACAGGAAGCTGGAAAAATAAGACAGAGAGGTCCCAGGTACACTTCACCCAGTTCCCTCCAGTGGTGATGTCTCACGTAATGATGTGCTAAGTCGCTTCAGTCCTTTCTGACTCTTTGCTACCCGATGGACCATAGCCCACCAGGCTCCACTGTCCATGGGATTCTCCAGGCAAGACTACTGGAGTGGGTTGCCATTTTCTTCTCCAGTGGATCTCCCCAACCCAGGGATCGAGCCTGCATCTCTTATGTCTCCTGCATTGGCAGGTGGGTTCTTTACCACGAGCGCCACCTGGGAAGCCCTATGCATATCCATACCTAGCTATCAGTCAGTTCCCTTCAGTTTAGTCGCTCAGTCATATCCGACTCTTTGTGACCCCACAGACTGCAGCACACCAGGCTTCCCTGGAAATTGACATTGAGACATGTGTGTAGTGTGATTCCATTTACCATCTGGACAGGTTCCCATAACCACCACCCCATCAAGATAACCACTCCAGCATCACAGAGGTTTCCCTTGTGGTATCACTCCACCCACCTTCATCCCTAACCCCAAGCAACCAGCAACCTCTTCTCTATCTCCATAATTTTCTCATCCAAGAATGTTGTATAAATTGAACAGTGTGTATTTGAGACTGGCTTTTGGGGACTATTCCAAATAAACTGTTGTGAATATTCATGTACAGGTTTGTGTGTGGGCATACACCTTCATTTCTCTAGGATAAATGTCCCTTTGCTAGGTCATAGGCTAAGTGCTTGCTTATATGCATGCTCAGTCATGTCCAACTCTTTGTGACCCAATGGAGCCTGCCAGGCCCTTTTGTCCATGGGATTCTCCAGGCAAGAATTCTAGAATGGGTTGCCATTTCCTTCTCCAGGGGATCTTCCCAAACTAGGGATTGAACCCGCGGTTCTTACAACTCCTGCATTGGCAGGCAGATTCTTTACCATTGAACCAACCTGGGAAGCTTAAGTGCTTAGTTTTTTGAGAAATTGCCAAACCATTTTCAGAGCTTCTGTACTATTTTGTATTCCCATCAACAAAGGATGAGAAACCGAGGTATTCCATGTCATTCCCTTGCAACACGGGTCCAAGCGCATCACAAGAGTGGGCCAATCAGAAACCCTCCCAGATGTCAGTCGTTGATGTTGAGAGAAGCAAGTCCTTTGTGGGGCGGCTAGCTGTCAGCTGTACTCATCAGAGTTTTTTTCCTTAACTTTTCATACTTCTGATGCTTTGACGTCTGGTGCCTTGCTGACCCTGACTGCCTCTCCCCGGGCTCGCCAGTTCCAAGAGATGGTAAACCAGTGTGCCTTTCATATGCAAATTAACCAGAGCTCACCCCACCCCCACCTCCTTCACTGGCTCTTACACTCCGGGGCCTGTTGTCCCTCTTCTAATCATCCCAAGGACAGGTGTCAGACATCCAGAGGCAGCCCCTCTGAAGTTATTCAAACTAGCCAGTCCTTGCTTAGCCTGCTCACCTGGTTATCCATTCCTTCCCACAAACACCAAATACAGGCTCTTGTTCTCATGTTTGTTTTCCAGCTACACAGGGAAGACACAGCAAAGGTGTCCTCCTGACCCACCATGATTCTTCCCCCTGCGGTCCTGTTACCGTCCAGTAGCTCCTCTTGGGAGCTGTGAGAAACAAAGTATCTTTTCAACAGTGACTGTGTGGGGATGTGTTGCCTCCCCACATCTAACAATAAATCCTACGTATTTTATTTTTCTTATTGGAGTATGACTGCTCTACAATGTTGTGCGAGCTTCTGCTGTACAATGAAGTGAATCAGCTCTGTGTATACACACACCCCTTCCCTTCCACGCATACCGCCCTCCCCGGCCCTGTAGGTCACATCGAGCTGAGCTTCCGGGGCTTTATGGCAGGTTCCCACTAGCTACCTATTTTATACACAGGAGTGTCTATGTTCAGTCCTAACATCCCAATCCGTCCCACCTCCCCCATGTCCATGGGTCTGCTGTCTAAACCTGCGTCTCTGTTCCTGCAAATCCCTTCATCTGCACCATTCTTCTAGATTCCACATACATATGTTAATAGACATGAATGGACCTAGAGTCTGTCACAAGAGTGAAGTAAGTCAGAAAGCAAAAAACAAAGCCTACCTTTTAAGCGCAAGGACAATGTGAGTTTACAGTTGCAGGTGGTCCCGCACACCTCCCACACAGAGAGCCCCCTGAGGAGGAAGTCCCCTACAGAAACGCAAAGGAGACAGCGGCTCGATGGGATCTGGTCACACCTGGATCCACCTGTGTCTGAAAGACACCTCAGACTCCTCGGCACAGGAGCAATCGCCTTTTTCTTTTTTCCTTTAACCTATTTTGAGTTGGATTGTCCATCCCAAGTCTTCCCAGCTGGCACTGGTGGTAAAGAACCCGCCTGCCAATGCAGGAGATCTAAGAGACTCTTGGATTTGAAGACTGGGTCAGGAAGACCCCCTGGAGGGTGAAATGGCAACCCACTCCAGTATTCTTGCCTGGAGAATCCCACAGACAGGGTGTCCATCATAAGCACCGTGACTGATTCACAGCAGGCCACGGTGACCCTGCCCAGTGCTGTGTTTCAGCAAGACCCAGTCCCCCAGAGTGCTTGGAGGCGAACCTAGCGGTTCAGCTGAAGGAGCTGGTGGTGGGTGTGAGGCTGGGGCGTCCACACAGGGGCGTTGGGAAGAGCAGCCGTCTGGGCTCAGATTGCTCACCTGTAGAGGAGATGGTTACGCTCGGAGTCTCTGCGGCCACCCTGTTCACATTCCCTAATTCTCTAAGTTTTCATTCCAAAGGAAAAATAACACTAGCTAGCGCTCACAGAGCCCTCAGCACAAGTCAGGCACTGCTCGGTGATTCGCACACATGAATTCATTTCATCCTTGTAACAGCTCTCCGAGGGGTATGACCATCCCCACTCTACAGATGAAGAAACTGAGGCACAGATGCTCGAAGGCCAAGCTGGTAAGTTCAAGAGCTGGGATTAGACCTGGGTTTCCCTGATGGCTCAAGAGGTAAAGAATCTGCCTGCAGTAAAAGAGACTCAGGAGACACGGGTTCGATACCTGGAAGATGTTCTGGAGGAGGAAATGGCAACCCACTCCAGTATTCTTGCCTGGGAAATCCCATGGACAGAGGAGCTTTAAAAAAACTAAAATAGTGGCAATATATACATAAAATTTAGGGACATCCTTGGTGGTCCAGGGCTTCCAGGTGGCACTAGTATTAAAGAACCCACCTGCCAATGCTGGAGACATAAGAGATACAGGTTCTATCCTCGCATGGGGAAAATCCCCTGGAGGCAGGCATAGCAACCCACTCTAGTATTCTTGATTGTAGCTTGGTGGGGGCTACAGTCCATAGGGTCACAGAGTCAGACAGGATGGAAGTGACTTAGCACGCACGCACTGGTGGTCCAGTGGTTAAAAGACTTCATCTTTAAAAAATGGTCCACATCAAAATACATATTTAAAAAAAAATCTGGGATGAGATCCAACCAGTCTGGCTGCAGAGCTCTTGCTGATGACCACTGCTGAGCGCCTTGACCCCCTCCTCTGATGCTTCCATTCACAGGAAATTCTCCTGTGTCTACTTGATCTCTCAGTCTCTTTCTTCAATTCTTCCTAGTCTTTTCCTCCCCAGACTTAACTGTCAGATTTTTTTAGATTTCCATCAACTATTTGAGCTGCCATTACTTTAAATCTTTTCTCTCTAAATTGCCTCCCACGTGGCCCCCTGTGTAAATCCCATACAGCTGAGGGCCTTTGTTCTGGAACCAGGTCAGGTGGAGGCCTGCTGCAATGGGGCATCCCAGAGTGTTTCCAAGACCAAAAGCCCTGAAGGGGAGGGGGCTGTTAGGGGGCAGAATCCAAAATCCTGTGGGAGACACTGCCCCTGAAGACTTGAACACCTGGATTGCCCGCGTCTCCTGTTTGCAAAATCCCACCACGGGTGTTCATCTTCTCAACGTTCCATTAGACAGTTTTCATTCCCCTCCCCGATCACCACCGCCACTATTTATAGATGAGGAAACTTGCTCTGATATTCTAGCTGATAAACAGTGAGATTTACAATCACATCTGACTTCAAAGCTCACGCTCTTTCGACTAGGTTACTAAATAAACATTTTCAAACACCACCCAGTGCTGGACACTGCACGGTTGATGACTAGTTTCGAGGGTGGGAACCAGCCCCAAACAAGGCAGCTTCTTTGGGCAGAAGCTGAAGCCAACATGTGGTGAGATGAGAGCCATACCAGGTGGTCTGAGTAGAGATTCGCCAGCCATTAGGGCAGCAGCATGAGATGGGACCCCTGTGCCCTGGAGCTGGCAATTATATCAGGGGGCCGGCTCTTCTGTAACAACAGCCTTGAATGTCCCTTCATCCTACCACGGGGGTACGTCAGTCTCAAGGGCAAGTGGTTGTTGTTTAGTCTTCCAACTGTGTCCAACTCTTTGTGACCCCCTGGACTGCAGCATGCCAGCCCTCCCTGTCCCTCACCAACTCCTGAAGTTTGCCCAAGTTCATGTCCATTGCATCTGTGATGCCATCCAGCCATCTCACCCTCTGACACCCTCTTCTCCTTCTGCCCTCAATCTTTTTCAACAAGTGGCCCAACAGCTCTTTGATGGGTGTGTGAGGACTCCTGTAACAATGCTCCCACGGCCATACCCAAGGCAGGAGCTGGGAAGGGTTTGAGCTCTAACTACAAAGGCAGCTCTGAAACAGGACCAGCATCCTTCTCCAGCTATCCCAGGGGTCCCCCCCAGCCGCACCCTAGAAGGTATCCGATGAGCTCATCCCTCCTGGGTCATAAGATGCCGTCTCTGGGGAAGCAGGGCTCTGGGTCCACAAGGCAGTTTCTGGGAGGCAAGCCTTGTCTCAGCACTAGAAGAATTTCTAAGGGGAGAAAATCGGGACCCAGCCTTGTGCCACCTCCAGGGCTGGAGCTTCTGGCAGCGTTAGCAGCTCTGGGACGGCTATGGAGCTTCAAGCTGCTGCTTACCACCGCCTCCAGTTCCACCTCTGCAGGGACATGGCCTCTGCCACATGGTTCACACGCCACAAATAAGGACACAGTCCTCCGTTCAGCCCTGAGCTGGTTGTCCGTAGCTGCTCCCTCTCAATGGGCCATCAGTCAGCCCGGTGACTCAGTGACCGTCCCCTCCAGCTTCATGTCAGTCTGCCCTTTGCCCACACCGGGAGGCTCTCACACTCGAGGCAAAGCTGGTTACTTCTATCAACATCCCTTCTAGGGCTGACCTCCAAGGAACCTTGTCAAGGTGGCGGCCTTGCCCGCCTTTTCCACCAAGAGGTTGCCTTAAGAGAAAAATTAAGGGTGGCTCATTTCCAAGCCGTTTCTCCTCTAGGACCTTCAGCAATTTTTCTAGCCCCATTGTCCCTCAGCGGCACATCCAGAAAACACATTCTCCTGGTCTCACCCCTGCTCTTTGCCACTTACCATGAACTGGCTATTTCAGTAAAAATAATTGATGACTAACCTGGTGAGCCACTTTCTTTCACAAGTGTTGAAGTTTCAGGAAACTGAGACCCAGAGAGATTGAAGATTCTGGGCCTCGCTTTCCCCATCTGTAAACCAGTGATGATATTCCCTCGGAAAATGCTTGTCAGGATAAAGGAGTAACTGCAGGTAAGGAGCTCAGAACTTTGCCTGGCACGTAGTAAGTAAGTGCGGACTCAGTGTCATTAGCTATACCATTATTACTGTTGCTGTTATGTTCGTGCCTCTGGGGCCTGGCCCTAGAATTTCCTCTTTGGCTCCCTGGGCTTGGGGAGGGGGTGGGTCCCTAACCTTTCAGTAACGGGAGCGTTCTGGGGGCTGCCGATGAGTATCAACTTTCCTTCCGATGTCCGAGAGTCCAGCAAGCCATCACCATGGGGGATGGTGGGGGGTGGGCTCCATTCGGGAAGGGACCGGGGAAGGGAAGGGGCTCCGACCTCCAAGGTGGCCCGTGCCCTGCGCGCTCAGACCTCAGCTTCTCAGCGAGCCAGGGCCTGGTCCAAGCAAGCCCAGAAAGACCGACGCTCCGGCGGAGGAAAACGAGAGCCATCCCACGCTGGCTCCCGGAGTCCCTGCGCCATCGAATTAAAGATTCCTAATACCCGAAACCGAGGGGCGGGCGCGCCGGGGTTAGTCCGGTTCCCGGCTACGCCGTCGGGCTCGGGTACCGGGCGAGCGGCTCGGGACTGGGACCCCGCGTTCCGCCCGGGAGGAGCCGGGAGGAGCCGGGAGGAGCGGGCCCCGCGCGCGGCGCTGCGCGGGGCGACGGCGGCCCCTGGCGGGGACCGAGGGAGGCGGCCCCGGGCCCCGGGCCCCCGCGGCTCCGGCCCGCCTCGGCCCCGCCTTCCCCGCGGACGCGCGCCCCTCCCGGGCCCGGTCCGGACGGCCCGCGGGCCAGGACTCGCCGCACCGGGACGCCTGTCCTGCCCCGGGACGCCTGTCCCCGGCCACCTGCCGGCCTCCTGGTGCGCGCGGCCCCTGTGGCCGTTCTGGGCACGCGGCGCGGGACTGATGGAGGGCCTCCCGGGGGCACCGCAGAGTCCTCGGCCCCACGTCGTCGCCTGGCTTCTGCGGACCCGAAACTCTGCCTCCCCGGACCGTGAACCCCGCTGAGGCCAGAGCAGGGTCACCCCCGGACACCCCCCGAAGTGGCAGGGCATGCGCGGGGGAGGACGGGAGCCCCCCGGGGCCGAATGACGACCGCCACCAGCCCACCTCACCTCCCGCGGGCACGTTGGTAGAGCCGCGCATTTCAATGGTGAGGGGCAGCCCTCAGACACAGGCTTTGCGTCAAGGCTCTGATGCTGGCGATGGTGATGGTGATGGCTAAGCTCCAGCAACCCCTTCCTGGCAGCGGGCGCTCTGTTAAGTACTTCACATACGTTTTCTCAATGTATCCTCACATCAAACCTAAGACACTCACTATGCTTGTCAGTGTTTCACCGATAAAGAGACTGAAGCTTAAGTTAGAGAAGTTGCCAAAGGCGCGATGGTGAGTAACCGCTGGTCTCACGATGCCAAAGACCCTCGAAGCACCACCTCGCGGCCTGCAAGGTGTCCGCCAGCCACGCACCAAGTACCGGGTGCCGCTGCTGGAGTGTTCTCACCCTCGGCGGGAGATTGGCACCTCCTCCACTTCTGTCTGAGTGCTCCTCTTTGCGGGTCCTCCACGTTCCAAGGAAAGGCGCCTCCAGGACCCCAGACGGCAATCAGCAGCCCGCCCGCCCCCAGCCCTAACCTTAAACTGGAAGATGAGCAGATGTGCTCTAGTTCAGAGTTTGCCTCTCAGCCTTTGTCCTCCAGACTGAGTCCCCGGTTCTCAGAAGGCCCCCCTAGGGACACTGCTACCTGTCCTGGACTGGCCTCCAGCTGACTCCTCCCTAGAGAATCCACTTGTCCTGTGCTGCCCCCATCTCACCCATCCGAGAGCTGTGAGGCCCCCCAGGCCCCATGAGTGGACACTTGTTACCTGTTTCAAGAATCAAGAAATGAATGTTGCCTTCATTTCCTGGACCTGCTATATAGTCCTCGGCCCCACGTCGTCGCCTGGCTTCTGCGGACCCGAAACTCTGCCTCCCCGGACCGTGAACCCCGCTGAGGCCAGAGCAGGGTCACCCCCGGGACACCCCCCGAAGTGGCAGGGCATGCGCGGGGGAGGACGGGAGCCCCCCGGGGCCGAATGACGACCGCCACCAGCCCACCTCACCTCCCGCGGGCACGTTGGTAGAGCCGCGCATTTCAATGGTGAGGGGCAGCCCTCAGACACAGGCTTTGCGTCAAGGCTCTGATGCTGGCGATGGTGATGGTGATGGCTAAGCTCCAGCAACCCCTTCCTGGCAGCGGGCGCTCTGTTAAGTACTTCACATACGTTTTCTCAATGTATCCTCACATCAAACCTAAGACACTCACTATGCTTGTCAGTGTTTCACCGATAAAGAGACTGAAGCTTAAGTTAGAGAAGTTGCCAAAGGCGCGATGGTGAGTAACCGCTGGTCTCACGATGCCAAAGACCCTCGAAGCACCACCTCGCGGCCTGCAAGGTGTCCGCCAGCCACGCACCAAGTACCGGGTGCCGCTGCTGGAGTGTTCTCACCCTCGGCGGGAGATTGGCACCTCCTCCACTTCTGTCTGAGTGCTCCTCTTTGCGGGTCCTCCACGTTCCAAGGAAAGGCGCCTCCAGGACCCCAGACGGCAATCAGCAGCCCGCCCGCCCCCAGCCCTAACCTTAAACTGGAAGATGAGCAGATGTGCTCTAGTTCAGAGTTTGCCTCTCAGCCTTTGTCCTCCAGACTGAGTCCCCGGTTCTCAGAAGGCCCCCCTAGGGACACTGCTACCTGTCCTGGACTGGCCTCCAGCTGACTCCTCCCTAGAGAATCCACTTGTCCTGTGCTGCCCCCATCTCACCCATCCGAGAGCTGTGAGGCCCCCCAGGCCCCATGAGTGGACACTTGTTACCTGTTTCAAGAATCAAGAAATGAATGTTGCCTTCATTTCCTGGACCTGCTATAACAAAGTGCCACGAACCAAGTGGCTTAAAACAGCAGGACTTCTCGCGCGGCTCTGGGGGCTGGAAGTTTAAAAGCAAGGTGTGGGCACAGCCATGCTCCCACCTCCCAAGGAGGAGAGTCCTTCCCCACCTCTTCCAGTTTCTGGTGGTGGAGGGGCGGTCAGCGCGACCCTTGGCTGGTCTCTGCAGAGCACCACCCCCCACACCACCTCAAACGCCCCATTTCCAATTAGTTCACGTCTACAGGAAAGGGGATTAGAACTTCAGCATATCTTTACGGAAGATACATTGCAACCCCAAACAACTGTTAAGGGCAATTTTCTTGTGGTCTGATTTTCCAGGAAAACTAAAGCTCTTGGGGTTTGGCTTGCCACAGCCAGTAAAAGGCCACCAGTGTTTGTGAGGTGGCACTGCCCTGCACACTGCAGACAGGTATTTGCTTCACCCGTGATTCCTTTCCCTTTTTTATTAGTCCATCTGTGATGCTTTTGTGGTCAAGTGTGACTGTGTTGGGGCTTCCCTGGTGGCTCAGACGGTAAAGAATCCGCCTGCAATGTGGGAGATGTTCGATCCCTGGGTTGGGAAGATCCCCTGGAGGAGAGCATGGCAACCCACTCCAGTATTCTTGCCTGGAGAATCCCGTGGACAGAGGAGCCTGGTGGGCTACAGTCCATGGGGTCACAAAGAGTCAGACATGACTGAGCAACTAAGCACACACCACAGTGACTGTGTTTACTCCAGGCTTAAATGCCTGTTTCCCTTTCACGTTAGGTGTTAAAATGGAATATTAACTTAGAATATAGCCTCTCTCTCCTCAGCCAGAGAGAGAAGCATTCTGATGTCAAAATAGGTCAGGCTGACCTCGGGCACTCACTGAAGTCCGGAGGCCTCTGCTGGTCCTTAAGGCTCAGCGCAGTCCAGCCCCAGCTCCCCTTTGATGGAGCTCCCTGCACATGGCTGCTCGCCCTTCCCAGAAATGCCTCTCGGGCTTGCACATCCATGGCGTTGCCGTCCTTCCCAGAATCCCCTTCCCATATCCAGCTTTTCTGTTGACGTCCCCTGGTCTCTCTATTATTTAACATCTTATTTATTTATTTGGCTGCACCAGGTCTTAATTGCAGCATGCAGAATCTTTTTTCAGTTGTGGCAGCTTGGATCTAGTTCCCTGACCAAGGATTGAACCAGGGCACCCTGCATTGGAAAACAAAGTCTTAGCCAGTGGACTATCAGGGAAGTCCCCTTCCCCCTAGCCTTAAAGGCCAAGTTCAAAGGCTACCTCCTCCAGGAAGCTTTCTTGACCTGCCAGCTCCTCCTCAGAGGGCTGAAGGCCCTGGTTGGCCTTCAGTTAAGGCACTGCTTTGAAGCAAATTTATGTCTTTCCTTCACTCCCCCTACTCCTACTAAGCAGTCATGGAGAGGCGTCCAGAGACCATTTCATACAAGGAATAACTGAAGTTGTTGTTTTACTTGGAAAAGAGTAGACTTCCCTGGGTCATGTGCCCCAAGTTTCTTTCAGCTGCTAAGATTCTACCAGACCGTGAGATCCTTGTAGAACCTATACCTGGACTTCTCCGGAGGTCCTTTACACACACACACACACACACACACACCTGTGTCCAACACAGACCAGTGCTCAAATATAACCTCCTACCCAATATAAAAGGCCTCTCTTTTGTGTCCCCCTTTTTTGGACTTCCCTTGTGGCTCAGCTGGTAAAGAACCTGCCTGCAATGCGGGAGACATGGGTTTGATCCCCGGGTTGGGAAGATCCCCTGGAGGGGGGAAAGGCTACCCACTCCAGTATTCCAGCCTGGAGAATTCCATGGACTGTTGCAAAGAGTTGGACATGACTGAGTGACTTTCACTCTAGATGGTATGGTAAGCAGAGTTCTGAGATGGCCCCTAAGATTTCCTGCACTCCAGGAAATTCCTACACTGAATATCCCCGGGGCTGTGACATGCCACTTTCACTCCTGTGATGAGGCTGTGTTCCATGGCAGAGTTGACCTTAAAATAGGGAAGTTATCTGGGTGGGGGCAACCCTCATCACATGAGTCCTTTAAACGCAGAGTCTTCCTCAGCGGTCACACAACGGGAAGTCCAAGAGCTCTCAAAGTGTGAGAGGGATTTGACTCGAGACCAGAGGGGCCTCGTGGCAGTGAGCTGAGAGCAGCCTCTGGGGGCCGAGAGCCGTCCACACCAACCTCTAGCAAGACGGGGGGAACCTCAGTCCTACAGCCATGAGGGAGTTAGTTCTTTGGAAGCTGGGAGGCCGCTCATTCCCTCCTGGAGCCTGCAGATGTGGAGGCAGCTGGTGAGGCCCTGGTCTCAGCCTCAAGACCCTGAGCAGAGGGCCAGCTAAAATGTGCTGGACCCGTGGGGACCATGAGCCGATAGAAGATGCCGTGTCCTCTGCTCTGTCTGAGGTCATCTGTCACACGGCAGTGGGAAACTGATCAGACCCCTGGGACCCTCCCAGGGCAGAGCTTCTGACTCCACTGCAGGAAGGGGGCTCTAGTGGCTGGAGGCACTTTCTCCTCACAACTTAAAAAAAGAAAAGCAATCAGGAGACATTTTGCCCTATGAGGTATTTAAAGTATATTTTAAAGCCAGAAGAATCAAAATTGCCTGGCATTGGGCTCAGGGATAGGGGTAGATTAATCCAATTGTGCAATATGATGGACCCAAAATTAAATATGAAATCTTTTGTTTGTGATAAAACAGGCATATTAAGAATTAGTGAATAATGTTTAATTAATACTGTTGGACCACTGATGTATCCATTGAACTAAATTAGTGAATAAATAATGTTTAATTAATGGTGTTGGACCACTGATGTATCCACTGAACTAAATTAGCAAATAAATAATATTTAATTAATGGTGTTGGATCACTGATGTATCCATTGAACCAAGTTAGTGAATAAATAATGTTTAATTAGTGGTATTGGACCACTAAGGTATCCATTTGGAAAAATTAAGTTAGATCCTTCAACCATAGATCACACATAAATTAAAACTGGATTAAATGACTAAAATAAAGAATTTAACAACCATATAATCTGTAAAATACTACAGTGTTACAAAACTGTAGAAGACTATTTTATAATCTTTGAGTAAGGAAGGCTTTCCTACACAAAACATAAAACACAGAAGCTGTAAAGGAAACATCTGAAAAATTTAACTACATCAATTCAAACCTTCATGTAGACACTGGGACCAATAACGCAACTAAAAGCAAGAATCAGGCTGAAAGAAGTGATGTATACATACATAACAGACGCAGTAGGGTTTCCCAGCTGGCTCTGTGGTAAGGAATCTGCCGGCCAGTGAAGGAGATGCAGGAGACAGAGGCCCGATCCCTGGGTGGGGAAGATCTCCTGGAGGAGGCAATGGCGACCCGCCCCAGCATTCTCGCCTGGACAGTCACGCGGACAGAGGAGCCTGGTGGGCTACTCTCCATGAGGTCGCAAAGAGCTGGACACAGCTGAGTGACTCAGCACGCATGCACCTAAGGACAAACATCTAGGTCCTGAGTATACAACAGCTCACACTGACAAATTTTAAAAATTACAGTTCACCAAGGAAGTAAGTAAATCAAAAAACATGAAAAGCTTCTAAACTTACTAGTTATCAGGAAAAGCCAAACTTAAATAACAGTAAGACATCACTCTTACTGTTAGTTCAATGGATACATCAGTGGTCCAACAGCATTAATTAAACATCATTTATTCACTAATTTAGTTCTTAATATGCCTGTTTTATCACAAACAAAAGATTTTATATTTAGTTCTGGGTCCATCGTATTGCACGATTGGATTAATCTATCCCTATCCCCAAGCCCAATGCCAGGCAATTTTGATTCTTCTGGCTTTAAAATATACTTTAAATACCTCATAGGGCAAAATGTCTCCTGATTGCTTTTCTTTTTTTAAGTTGTGAGGAGAAAGTGCCTCCAGCCACTAGAGCTCCCTTCCTGCAGCAGAGTCAGAAGCTCTGTCCTGGAGGAGCCATCAGTGTGACTGGCACAATTTCTAAGCTGATAATATCCAAAGTGAGCAAGGGTGAGGGAATACAGATATGCTAATACTCATTTGTTGGGACTACAAAATGATAAGGCCTTCTAGGGACAATTAAAAAATTTTAATTGGCAAATTCTTTAATCCAACAATTCTACTCTAAATGTCTATCCTAGAGAACTAGTTTAAAAGGCCTGTGAATGATATTTATTGCAGTATTTTCATAATATCCAGAAAAGTCAAATATCCAATAATAGAACAGTGATTAGATAAATTGTGGGACATCCACATGGTGGAATTCTGCAGTTATTATGTTAAAATAAGGCAGGTCTATACAGACTAACCAGAGAAGGCAATGGCATTCCAGTACTCTTGCCTGGAAAATCCCATGGACCGAGGAACATGGTAGGCTGCAGTCCATGGGGTCACTAAGAGTCGGGCACGACTGAGCGACTTCCCTTTCACTTTCCACTTTCATGAACTGGAGAAGGAACTGGCAACCCACTCCAGTGTTCTTGCCTAGAGAATCCCAGGGACGAGGGAGCCTGGTGGTCTGCCGCCAATGGGGTCGCACAGAGTCGGACACGACTGAAGCGACTTAGCAGCAGCAGCATACAGACTAACATAAAAAGATGTGTATATATCAGTAGATGAAAACAGGAACTTTCAGAATACCAACATATATTTTCTATTGTTTCTGAGACCCACATTTTATCACTTTTCAACATCTCTGAAAATGAGAAGTCACCTTACAATCAATGGCATATCTAGTGCTACCGGCCCAGTGCCTATACTGCCTGAGTATATGTGAGCTCTTTCCGTTAAATCATTAAAGGACTGTTGGGTGAAGAAACAAGAACATGTCTGTTGTCTGAAAACTTTCTGTGAAACATCTCATAAGATTAAGAAAATGACAGCTTCAAAAACTGCAGAACGGGTGTCAACAACTTAGAAGAAACTCCCTGAGACAGCAGTGAGGTGGTCTTCTGAGAAATGCTGCATGCAAGACTCTTGATGGTGTGTGGAGGACACAGTATACATATTGACAGTCATGGGCCATTCGGGTCAGAAGAGATTCCAAAGAGTCAGGTTCTGAACATTCAGAAATTTTAGCAGACACCTGAACCAACTACTTATAGTTAAAATATGTGTTTCATGGAAAATATGTATTTCAGGTGTTAACATGAAATACAATACCAAAAAAAAAAAAACCCTTGTGTAAATAAGTCTAAGATTCTTCCAATAAATGTAAAAGAAAAATTATAAAGTGAAAAGAAAGCATGTGGTAAAATTTTTGTTCAGATTTATGAAAGGTTTGTGAAGGCAGTTCAAAGAGCTCCCATGTACTCCACCCCAGTTTGCTTTATTTTTCAGTTCAGTTCAGTCGCTGAGTCGTGTCTGACTCTTTGCAACCCCATGGACTGCAGCACCCAGGCCTCCCTGTCCATCACCAACTCCCGGAGCTTGCTCAAACTCACGTCCATCGCGTCGGTGATGCCATCCAACCATCCCACCCTCCGTCGTCCTCCTCTCCGTTATTATTAGCATCTTATATTAGAATGGTACATTTGTTGCAATTAATGATATTGATATGTCATTATTACCTAAAGCCCATACTTTATTCAGAGTTCCTTTTTTAAAATTGTTTATTTTGGCTGTGCTGGGTCTTCGTTGCTCACGTGGGCTTACTCTAGTTGCGGTGAGTGGGGGCTACTCTGGTTGTGGTGCCCAGGCTTCTTGTTTCAGTGGCTTCTCCTGTTGCGGGTCATGGACTCTAGGGCACGTTGGGTAGTTGTGGCCCACGGGCTCAGTTACTCCAAGGCATGTGGGATCTTCCAGGAGCAGGGACTGAACCGGAGTCCCCTGCATTGTAAGATGGACTGCCAACCACTGGGCTACCAGGGAAAGTGAAATCACTCAGTCGTGTCCCACTTTTTGCAACCCCATGGACTATACAGTCCCTGGAATTCTCCAGGCCAGAATACTGGAGTGGGTAGCCCTTCCCTTCTCCAGGGGATCTTCCCAACCCAGGGATCGAACCCAGGTCTCCCGCATTGCAGGCAGATTCTTCACCAGTAGAGCCAGCAGGGAAGTCCTATTCAAATCTCCTTGGTTTTTACCCAATGTCCCTTTTCTGTCCCAGGAGCACACTAGGATCCCACATTCTATTTATTTGTGATGCATCCTTAGGCTCCTCTTGGCTGTGACTTTTTACAGACTTTTCTTGGTTTTGGTGACCTTCACAGTTTTGCAGAGTACTGGTATTTTGTAGAATGTCCCTCCACTGAGATTTGTTTTTCTCTTAATGAGACTGGGAAGATCAAAGGTGTAAAGTCCTATTTTCATCACGTTATATCAAGGACACATGATTTTATCAATATTTATGTGAACTTTGATCATATGGCTGAGGTAAAGTTTGTCGGGTTTCTCTGTTGTAAAAGTCAATTAATTTTTTACAAAGACGTCAAAATAATTTAATGGGTGGAATAGAAAGACTTTTCAACAAGTGGTGCTTGGACAATTGGATATTCTTATAGGAAAAAACCTTGACCCTTACCTCACAGCACACATAAAAATCAATTTGAAATGGATCCTACACCTTAATGTAAAAACTGCAACTATGAAACTTCTGTAAGAAAACGCAGGAGAAAACCTTCATGATAAGGTAGGCACAGAATTCTTAGGACACAAAGAGCATAAATAATAAATGAAAAGCTTGATACATTTGACTTAATCAGAATCTTAAAATGCTCTTTGAAAGATACTAGTAAGGACACGGTGGGCTTCCCCAGTGGCTCAGTGGGAAAGGATCCAAGAGACACCAGATCAGTCTCTGATCCCGGAAGATCCCACATGCCGTGGATCAACAAAGCCCGGGTGCCACAACTATTGAGTCTGTGCTCTAGATCCTGAGCCAGAACTGCGGAAGCCTGTGCGCCCTAGAAGCCATGCTCTGCAACAGGAAAAGCCACCACGAGAAGCAACTAGAGAGTAAGCCCTGCTCGCCGCAACTGGAGGAAAAGCCAGGTACAGCAACAAAGACCCAGAACAGCCGAAAATAAAGAAATAGATAAACTCATTTTAAAAAATGCATTCTCTTTGGGAAAAAAAAACCATGAGAAAGTTGAGAGAAAATAGTCACCATATATATATCTTATCTAGATCTTTCTATAGATGTATTTTAAAATCTTACAGTTCAGTCCGAAGGTAAACAATCTGAAGATTTAAACAGACTCACCAAAAAACACAATATATATGTATATATGTATATAAATGGCCAATAAGCACATGAAAAGATGCTCAACATCATTAGTCATCAAAGAAATGCAAACTAAAAGCACAATGAGATCCCACCATACTCACGAGCATGGGTAAAATGAACAAGACTCATGACACCAAATGTGGGTGAGGATGTGAAGCAGCTGGAATGTTCATACTTTTCTGGTAGGAAAGGAAAATGATGCAATCACTTTGGGAAAAGAGTTTGGCACTTTCTAAAACTATGTATATTGCTGTTGTGGTTCAGTCTCTAAGTTGTGTCCGACTCTTTGCATCTCCGTGGACTGCAGCACGCCAGGTTGCCCTGTTCTCCACCATCTCCCGGAGTTTGCTCAAATTCATTTCCACTGAGTCGGTGATGCCATGCAACCATCTCATCCTCTGCCGCCCTCTTCTCCTTCGATCTTTCCCCACATCAGGGTTTTTTCCAATAAGTTGGCTCTTGCCATCAGGGTTTTCTGGTGTTTTTTTGGTGTTTTTTTTTTTTTTTTTTACAGTACAAAAAGGCAACAAAAAAAATTATGTATATACAAGCAATCAATTTCACTCTGGGGTGTTCACTCGAGAGAAATAAAAACAGATATCCATTCAAAAACGTCAATGTTCACAGCAGCTGATGCACGATAGCGAAAAACTAAGACAATCTTGACATTATGCCAAAATATTAGGCTTCTGACATTCTTAAGTTCCTCCAGGTGGGCTGGTTCAATTAAGTCAAAAACCACAAATGCTGACAAATGCCATGCACTCTCTGTTACTTTGTGACTCATTCTTGGGTAAGGGTTTAGTTGAGTCCTGCCCTGATCACAGGTTGGGAATAACCTCCTGACTACATATGACAGGTACCATTCTAGGCACACAAAGTACAAGGTAGGGTCTCTGTCTTAGCCTCTAAGCGCTCTATCTAGTCTTGGAGACTCCCACCTGCCAGGCAGAGCTCACCTCCCACTATCAAATCAGAACCTGACAAATACTTGCTCTCACAGCCTCTCCTGCAGCCAAGACGTGGACACAGTGATCTAGGCTCTCCAATCAGAGAGACCTGGTGGGCCACCCACAGTAGACGTGGAAATGGTGCACGATCCGTGCTGGCGAGGGGGCTATGGCAGGGGCAGATCGCTCCAGGATCCAGGGGCAGCGACAACATTAGGGGCCAGTGTGTACAGTGCAGGCAAAGCTCGCTGCCCTTTCAGGACCCAGCAGACCGGTTCTGCCATGTGACGCGGGCAGTGTTCTCTGTCTTAGCCTCTAAGCGCTCTATCTAGTCTTGGAGAACTCCCACCTGCCAGGCAGAGCTCACCTCCCACTATCGAATCAGAACCTGACAAATACTTGCTCTCACAGCCTCTCCTGCAGCCAAGACGTGGACACAGTGATCTAGGCTCTCCAATCAGAGAGACCTGGTGGGCCACCCACAGTAGATGTGGAAATGGTGCACCATCCGTGCTGGCGAGGGGGCTATGGCAGGGGCAGATTGCTCCAGGATCCAGGGGCAGCGACAACATTAGGGGCCAGTGTGTACAGTGCAGGCAAAGCTCGCTGCCCTTTCAGGACCCAGCAGACCGGTTCTGCCATGTGATGCGGGCAGTGCCTGGCTCTGTGGGCTCCAAGCTCGCATCTCCTGCTCTAGTGCTAAGTCCCTTCTGTCGTGTCCGACTCTGCGACCCCATGGACTGTAGCCTGCCAGGTTCCTCTGCCCATGGGACTTCCCTGGCAAGAATACTGCAGGGGGTTGCCATTCCGTGCTCCAGGGGATCTTCCCAACCCAGGCATCCAGGTCTCCTACATTGCAGGCAGATTTTTTACGGACCTGAGCCACCAGGGAAGCCTTCTCCAGCTAGGATTCTACTTACTAAGCCAGATCCTTTTAATACATTCATTTTCTACTCAACCAGAGTTGGTTTCTTTGCTTACTAGATAAACCAAGTCCTTAAGAAATTCACACTCTAGACGTTTTACACAGTCTTCCTGAAACAAGATGGAACAAAGATAGTAAAACAAAGACAGTATTACACAAAGTTAAATTGAGTAGAATAAGCTAGAAGCTCAGAGCCAGGGTGATTGCTCAGGGATTGGGAAGGGCATGGATGTCAGCGTGGAAGAGCCACCATAATGTGGGAAGTGAGGGGTGCCCTGCCCCAGGGCCTCGGGGCTGTGAGACCTGCGGGTTCTGGAACACTCTGTGCCCAAGGATTATTTCCGGTCTGGAGGGATGGATGAGAGCACCCCTTTCTCTTCAGAGCCAGACGGTGACGAGCTAGGGTTGACTTCAAGAGCGCTTCTCCGGGCTCACTCCCGAGTCGTTCTGGGGTGTCCTGGAGAACCCGCTGATGACATCATTTGGGGAGAACAGCCCAACGGAAGCAAGTCCTAGCTCCTAGAGATCAGCCTCCAATGTAAGCGGCACAGAGCAGAGAGGGGTGCGGCTGGTTTCCAGTCCTCCCATCGGCACACGGGACTGAGCAGCTAGAACAAGAGATTTCGTGTGCGGAACCCGTAAGCTGGGAGGACCTGGGGAGACCGAGGCTCGCAGGACGACAGTCTCTCTAGCAGACGGGAGCGCTGAAGGGCCCCTCGAGCCTACCTGGGCTTCCCTGAGCTGTGTCCTCCGGAACCCCAGCGGGGACAGCAGTGCTCACAGGTGTCCGGGCCCCCTCACCCCGCGTGCCTGCGACCCGTGCTGTCTAGGGCAGCAGCTGTGTGCCACGGCCGTTCTGCAGAGTTTTCTCAATGAAGGTTTCCCCCGAGCTCCCAGCAGCCCTGGGCGTTCAAACCCACATGAGAAGTGTAGAAGGTTCCTGCCACAAGGGTGCTAGTTCTGAAGGAGGGGAGTGAGTCTGTGGGTGTTCATTTTCTCATTGTAATCCACACATTTTATGTATTATGGTCATTCACTTTCATTGGGTTTAATCTGGTTAAAAGTTTTACAGGCAAGCATTATAGCAAATAGGGCTTCCCACGCAGCGCTAACGGTAAAGGATCCACCTGCCAGGGCAGGAGATGTGGCTTCAATCCCCGGGAGAAGGAAGTGGCAACCCACTCCAGTATTCTTGCCTGCCAAGTCCCATGGACAGAGGAGCGTGGGACCGTCCATCGCGCTGCAAAGAGTTGGACGTGACTGAAGCAACTTAGCACACACGCACTATAGCAAACGGGATGTCTGCAAAGTCCTAAGGTGTGTGTTCTCAGGACACACGCGAGTCACAGGCACTGGACAGTGTGCTCTGGGCTGCTGGAGAGATTCCCCAACACTTAACATCTTGCTAAATGATACAGCAATTCCACTCCAAGTTGTCCACATTAATACAGCTGACCGTTGAGCAACACAGGTTGACCTGTGCTGGTCCACTTACCTGCAGTTGATTGAACCCGCAGATGTGGAACCCAGGGGCACTATACTGTGATACCCAAATCTTCCACTGCTCAAGGGTCGTCACCCCTCACCCCCGGGTTGTTCAAGGTCCACTGTACAGTCAAGGTACGCATTTCCATCACAAGGATCCCTGTTATCTTCGACTTTCTACCCATTAACTTCCCACCTTGGCCTCTGGAAACCACTCCTCTGCTCTCCATTTCTGTAATGTTGTCATTTCAGGAATTTCTATAATTGGAATAATTTGTAATTTGAGGGAATTGTCTTTTTTCACTCAGCAGCATGCTCTGGAGATTCAGCCAGACATGCATGTATCAACTGTTTGCTCCCTTTTATGGCTGAGCTGGGGCTTCCCAGGTGGCGCTAGCGGTAAAGAACCCGCCTGCCACTCCAGGAGATGTAAGAGATGTGGGTTCAGCCCCTGGGGCGGAAAGACTCCCTGGAGGAGGACATGGCAACACACTCCAGTATTCACGCCTAGAAAATCCCACGGACAGAGGAGCCTAGCAGGCTACAGTCCATAAGGTCGCACAGGCTTGGACACAACGGAAGCGACTTAGCGTGCACGCACAGTATTCCATGATGTAGCTATATCCCAGTTTCTTTAACCTATTCGTCTGTTGAAGGACATCTGGGTTGTTTCCAGTTTTCATCTATTACAAATAAAGCTGCGATAAACATTCAGGTACGACAGGTTTTGTGTGTGAACATGTTTTCAGTTCTCTGAGATAAATCCCCAGGAGAGCAGTTGGTGAGCTTGGTGATCCTTGCGTATTTTTGTTTGTTTAAGAAACTGCCCAAGTGTTTTTCAGAGCCAGCCGTAACATTTTACGTCCCCACCAGCAATGTATGCGTGGCCATTCTCTGCATTCCCTTAGCATATGATGTCACTGTTTTTTTTAATTTACCCATTACAGGTATATAATGATATCTCATTGTGGTTTTAACTTAGATCTAGTGATATTGAATATGTTTTCATGTATTAATACTTAAATACCACCTTTAGTGGCGTTCTTTAGTGAAATGTCTCTTCCTGTCTTATGCCCATTTTCTAATGGGATTATTTGTGGGTTGTTTTTGTGTTTTGTTTTGTTTTGTTTTGTTTTAGTGTTTTGAGACTTCTTTATCTATTCTAGATATTGTCATTTCATTCTCTTACCAGGGTCTTTCACAGAGCAAATATTTTTTAATTTTGACAATCAAATATATCAAATTTTCTACTTATGGATCTTGATTTTGGTGCTAAGTTAAGAACTTCTTTTAGAAAAAAAAAACTTTAGGATTTAAGAACTTCTTGCTTAATCTTAAATCCTAAATTTTTTTCTCTAAAAGTTTTATAATTTAAGGTTCCATATGTAAGTCTGTGGTTCATCTTAATCTGGGTAAAGGGTAAAACTCAAGTCAAAGTTTCTCTCTTTGTCCTGTGTGTATCAAACTTCTCCATCACCACGTGGTGAAAAAACTATCATTTCTCCATTGAGTGGCTTTCGCACCTTCATCAAAAGTCAGCTGTGCATATTTCTGTGGGTCTATTTCTGGCTTCTTTGCAGGCGTACTATGTTACTTCAGTCATGTCCAACTCTGTGCGACCCTGTGGACTGCAGCCCACCAGGCTCCTCTGTCCATGGGATTCTCCAGGCAAGAACACTTGCCTGCAGAGGGTTGCCATGCCCTCCTCCAGGGATCTTTCCGACCTAGGGACCGAACTCGTGTCTCTTACATCTACCTGCATTGACAGGCAGGTTCTTTAGCGCCACTAGTGCCACCTGGAAATCCCCATCCATCATATTGACTTGTGTGTCTGTCCTCCAATACCACAGTCTCGATTACAGTAATCATGTCCAACTCTTTGTGACCCCATAGACTGTAACCTAACAGGCTCCTCTGTCCATGGAATTCTTCAGGCAACACTACTAGAGTGAGTGGCCATTTCCTCCTACAGGGGATCTTCCCAACCCAGAGATGAACCTAGGGCTCCTGTATTGCAGGCATTCTTTACCATCTGAGCCACCAGAAAAGCCCCCCCCCCCCGCCTGTTTCACTCTACACACACACACTCTCTCTCTGTGTCTCTCTATACACACACACACTCTCTGTGTCTCTCTATACACACACACACTCTCTCTGTCTCTATACACACACACACACACTCTCTCTCTCTCTCTCTCTCTCTACACACACACACACACTCTCTCTCTGTCTCTCTCTACACACACACACACTCTCTCTCTTTCTCTACACACACACACACACGTTATATTTATATTATCTGATTTGAGTAAACTAACTCTTCCTACTTCTTTGTCAAAACTGTCTTACCTTCTGTTTGCCTTCCCATGTACATTTTAGAATAATCTTGTCTATATATACAAAAAACAGTCTTGCTTGGATTTTGACAGGATGTGTATTAAATCTGTCCCAGTCTAGGGAGAACTGACATGTTTACTATGTACAGCGTTCCAATCCATAAACACACAGCATGTTTTTTCTATTTATTAATATTTAGATGTTCGATTTACTTCATCAGCATTTGTAGTTTTCAGCATACAAGTCCTTTACATGTTTTGTTAGATTTTATGTGTTTCTTTTTCAAGTGATTATAAATAGTATTGTATTTTAAATTCAGTGTCAACATGTTCATTGTTTATGATAAAACTACAGTTGACTTTTGCATGTAAGTCTTATATTCAGTGACCTCACTGGACTCACTTAATAGTTCTGAGTTTTTAACTACATCCCCTGGGAATCTCTACATAGACAGTCATGTCATTTACATATGGGGACTGTTTTACTCCCTCCTTTCCAGTCTGTAGGGCTTCTCTGATAGCTCAGTTGGTACAGAATCCACCTGCAATGCCGGAGACCCCCGTTCGATTCCTGGGTCGGGAAGATCTGCTGGAAAAGGGGTAGGCTACCCACTCCAGTATACTTGAGCTTCTCTTGTGGCTCAGGTGGTAAAGAAACTGCCTGCAATGTGGGAGGCATAGGTTCAATCCCTGGGTTGGGAAGATCCCCTGGAGAAGGGAAAGGCTACCCACTCCACATTTCATGGACTATATAGTCCATGGGGTCACAGAGTCAGACATGACTGAGTGACTTTCACACTCACTTTTCCAATCTGTATGCCTTTTATCTCCTTTTTTTGCTTTATTACACTGGCAAAAACTTTCAGCAGTGTGTTGAATAAGAGTAGTGAGAGTACACATCCTTGACTTGTTCCTGATCTAAGATGGAAAGCATTCATTTTTTCACCATTAAATATTGTTAGCTGTAGGTTTTCTGTAGATGTGCTTATCACATTGAGGAATTTCCCCTCTATGCTTATTTTCTGAGTTTATTGTGAATGGGTGTAGAATTTTGTCACATGCTTTGTCTGCATCAATTGCTAGAATGATGAGATTTTTTTCTTTAGTCTGATAATGTGGTAGTTATACTAATTGACTTTCAAATATTGAACCAGTCTGGAATTCCTAGAAAAAACTCTACTATGTATAATTTTTTGTATATTTCTGAATTCTATTTGCTAATATTTTGTTAAGGATTATTGCATATCTATTCATGAGGGTTGTTGCTGCTGTTAAGTCACTTGAGTCATGTCCGACTCTGTGCGACCCCATGGACGGCAGCACACCAGGCTCCCCCCATCCTTGGGATTCTCCAGGCAAGAACTGGAGTGGGCTGCCAGTTCCTTCTCCAATGCATGAAAGTGAGAAGTGTAAGTGAAGTCGCTCAGTCGTTATTGGTCTATTATTTTCTTTTTCTTTTGGTATTGTCTTTGGTTTTGTATCAGGGTAATACTTCTTCATAAGATGAATTAGAAAGTGTTCTATTTTCTGAATAAGATTGTGTTCAGTTCAGTTCAGTTCAGTCGCTCAGTCGTGTCCGACTCTTTGCGACCCCATGAATCGCAGCACGCCAGGCCTCCCTGTCCATCACCAGCTCCTGGAGTTCACTCAGACTCACTTCCATCGACTCTTTGATGCCTTCCAGCCATCTTATCCTCGGTCGTCCCCTTCTCCTCCTGCCCCCAATCCCTCCCAGCATCAGGGTCTTTTCCAATGAGTCAACTCTTCGCATAGGTGGCCAAAGTACTGGAGTTGCAGCTTCAGCATCATTCCCTCCAAAGAAATTCCAGGGCTGATCTCCTTCAGAATGGACTGGTTGGATCTCCTTGCAGTCCAAGGGACTCTCAAGAGTCTTCTCCAACACCACAGTTCAAAAGCATCAATTCTTCAGCGCTCAGCCTTCTTCACAGTCCAACTCTCACATCCATACATGACTGGTGGAAAAACCATAGCCTTGACTAGACGGACCTAGTCGGCTAAGTAATGTCTCTGCTTTTGAATATACTATCTAGGTTGGTCATAACTTTTCTTCCAAGGAGTAAGCGTCTTTTAATTTCATGGCTTGCAGTCACATCTGCAGTGATTTTGGAGCCCGAAAAAATTAAGTCTGACACTGTTTCCACTGTTTCCACATCTATTTTCCATGAAGTGATGGGACCAGATGCCATTGGTATGAATTCTTCTGTAGTAGAATCTTCAGTGAAATTCTGGGGATTAGAGACTTCTTTTCAGGGATTTAAAAATTAATCTTATTCCCTTAATAGCTGTCAAATAACCTGTCTCATATTGGGTGAGTTCTAATAATTTGTGACTTCAGCAAATTGGTCAGTTTCATCTAAGTTGTCAAACTTACAAGTGTAAAGCTGTTTGTAGTATTCACTTGTTATCCTTTTGATGTCTATAGTGGCTGCAATAACATCCCATTTTATTCCCTAAAAAAGAGCTTTCAAACTGCGGTGTTGGAGAAGACTCTTGAGACTCCCTTGGACAGCAAGGAGATCAAACCAGTCAATCCTAAAGGAAATCAACCTGAATATTCATTGGAAGGACTGATGCTGAGGCTCTAATACTTTGGCCACCTGACGTGAAGAGCCAACTCATTGGAAAAGACCCTGATGCTGGGAAAGATTGAAGGCAGAAGAGGAAGACAGAGGACGAGGTGGTTGGATGGCATCACCAACTCAATGGACATGAGTTTGAGCAAACTCCAGGAGATGGTAAGGACAGGGAAGCCTGGCGTGCTGCAGTCCATGGGGTTGAAAAGAGTCGGACAGGACTGAGGGATTGAACAATTCCCTATATTGGCAATTTGTGTCTTTTCTTTTTCTGTCAGTCTTGCTAGAGGTTTGTTGATTTTACTGACTTTTCCAAAGAATCAGCTTTTGTTTTGCTGACTTTTCTCTGTTGGTTTTGTTTCCATTTCATTGATTCCTGCTTGAACTTTATTTTCTTCCTCTGCTTGCTTTGAGTTTTTCTAGGTGTTGGATGTGGAGCTTTAGAGTACTGAGATTTTCTTCCTCTTCTTCTCTAGTGTTTGCATTTAGTGCTATAAATTTCCCCTTCAGTACTGCGTTAGCTGAACCTACAGATGTAAACACTCTGGTTTCATTTCTCATTCAGTTCAGTGCTGCTGGTGCATCACGAAGTCGTGTCCAACTCTTTGCAACCCCATGGCCTGCAGCACTCCAAGTTTCCCTGTCCTTCACCATCTCCCAGAGTTTGCTCAAACTCATGTCCATTGAGTTGGTGATGCCATCCATCCATCTGCATCCAACCATCTCATCCTGTGTCATCCCCTTCTCCTCCTGCCTTCAATCTTTCCCAGCATCAGGGTCTTTTCCAATGAGTCAGTTCTTCACATGAGATGGCCAAAGTATTGGAAGCTTCAGCATCAGTCCTTCCAATGAATATTCAGGACTGATTTCCTTTAGGATGGACTGGTTTCATCTCCTTGCTGTCCAAAGGACTCTTAAGGGTCTTCTCCAACATCACAGTTCAAAGCATCAATTCTTCAGTGCTCAGCTTTCTTTATGGTCCAACTCTCACATCCATACATGACCACTGGAGAAACCATAGCTTTGACTAGACGGACCTTTGTTGGCAAAGTGATGTCTCATAATACATTGTCTGGGTTTGCAATAGCTTTTCTTCCAAAGAGCATCTTTTAACTTCATGGTTGCAGTCACCATCCACAGTGATTTTGGAGCCAAAGAAAATAAAATCTGTCACTGCTTCTACTTTTTCCCCTTCTATTTGCCATGAAGTGATGGGACTGGATGCCACGTTGTTAGTTTTTGAATGTTGAGTTTTAAGCCAGTTTTTTCACTCTCCTCTTTCACCTTCATCAAGAGGTTCTTTAGTTCCTCTTTGCTTTCTGCCATTAGAGTGGTATCACCTGCCTATCTGAGGCTGGTATATCTTCCAGCAATCTTGATTCCAGCTTGTGATTCATCCAGCCTGGCATTTTGCATAATATACTCTGCATAGAAGGTAAGTAAGCAGGGTGACAATACGCTTTTACATACTCCTTTCCCAATTTTGAACTAGTCTGTTGTTTCATGTTTGGTTCTGTTATTTCTTGACCTGCATACATGTTTCTCAGGAGACAAGGTGGTCTGGTATTGCCATCCCTTTAAAATTTTCCACAATTTGTTGTGATCCACACAGTCAGACTTTCACATAGTCAACAAAGTAGAAGTAGATGGTTTTTTGGAATCCCCTTGCTTTCTTTATGATCCAGTGGATGTTGGCGATTTGATCTCTGGATTTTCTGCCTTTTCTAAATCCAGCTTGGACATCTGGAATTTCTCAAGCCTAACTTAAAGGATTTTGAGCATTACCTTGCTGACATGTGAAATGAGCACAATTGTACAGTAGTTTGAGCATTCTTTGGCAATTCCTTTCTTTGGGATTGGAATGAAAACTGACCTTTTCCAGTCCTGTGGCCACTGCTGAGTTTTCCAAATTTGCTGGCATATTGAGAGCAGCACTTTAATAGTATCATCTTTTGGATTTGAAATAGCTCAGCTGGAATTTCATCACCTCCACTAACTGTTCATAATAATGCTGCCTAAGGCCCTCTTGACTTCACACTCCAGCATGTCTGACTGGACACACTAGGTGAGTGACCACACCATCATGGTTACCTGGGTCTTTAAGATCTTTTTTGTACAGTTCTGTGTATCCTTGCCATCTCTTCGTAATCTCTTCTGCTTCTGTTAGGTCTTTGCTGTTTCTGTCCTTTATTGTGCTCATCTTTGCATGAAATGTTTCCTTGGTATCTCATTTTCTTGAAGCCATCTATAGTCTTCCCCATTTTATTGTTTTCCTCTATTTCTCTGCATTGTTCAGTTAAGTAGGCTTTCCTATTTCTCCTTGCTATTCTCTGGAACTCTGCACTCAGCTGGGTATATTTTCCCCTTTCTCCTTTGCCTTTTTTCGCTTTTCTCAGCTATTTGTGAGGCCACCTCAGACAACCACAGTTTTGTTCAGTTTAGTGCATTATTTTTAATTTCCCTCAGGACTTCCTCTTAATCCATGGTTTAGAAATATTTTGTTTAGTTTATAAGTACTTGGAGATTTTCCTGTTATCTTTCTAGTACTGATTTCCAGTTTGATTCCCTTGTGGTTGGAGAACATTCATGATTTAATTTTTGTTGGGCTTTGAGTCTATCCAGGATATGGTTTGTCTATGTTCTGTTTGCATTAAAAAAGCAAAACAGTATATTTGGATACTATATTGTTGGATGACTTGTTCTATAAATCATATTGGTTGATGGTGGTGTTCACTTCTTCTATATCCTCGATGATTCTATGTTTGGTTGTTCTATCAATTGTTTAAAAAGCTGTGTTGAAGTCCCCAACTATGGTAGTGGCTATATTTCTCCATTCAATTCTTTAAAATTTGCTTCTCATATTTTCTTCACATTTAGGATTAACTGTCTTGATGAATCAAACTTTTTATCATTATATAATGTCCCTATCGCTGGTATTTTTCTTTGCTCTGATATATCCTTTATCTGATATTAGCATAGCCACTCCTGCTTTTCTTTGTTTACCTAATATGTATTTTCCTATAAACTTTCTTTCAGATTCTGTTTCAGATATTATTATATTTGAAGTTTCTTTCAGACAGTACATAGTTTGGTCATGTTTCTTAACACATGCTACTAATATCTGCTTTTTAATTGGTATATTTAGACCATTTATTAATATGTTAGAGCCTAAGTTTGATTTTTTAAAAGATATTTCTGGTTTTTGCTTGTTTCATTCCACCTGACCGTCCCCCGCCCGCCTCATTGTGAGTTACTTGAACATACTTTAGAGTTCCATCTTGATTTATCTATAGTACTCTGAGTTCATCTCTTTGTTTCATTTTTTTAGCAGTTTTAAATATTTACTCTGTATACATTTAGAATCACCTTAGGTAGTGGTACAATTTTGCTTCAACTATCAAAAAGCATAACTTAGAAAACTCAAGAAAAGATTTACACATTTTTCCTTACTGTATGTATTTTTTGCTTACCATATTTTAAATTTCTTCTTTTATAATTTCCTTTTAAAGAAACTCCTTTGCCATTCTTTTAGGGTACATCTGCTGATGAAAATTCCCTGAACCCATTCTGTCCATCAGTCTGAGCCCAAGCAATGGCCCAAAAGGACTACATCAAAATGCCATCCCCATAGCAGAGCCAGAACAAAAAGAACTGCTCATTTCGAACAGAAAGGGCTGAGGGGTAAAGGGCACTACAATTCATCACAGAAGATGGAGGGAGAAGGGTTTGAGAGGAGCTGGGACTTTTCAGGGTGTCACTTTGGGGGAGCTGCGGTGAGGCAGATGGAATAAAGCACAGAGTCGAGGGTCAAGAGCACAGCGCAGGGAGGGATGAATGCACAAAACTGCCCTTTCTCCTGAAGTGTTCCACAAAGAGACGTTTTTCTTGCCCTCAAGAGAATGCCAACTGACAACTGTCTTCAAGTTCTGGCTTAAAATACCGTAAACTTTAGGTCTGGTGAGGACAAGTCCCTCATCCTGATAAACATCTCTAGAACTTACATCAGCAAGATCAGAAAGAAAATCCTGATTTGGTCGTCCTTTTTTTGTGTGTACAAGTCATTGCCAAAGAATCACCTTACCTGACCACCCCCGCCCCACGTGGGCCCTTCACTTCACAGAGGAGGCGCCTAGAGGGGAACAGCGCTCCTTGCCTTTGGAGAGGCCATGATAGGATTCCCAATTTCCGTCTCTCCTTTAAGCATCTTGGGCTTCCCTTGTGGCTCAGCTGGTAAAGAATCCACCTGTGATGCAGGAGACCCGGGTTCGATCCCTGAGTTGGGAAGATCCCCTGGAGAAGGGAAAGGCTACCCACTCCAGTATTCTGGCCTGGAAAATTCCATGGACTATAGCCCATGGGGTCACAAAGAGTCAGACACGGCTGAGGGACTTTCACTTTCACTTTAAACATCTTGGTTCTAATTCCCTAGCAGCCACCTCTTCAACCACCACTTCACTCTCTCCTTTTAGATGTAAGAATGGGGCTGCTTCTCCCATGGTCTTATCTGTATTGCTTCAG
Organism: Aepyceros melampus; assembly: GCA_006408695.1. Taxonomy (NCBI): domain Eukaryota; kingdom Metazoa; phylum Chordata; class Mammalia; order Artiodactyla; family Bovidae; genus Aepyceros; species Aepyceros melampus. The sequence goes on along the minus strand of SJXQ01007927.1, from coordinate 638,871 downwards.
TTTCCATTCAATGGTTACAAAGCAATAAAGGAAAATGTTATCCTCAAGTCTGAGAATTCACTCAGTGATTAGGAATTATTTTTAGATCTAAAACACCCACAAGCTTAAGAAAAAGAATGAGCACATAATGATTTAATTGGCTTTCTCTTTTAATCAAAAACATACTTTGTTACAGAGTTCTCAGGAAAGGTTCAACTGTTTTTTTTAGCCACAGACTTCAACCAGGAAAAAGCATACAGAAAGCCACAAAGGACCTACCAGAGCCCTTAGCTGACCAGTTTTCCCCAAAAGCAGAAGCTAAGTGTGGCTCGTCTCTTGAGTTACGGCACGGCTGCTCTGACTTCAGGAGAGGAGACAGAGCTGGCAGATACTGCCACCAAATCTGTCCCCAACCCCTAGTCACCTCTTCCAAATGGGTTCTGCAGCCCACCAGGTTTTCATCATCTACAAGCTTTCACACTTTTCCCTTAAATCACCGTCCAAGGCACTGGCCAGAACCCAATACTTGGAAGAAGTTTGTTGAATCCGTGTTTAGCCTTTTAACCAATCCAAGCCCTGAGTCCTTCTATCAATGACAAGCAGCCATAGCAACAGCAGCTGGTTTCATCCCTTCCTTTCCAGCTACCACTGAGCTGGCCTCTACCAGGACTCCCCAATCCCCTACCCTTGACCCACCCCCAAAGAAGGCTTGATCCTTGAAAAAGCCAAGTCCATTAATTATACTAATCCAAGGATGGGCTGGAAGAGAACTCTGACAGGAATGTTCCAGCCAAGTTTTCTGATCAAAATGGACCTAACAAGAGCCAAAAATAAAGTGAATAATCATCCACTGGTATTGTTTTCTTGAGTCATAGAAACCATTTTAATTGATACAGTTCAAAGGAATTTCCCTATTTTGAGAAGCGTTAAGAAACCAAAGACCCAAAGCAATGACCTCTAATATCACTAGGCATTTACAGTATGTTTTCCACTCATTTTAGTTTTAAAAAATTTTATCAGCACACAGCACTTAAGATGATGGTGTCACAACATACCCAAAAGGTAAAAATATCATGACTCAAAAGAAGCCTTAATACACCATGAAAACAGATGATGGGAAAATAAAATGAAGGCTTTTCTCCCTCTTTTTTTTTTTTTAAAGTATTTATTGCAGCCCCCAAGGTGGTGCTAGGCCTTTGGTTGAATTTAAGTCTTAAGGACATATTATGTAACTTCTCGTCCACAGAACAGTAATAAAATATCAAGCCTAGTCTCATTTGAATAACGTGGAAATAAGTAAAAAGCCCCCTCAAACAGCAGACCAAAGTAAGGAAGAACTCCCAAACTGCTGCAAGGTAGGCAAGGTCACTTAAACTTCAGAGCTGGAAAAACTCATCTAGTCCAACTCCCTCATTTTACAGATGAGGCAACTGAGGCCCAAAGAAGGGAAATGACTTGCCCAAGGTCATATACATCAAGTTTCAGTGGCAGAGCACAAACTAGAGAGTGCAGCTTCTGGCCCCAGCCCAGAGCCACCAGTTTCAGGCTGAGCAAGAACACTGGTTCTGAGACCTATTTGAGAAAGCATCTGAGATAAACTGAAAATTATCCACATCAGTAGAGAGAAATGATTGTCTTCACCAGTTTTCTCCTTAGTTCTTTCTACATTAAAAAAACAAATGATGCAAGGGGAAGAAAAAAGGTTCATTCACTCATTCAAGGCTGATGTTAAAATCCCTGAAAACATCAGCAATCACTTCAGCTACTCCTTGGGGCAGGTTATCAGACCCTCAATTCTCATAAAGGCACCTAAAGGTCAAAAATATCTGCGAGGAGGAAGGCCAGAAGATAGGACTCAAAAAGGGACACCAAAACAAAACAAAAATAACCCTCTCATTTTCCAAGCTTTTGTTTTTTTGCTGTGTTTTTTTTTTTTTTTTTTTTTTTTTGCTGATGTCCTCTAGGCAGTGATGCTGCCTTTGACTATTGATGCTCATTTCATAACCAACCAACACTTGTAACCCCAGTTTTTGTTTTGAGCAGCACTCAAGTGGAAGCAACAAAACCTTTCAGGGGGAAGAAAAATATGAATATGACTCACTTCTATTCTCAACCACCTGAAACTCAGCAAGGATCAGGAAGCACACTCATAGTCAAACTGGTATCAAATGCCAAAGCCCGAAAGTCCTTTTCAATACTTGATAGGAAAGTTTCTTGGGTCCTGTCCCAGTTTGCCCGTAAAGAAAGTTCTAGTAAGTATGGTCATCTGGTTTTCTTGCCTAAGCAGTCAGGAAAATCAATCAGAAAGGGGAGAAGGAAGAAAGGGGAGGTGTACAGCATCACACAGGAAGTGGCTGCTGTCATTAATGGGGGGGAGGAAGGGGTCTGTGTATAACAAAACCAAACATTCCAAACCACAGCAGCCTGTGACCATTTAGTGAAGGTTAACACTGTCCCACACATCTGAGCAGCCCCTCGAGTCTACAAGCCAGGAGGCACAAGAGAAACACCATATCCAATACGTTCTCTGATACACATATCAAATACCTCCACCCCAGAAGATGAGCACAGTAAAAAAAAGTTTTACTGCTTAAATAAGATAAATTTGGATTATGCAAAAATTCCCATTCTGTGGTGATAGCAGAAGAGTAAGATAAACACTCTAGCAACACTGGGGCAAGTGCTTCAGGACGAGGCTGGGCTGAGGATGCTATGAATAAGGTCACCAGCTTTTTTATGTCCTTCCTAACATATCTTAGGAGAAAAGAAATTATCCAGTTGTCCAAGGAAAAAAATGGAAAGGTTGCACACAAGGTTCTCATATCCCATTTTCTATCACTTGCAAAGGAAAGGAAGGTTTAGGCAATTATTTTACAGATAGCTATCTGCAACAAGAAAGGTCCTGCCTTTAGGAAGGAAAAAAAAGCATTTCTTCCATCTGCAAGTCTTAGCCAAGCCCATCCACAGGAGTTGTTAACTGACTTTACAGGTAATTACTTTCATATCCTCATTTACCCCAGTAACTTAAACACTTCATTTTCCCAATCTGCTGTCATTAAATACAATGCCAGTAAAAGGATTCTGCCTTACTCAAATAACACTGTTCCTTCCAAAAGGCTCTCAAAAAGGTTCAGAACTAATCTGATTTTGTATAATCGCTAGTAACTATTAACTAGTTCACATCAAATCAAGAATAGAAATACTTCACCATACATTCTTTAACATCCACAGATACTTAAGGAGCACCATGGGAAAAATGCAAAGTTTCCCTTCGTTAGGTGGGCATAGTCAAGAAGACAACTGCAATTAAGCTTTTAAAATAAGATATTTATCTTCTGGAAGACAGGACATTTTATTCTGCCATCAAATGTTCTATCACAAATACCCCTTCTTTACACTACACCCTTCCTCATGAAAGTGGATTTTTGACTTTGAAATGCAACACAACTAATACGTGTTCAGTTTATCTGGATATTTTGAGTATGGTTCTCCTTAAGCCAGGTCACCTATACTGTAAACCTACAATGTTTACAAGAGAAATGGGATAGGCAACCTGTTTAGTGGCTAGGTCAATACAAATGAGCCATGCTTCTAGAAAAACAAGATTATATAGCAGTGATTTACTATCATTGTCTTTGTATAACAGGAGTAGTATACTATAAAAAATGAGATAAGACTATATCCCACAAAAGAACCTACCCCCTGGAAAATAAAGGCAACAACACCATTTTGGATTTAAGCATTTCCCTTTGATAATGCACTGAAAGGCACTAGGCAAAAGTGGAAGGGGCCTCATACTGGATTATAAAGGTACATACTTGGTTCAACTCTCACTCAGTTCTCACCGAAATTCAACATTCTGAGCATTTTTGAGATATGAACTAGCTAGAGAAAACTCACCCAGAACCCTATCCTCATAACAATCAGATTCCAGGAAATATGGAAGGAAACTAGTCTACTCTTAAAACAGCCATAAAATCTTAAACATAGTGGTTCTTTTAGTCTTACTCATCAAAGATGACTACCTCTAAGAAATGTAAATACTGTTCAACAACTAAGACTCTCAGAAATAACTGACTATAATGTACTAAATGTTTTCTTAAAAGCATGTGACTAACCTAGGCACAAATATAAAGCAATTAATAACTAGAAGTACTTCTATGTACTTGTAGGATTTTTATGGCTCTTTGCAAAAAGCAACCAAGGTGGGTGGCCTGGCCTCAAAGACAGACTACTTAGCAAAGATTTTCCACAATACTTCTCCCAGATGATTGAACACACAAACTTTCTTTAAAGTAGAAAAGGAGGCATTGTATTATATCACAGCATGCTTATAGTTCTAATCAAATAAACTCAGTTTTTAAAATCTGTTACTCTAAAACTCTCTTCTCTCGCCCCTACTCTTCATTCACAGTAAAACAGACCTAAAGTCAAAAATCCCTAGAGAATGAAAATACCTTTTTAGAAAATCTGCCAATAAAGCGTAAAATCACCACATTTTTACAGGTTAGTACTAGGTCTTTGTAAGAACTCAAGAGAATAAATGAATTGGTAGAAATGTTATTTTAAAAAACAAAAGACATGTAGCTTGGATCAAGATATGTTTAAATCACAGAAATAAGCAAACTCAGTGGTTTCTAGGATGGTCTTATTAAGAAGACCTAAGCAAGGAAGAAGACGACTTGTTGATTTAAGCTGATATAAGGATGACTATCATGCGTTATTTCTCATGTCTCAAACTTGTAACACACCTCAAATAATCTTATTACACTAAGAAAGGCCCTCCATGAAAAAAACAAAAACACCTGAAAGATAATCTTTGATTTAATTTCACACTATTTTATCCTGCAGACAACCTATTTATCTTACACACAATCAGGCCTAGCTTTGCTACAGTAAAATAAAAGTGAAAAAAATAACCAGCCCTACATTTGATACGTAAGGTCCATGGGGAGTCCCAGTAGAGTGGGAGGAGAAAACCAAAGCTGCCCAATAGCACTAGCTGTTGCCTGTCATTTAGTAGAAGGTGTCTCACCACTAAGGTTGGACTCAAAAGTGCAAAAGAAAAAAAAAGTTAAAAATCAAACCTAGAATTCAACTTTGCATGTTGAGATTCAATTTTATTTATGCTACTAGCAAGTAAAAAGCATACATATTGTGTCTGTGGTACAGTCAATACATTTGCAACTTTTCTACTTAAATTCTCTATACAAAGTCACTGCCAATTGGTATGATCATTGATGGCAAAGGGCTTAGAATAACCAAAAGGTATAAAAAAGTTTGCAGTCTTGCCCCAAGATACAAAAACTGAATTTTAAACACTGTCATAACATACATGATTTAAACAGTATACGAAAAAAAAGTCACACATCAAATCAAGTACAAAAATATCCAAACTACCTATCAATGAATGGTAATGTTTCTATTATTCTGCACAGTACTTAACACAGAATTTAGCAGTTTCCAAAATACTCATTATTTAGCTTAGCATTGCCACCTGTGCAGAACAATAAGATATTAGATGGAGTGACACTGCTTTTAGTGTTTTAAAAAATATAAAATCTTTCCCTATGTTAAGGAAGGAAAGAAATTCTTCTTCTAGGCTCCTTAGTAACCAACCCTGTGCCTAGAAATACAGAATACATCTACTGTTTAACAGGGCAAAAGTATATTTATTGATAAATAGTTATCCAACAAAAATAACAAATGTAATTTTAAATGATACTCCTTTGATAATTTTAAGGAATTCTCAATATACACAGATTAGTGTTTTGCCTTGGCAAAAGAAAAACTGAGTCGCAAGACAATCTGAGTTACGATCATTTTCACTAGTTTAACTTGAAAAAACTATTTTGGATAAAAGGCTATAATACACTACTACCTTTTAAACACAGAGCAAAGCTGCTCCTGGTGGAATCAACTCGCCCGCATGGCACAATATTTCGGAGTAAAGTATGTTCAACAGTGACAACTCACACACAAGATAACATAGGTGAATTAACTTTGAGAACTTCTCTGCCTTTAAAATCAGCAATATTAAATTTATTCTGTAGAATAACATACATATTGATGTTCTGCATATAAAAGGCTCTAAAACATTTCAAAGGGCTAAATTTTCCAGCATTGGAATGATTCCTTCAAACATAACTGGTGAAGATTAATAAGAATGTATTTGTCCCAATCTTCAAGCTCTGAGCCATGCCTGAAAAGTTCTAAGTAGGAAAAAGAAAATTGTTTTAATCCAGTTTCTGTCTGCTAGGAGCAAGGCAGCAAACACATTTTCCAACCCTTTATGAAAAGATAAAGCAGAACAAAAGTGAAATATATCTTCAGATTATAAACAGGATTGCATCTTATAGTCCACCATCCTGATAATGGTAAGCGCCCCAACATTAAGTTAAAAGACCTCAGTCTAAAGGCTGTGGGTCAGCAATAGGCATGGTGTGAAGGACTTCATCGAGGAGCTGGAGGGCCCGGTGTAAGTGAATCTCAATCCAACAAGGTGTTTCCTTGATGCTCTGTCTTGGGTAATCAGGTCCCCAGCCTTTCACAAAACTCATCCTGAGTATGCATAAACGACGGAGGTCATCCACACCAATTCCGGCAGCAGCTGACAAACCTAACAGAAAAGATTTGGAAGACGTCAGCGGAACAGGCTGACCCCTTCCCATCCCCCCTAAAACTTACATTAACAAGGTGACCAGCTTTCTTTACTGAATTCTCCCCAGCACAAGACTTCTCTGCCAAAGTGCCAAAAAGTAAGTATAGATCTATACTTTGTCAACAGGGACTGGAAACTTTTGGTTAAAACAATGGGTCTTCTAGCTACCATCAATTATAAATTACCACAATCCACCAACACTCCACCTGTTTTTTCTCTTTAGAAGTGGAGGTAAGGGATAAGAAATAACTTGTTTTTAAGAGGCAGTGCATGTCTACACGTTGGTTCTAAGAACTTTACTGTCTAAACTGTCTAGTTCAGGGTAAAACATGACTAACAATGAGACAGAAAATAGTCCTGGTTCCACTAAGACTTCTTGGATGAGCCAGATGATGTCTGTCTCTCAGTTTCACAATGTAACAGAGAGAGTATGTAATTACTCAATTGGGGGGGCGGAGGCAGTAGATGAAAAGGAGAAATTTAGTAACAGCTCTGGATTCTTCAGTAAAAGTATATTTGTATATCAAAACTAGCAAATTAATGGTTTAGATGCCCAAATTAAAAAAAAAAAATCAAATTCTATAAATGAGTATGCCTTATCTACCTCAAAATTGTAAACTCCTGAGCATAAGTCACAACGGAGACTCTGCATCTAATTCTCCAGTCAGAACATACAGTCATATAGTCAATCTGCATTCATCAATATTACAATGAAACTATCGGGAGGAATTTGCATGTACTGTAGAGAAACCTGCAGGGCCACTGCAGTTTTCTTAGCCAGTGTGATTTGCTTACCACACTGAAGAGGTTAAGAACAGGGGTTGAATGAATCACTAGTTATGCCTTCAGACGTGGAAGATGGGTGCCACGTGTTTCCATCATAAAAGTCTATAGTCAGGAGTTTAACTCTGCAGTAAAAAATTCCCCATCAGTGTGAAACCTGGCACACAGTTCAATTTTACCCTAAAATTAAAAAAAAGTCTACAAGTTATCCAAACGCCACTGTCACTTGGTTTTCTCTCCATGCTTAGTACACTTTAAAAAAAAAGTTGGAGAGACGTCTAATTCTGAAACTGAAATATGCTTTCCTTCTAGAATAAAGCAAAGCACATCAGTGATTACAACCCACCCTGGCTGGTGAGGCAAGAATTAAAAGCATCAACAAAAATAGGGGAGACTGATCAATATAACAACCCCCTTTCTTCTTCATCCCACAGTCCCTTTTTTGATACAAAAAGAATGAACACAGGGCCGTAAACAAAGGGCAACTATTACAGACGGACAGTTGTTTTTTTTTTTTTATAAATTCAAAAATGTTATTATCCCAATAAAAAGAACTTCACTTTCTATTACTGGTTAAAGTAACTAATTAACTGAGTCAATCAAGATAAAGCACCAACTACTACACTTGAAAGACAAAAACAATCAAACGCGTACTTACTGATGGCTGGGGCTATTCCACCCACTGACCCTGGGCCCGGGATGTTTCCGGCCACGGCCGCTGCCTGGGCGGCTGCTGCAGCCTGTGCCGTGGCTGCCTGCGCTGCATCTGACGATGACACTGACGCAAATCAAAGACCTTAAAAAAAAGTGTTAAGAGTAAGTTTCATGCCATGAGTCCAGCGGAAATAGTCCATATATCAAAAACCAATGCACAACCTATTTAAAACTCACAGTTTGATTTAGCTCTCAGCATTAAAGAATTAATCGTTTATTTTTTTTATGGAGATGGTAAGTTCTTAGAAAAGCTGGCTTGAATGAAGCTCACCAAAGAGGCACAGCTCACTATTAGGACAGTTTTGGTTGCCACAGGCCTCTGTATCCTTTATCTGAGTTCAGTGTGGGTCAGCCATTCCTGCCTTTGTGAAAAACCACACCACTGTGTAAAACGAAGTTAAGAAATCATCCCACCCTTTCATAACTAAATGAAGAGTTTTCTGTAGGTTGAATTGACAGCCTAGGTCATATGGTCAGCTTCTTTTCTTTATCATTCTAACTGTTTGGAGGAATGAATAAAAGGCATTGTCCCTATGTAACAAAACAAGGGCATATCTCAGAGATGCACAGAAGCAATCTAACAGGATATTTCAGTCTTGTTTAAATACTTTAGAAGCAAAGGAAAAAGAACCGATCATGTAAATGTAAACTCTCAACAACTACTGAATCTCAGTGATGGATATATGGGATTCCATTAACTAGTTTCTCATTAATTTTTAAAATGCTCATGGTTTTTTAAAAATTGCTTAGCCTTGAATCCTATCATTGATATCTGCTACTTACATGGGTTAAATTTCTTAACCTTTCTGAAGCCTCAACTTTCTTATCTATAAGATGGGAATGCTAAGTGTGCAATGCTTTGTCATATTATTGTAAACTCGGCATAGTATATTGTAAGCTCTCAATAAACATTATTTATTATTTTTTTATTTTGTTTTTGGTCTCCCAGGTAGCCACCAACCTTGCAAGAAGAGTTAAGGAGCTTATAAGTAATTTCAATGCTCTTTACCAACCATACCAAGGGCTGGCATTTTTTTAAAGCATTGGAAGGTTACACAAGTAGAGTGTCACCTTGAGAAGTCAGTTGTAGGAAAGGAAGACAAGGACAGAGTAGAAGCAAGACTGCTCAATGCACATTTTAAACAGCATTTTAATTTCTAAACCATGTGACTATACTCCTTCAACAAAAGTAAAGTACAATTTAAAACAATCCAAATATGCACAAAACCCAAATAGGAGTAAGCATAATTATCTTTGACAATAAAAGAAATTGAAGAATGCGTAACATAGAACTTTATCAGATAAAGAACAGGTTTGAAACCCAAGCTAGTAATTTTCAGATTCCTGAAAAAATTCCGATTGTCTTTAGTCACAGTCTTTACATGAACCATAAGAGCATACAGCAATAATACACGAAAGAATCCTCTCCAAACAGCAAACCAAATCCCTATCTACTTATTTTTCCACTCAGTGCCTATCTTCGGGCATCAGCGATGGACAAACTTGGACTGTTCTCAGCGTCTGGATCGAGGTTTGTCAAATACGGATGCATTTATTACCTAACCAAGCTACTAGTCCTAAAAGGGACAGGACGCATGACAAAGGTCTGGAAATCAGAAATCCCACAACACCCAGCACAAAAACCGCTGTTTTTTCAAGAGTCCATTAGATTCTGAACTTTTCCACTGTGCTCTGACCTCTTAGAATGCCTTACCCAGCACAGCACAAAACAGGGATGCAAATATCTGAAAAGCCAATTAGCTCCACAATGACTTTTTTTTTTAAAGAAGGAAATTGACAAACTTTATCTTTTAGATAAAGTAGTTTTAGGTTCATGATAAAATTAAGCAAAAAAGTAAAGAGTTCTCTATTTCTTTGCAGGTAACACCCTCTCCCACTGCCACATCCCACACCACAGAGGCACGACTGTTATCAATGAGCCTACAGTGACCCAACATTATACCAAAAGTCACAGTTTACATTAGGTCTCACTCTTGGTTTTACGATTCTACGGGTTTAGACAAATGTATAGTGCTATGTGGGCTTCCTGGTGGCTCAGATGGTAAAGAAGCTGCTTGCAACGCAAGAGCTTGGGTTTGAACCTTGGGTCAGGAAGATCCCTTGAAGAAGAGAATGGCAACCCACTCCAGTCTTCTTGCCTGGAGAATTCCATGGACAGATGAACCTGGAGGGCTAGAGTCCATGGGGTTGCAAAGTGGACACGACTAAGCAGCTCACACACACACACCCACACACACACACACATCCACCCACCCACCCATAGTGATACAGTATTTTTGCTGCCCTAAAAATCCTCTGAGCACTGCCTATCCATCTGTTTTTTTCCTCCTCTCTATGCCTGGAAACAACTCATCTTCTGTCTCCATAGTTTTACCTCTCTCAGAATGTCAATTAGAATCATATAGAATGTATGTAGCCTTTTCAGATTGGCTTCTTCCACTTAGTAATATGCATTTAAGGTTGCTCAGTGTCTTTTCATGACTTAATAGCTCATTTCTTTTCAGTGCTGAGTAATATTCCACTCTGCGGCTGTAGGATGTGTTGGTTGCTTCTAAGTTTTTGGCAGTTGTGAATAAAGCTGCTATAAACATCCAGGTGCAGGTTTTTCTGGGACATAAACTTTCAAATCATTTGGGTAAATGTTTAGGAGTGTTGACTGATGATCATATGGTTAGAATATGTTTGGGAATGTAAGAAACTACCAAACTGCCTTCTGAAGTGGCCAACCCCTTTGCACTGCCCCCAGTAAAGAATCGGTGTCTGCTGCTCCCCACCCTGGCCAGCAGCTGGTGGGGTCAGTTTTCTGGATTTTGGCCATTCTCCAAGCATGCCGTGGTGTCCCAGTGCTGTTTTAATTCACAGTTCCACAATGGCATATGAAGGTGAACATCCACTCATAAGCTTACTTGCTATCATTATATCCTCTTTCCTGAAGAACTGATTTGGGTCTTTTGCTCCTTTTTTAATTTGTTTGTTTTCTTATTGCTGATTTTAAGTATTTTCTACAGTTTTGATAACAGTCCTTTATCAGATGTGTTTTTTCTAAGTATATTCTCCCAGTCTGTGGCTAATCTTCTCATTCTCTTGACACATCTTTCATGGAGCAAACAGTTTAAATCTTAATGAAGTCTAGTCTATCAACTGTTTCTTTCATGGATTGTGCCTTTGATGTTATGTCTAAAAAGTCATTGCCATACCCCAGGTCATGTACATTTTCTCCTATATTATCCTCTAGGAGTTTTACATTTTACATTTAGGTTAAGTATAACCACTGAAATAAAATGTTTTTAACCATCATTAACCTAGTATGGCCCATATATAATCTTATATCATCTGGGAAGAGGGAATACAACTTACTTATAAGTTCCAGGGTTCAAGTATGTTCTCAACATACCCCCACATCCACCAAGAGTAATTAAAAATTAACCAAGAGATCTTCAGACAGGTTCTTTACAATATGTTATAAACAATCGTAATTATGACGGTCTTTAGATCTATGCTAACACCAGGAGCACGTATCACAGGCAACCACAAAGACGAAACTTTAAAACACTGTGACTCTTATCTACAGATGTAGTAAACATGATTCATTAAGCACCTCAGCAAATCTCCTTTCCACATGGGTTATTTATGTAATTACAGCACTCACACCAAAAGACGTAACTGTTGACTACATTGCTAAACTGAAACCCAGGCTGCCTCCTCACTGTGCACTGTCTATACCATAACAGGTTTCATCTGCTATACTGGATGATAAAATTAAGGCTTTCACTGAAAAGGAAACATCTTCCTTTCAGAATCTGAGCGATTGATAAAGACAAGTCAAAGTAACCAAAGGTTTTAAATATTCTTTTTGGCTCAGATCCAAACAATACTCCCGATCTCCACCCCTGGGTTAATCAATAAACTACCTCTGATTTCATCTGTTTAAACATATTTCCTTATTCTCATCTAAGTTTATTACAAACCCATTACTTAACAAAGGTGTCTTATAAAGATCACTGTCAACACCTTCAGGATATTCTCTTTCAACCAGGAGTCAAATTTTGGCATTCTTTTTTCATAAGGCTCATTTATCGTATACTGCTTATATCAACACCAAATAACAGTAACCAAGAAGAGAAATAGGTCATTGTGTTGATGGTATATTGGGCATCTGAACAGAAGATTGCACTAAAGACCTGATAAGTTATCTCACCTGGGGATGTAAGTCATGATATCTAGTGACTGGGAATAAATTTAAGTGGATCATAAAAACCTTCAACCTAGTCCAGCCATGATTTAGAAGCACTGCCTGGCCCCTGTCCCTTACATATATGTGTGCAACAACAAACCTGACTCAGCGTCAGAAAATGCAAATCAAAACCCACCATAAACGACACCACATCACATGCCCTTAGGAAGGCTAACATGGAAAAGACAGATAATAATGAGTATTCATGAAACTGTAAAGAAATCAGAAATTTCATACACTGCTGCTGGAAATATCAAATGGTACAGCCACTTTGGAAAACAGTTTGGCAGTCTCTTAAAAAATTACACAGTTACTTTATGATCCAGAAATTCTACTCCTTGGTATTTGTACGAGAAATGAAGATGTACATTCACACAAAAATCTGTACATGAATGTTCACAGTGGTATTATTCACAATACAGCCAAAACTCAGATGTCCATCAACTGATGAACGAATAAAATGCCATGTTTGGAATGTTATTCAGCCCTAAAAAGAATGAAGTGCAGATATATGTTACATGAATGAAGCTTGAAAACATTAGGCTTAGTGAAAGAAGTCACAGAAGACCAAACTGGATGATTCCATTTACAAGAACTGTTCTGAGTAGGCAAATCCATAGAGAGAAAAAGTAGATTAGTAGCTGGCTAGGGCTGGAGGGTACAGGGGGGTGGGAGGTAGCACATAAGGGGTGCAAGATTTCTTTCTAGGGTAATGAAAATGTTCTAAAACTGACCATGGTGATGGTTGTAGCTCTGTGAATATACTAAAAATCACTGTACTGTACACTTCTAACGGGAGAATTATATGGTATGTGAATTATCTCTGTATCTCAATAAAGCTCTTAACCTGAGTGTCCAGTGTTTAAACAACAAAAACAGAACAGATCTTACTTTTGAAAGAAAAGAGCAACGACACTGAAAAAGAATTCAAACAACTATTCCATTTAAAGCTTGTAAAATGCCATTTCATTACATCAAATTTTCAAAAATGTAAGGTGACTGCTATGTCATGAGAGAAGTAGGGAAAAAAATCAGTATCATAGAAGAAAAAAAAAATGCAATTTAGTCCTAGCTTCTTAAGTTTACAAAATGAAAGAATGGCTCTCCAAACCTATGTTTTCCTCATTTTAACTGAAAAGAGAAAAAATATATTTGTGTATATGTGTGTGACTGGGCCTGGGCTGGATTCCCCCATGTAAAGGCACTCTTTCCATGGGTTCATATATTTGCACTCACCCCAGTAACATCACCTCTAATAAAAGTCTATGTGACAACGTGAAACACTAAAATACAGATCCTTTCGGTTACTGGTGCCCCCTAAATTAGTAAGCGAAGAAAACGCCAATGGCCAGATTCAGGATACACTTGAATCTCCTTCTGGCTAATGAGACTCTTCTAAAGAATAATATACTTAATAAACAGTAAACTAAAAATAATTATTTTAAAATCTTAGTTAATAAAACAAAATTGGGATTTCTTTTAGTCCATGAAAATGTACCAGAAGATAATTTACTTATTGTTCAAGGCAAAAGTCTGAGTTTTCTATTAAAATCTATCTACAATATAGTGGTTTATCAAGTGATGACAAGTCTCATAGTTGGGGGACTTTTCAAGTACCATTTGTACCAGAATAGAGATATTACATTATTTGACAATCCTAGAAATTAAGTTATACAAGATACCACATTTTTAAAGCCTAAATGTTTTAAATACTATCTCTTATCTGATAAGTTCATCATTACTGTCTGGCACAAAGTATATATTCAACACTGCAGCCCTCTGTCCATCGACTTCTAATTATACAAATAATCTAGAGACTTCTAGTCAAGGTGGATACCCAGGTACAAAACACATTAAAAGGCTAAAAAAAACTATTAAAAATAAGTATCTTCCAAACCAATCATAAAATTCACATGGAAATCAAGGGGCTGGCAACAGCCAAAAGAATCCTGAAAAATAACAAAGCTGGAGGGCTAACACTCGCCAATTTCAAAACTCCCTACAAAGCTACAGCAATCAAGACAGGGTAGTGCTGTCCCAAGGAGTGTCACACAGATCAATGAAATAAACTGATGACCCAGAAACAAATCTTTACCATTTAAGGTCGACTGAATTTTTTAACAAGGGTGTCAAGATAATTCAGTAAGGGAATAAAAAACAGTCTTTTAAATAAATGGTTACTCAAACAACTGGTTCTCATGACAAAAAACAAGAGTGGCACACACAAAAATGCACTCAGAATGGATCACAGACCTAAATCCAAGACCTAAAACTATAAGATGCTCAGAAGAAAACACAGGCGTAAATCTTCATAACCTTGGGTTAGACAACAGTTTCTTAGACATGACACAAAAAACACAAGCAACCAAAGAATAGACTACAACAAAATTTAAAACTTTTGTGTTGCAAATCATTATGAAAAGAGTGAAAGATGAGACAAAGAATGGAAAAAAATATCTGCAAATCAAGTATCTGATACAGGACTGATACCCAGAATATACAAAGAACTCTCACAACAATAATAAAAAGACTAAAAAACCCAATTAAAAAATGGGAAAAGATGGGAACAGACCTTCTCCAAAGAAGATACACAAATGGCGAAAAAAGAAGTGCAATGTTATTAGCAGCTTGGGAAACACAAATCAAAACCACAATGAGGTAGATACCACTTCGCATCCAACAGGATGGCTAAAATAAAAAAGACAGATGAATAACAAGTGTTGATGAGTATATAGAGAAACTGAAGCCCTCCATGTACATTGCTGGTGGAAAGGTAAAAAGGTACTGCCATTTACAAAATGAGTCTGGCAGTCCTCAAGTAGACAGACGCAAGTTATCTTTTGATTCAGGAATTCCACTCCTAGGTATACATTCAGGAAGACAGAAACATACATCTACCTAAAAACTTATACATGAATATTCACAGCTGCATCATTCATAATAGCAAAAAAAAGTATAGCAACAACCCGTGGATCCATTAACTGATGATGGATAAAACATAATCCCCAGTGGACAGCAGGGTCTAAAGACAGAAGGTACTTAAGGTACCAGCACCAAACAGAAGGTGTACAGGACAGGAAGTGACATAGAAAGAGAAAATAGGCAGGCTCTATGAGGGCTCTGGTTACCTGACCACGAATCAAGTACTAGTAAAACAGTCTGACAGTTAATTCAGAAATGCATCTAGGAATAAAATTCTTGTCCATGGCACAGGTACACATCAGAGAAATCTATGCAACAGGATTTAGGCCCTGAGCATACCTGGGGATTTTAACTCAATTTTCTCAAGGGACAAAATTCCTCTACCTTGTAAATGTAAGAGCTGGTTCTAAGATATGTATCTCAGTGCGTGCCAGACTAAAGCAGAGCTGCCCTACAGGGAGAAACAATGACAAGGAGCAAAAAACAAAACCTCTTGAGACAAACTTGCCAACAAATACTAAATAGAGTACAAAGTATATGAGGATATCCAGCACCACTTAAAAATAACAAAGCACAAATAACTAAAATTCCTTGTGGAAAAATTAGAAAATGCAAATAAAGATACTTCTATTTGTGTGCTAAGCAATTTCCTAAGAACTAAGTAATGAGAGTTAAATCCACTAACTTACAACTGCTTTTTAACTAACCTTAAAGACACTTAGGACTTTAAAAAACTGTGGAAAATCTAAGTTAGAAACATAGGACTTCCCTAGTCGTCCAGGGGTTAAGAATCCACCATGTAATGCAGGGAACACTGGCTGGACCCCAGGTCCAGGAAGACCCCACACGCCACGGGACAACAAAGCCTGTGCGCCACAGCTACTGGACCGTGCTCGGAGCCCAGGAGCCAAGCCTACGGAGCCTGTGTGCTGTACAACTGAAGCCCGCCCATCTAGAGCCCGCGCCCCGCAACGAGAGAAGCCGCCACAATGAGAAGCCTGCACGCTGCAACTGGAGAGTAGCCCCCGCTCCCCACAATGAGAGAAGCCAGCGTGCAGCAACAAAGACCCAGCACAGTCAAATAAACACATAAAGTTTTCTTTATTGAAAAAAAAGTAAATGTTTTTGTTTTCTTTAAAGGAATATATTTAGGCTATCTAATTACAACTATCTTTCTCTTTCAAAAACACTGTATATTATAAATTAAAACTGAAATGGGTTGAACATGAAATAATTAATGAAAAATACCTCAGGTTTAATTTGCAAAATGATATAGCAAATAAAACTCATTCAAAAAAACAAAATAACTAACCTTTATAAAACACAGTTTTGAAGAATTTTTCATTTCTCAGTTAAGTCAAAAAGCTTTTACTTTTAGAATTTTCTTCCATAAAATCCTGAAGATTGGCTAAGATGAACTTTCAGAGGCTGATTTTTACATATTTTAAACATCAAAGGAACATAAATTTGGAGGTTTCACTCAGTATTTCCAAGAACTTGTATATTTCTCTAAAACATTTGACAAATTTGCTAATACAAACATAATTTCTTTATTACATAAGACATTTTTACATTTCTCCCACATCCATCTCAATTCCTTAAATAACAAACAGAGCTTTCCAAATCTAAAATGTTTGGGTAAAATCATAACCAACCTTTATATATGCACTTGGGTAGATCTTATGAACAGCATCTCCAGGTGCACGCCCGGCTTCTCTGTCTAAGTAGTAGCTCTGCACAAAGACTGCGTGGTCACTAAGGCACCTGACCCAAACATCACCTTCACCCTTACATTCCAACTGCACACCTTTGCCTATGTGCAACCTAGGAAGAAAAAGTGAGTCACATTTCATTTTGATAGGTATTTAACAATAAATTTTAGTTCAGACTATACAGCACACCCAATACTGAAAATTTTTAAAGAATAAAGGATATTATATTTTGGTTATAAACCATAGCCAAAAGATAGATAGCCACTGTTAACATTTTTCTGCTTCTTTTTTTTTGGTATCCTAGTCACATGTAATAATGATGAGCATTCACATAATGCTTATTATGTGTCAGAACATTTAATATACATTCTCATTTAACCTTCACATTCAATTAAAATTAATTTTACAATTCAGTTAATCATATGAACCAAATTTTAAATGCTCAATAGCTATGTGTGGCCAGTAGTTACTATATTGGACAACACAGGTAAACCACTTCCTTCATCACGGAAAATTCTACTAGAGACTGGCTTGGAGAGTAGATAATTTGCCATGATAGAGTCAAGATTATCTGTTTATACACATACATATTTCCTTAAAGAGTTGACATCACACAATACATAAAATTGTGTAAGTTTTCCTGTAATATTTCATAAGTATTTACATTTGATTATATAAATTTTTTATATTTTAATGACTGTATAAAAACAAAGGTTTATTAAAATTTACTTCAGCATTTTTCTTTTTTTATCAGCCTTTCATTATAAATAATACTTGCAGAAACATGTCTTCATTTTATGTTATTTCCTTTCAGTAAATTTGTAGAAATACTATACAATCAGAAGAAAGAAAAACTAGTTTTCAAACTGGGTTCCATAGGGTCCAGTTACTATTCAAAACACAGAAACCTCATGAACTTTTAAAAAAAGAGACTGCATTTTATCAAATAACAAACATCTACACTTAAAATGAAATGCTTACAAGTTCTAAATGTTTAAGATCTTTATTCCTTTATATTCAAAAACATAATTTACACTGAAAAATATAGCTTCAAATAGAAGTTCAGTTTTTAAAATGAACTAACTATACTGCAATACCTTGCTCTCTCAATGGCTTCTGTCCTGTGGACATTGGAGAGTTGACCCAAGCAAAAGCGATCTCCTCCAGAAGGGTCCACATATCCATCGACAGTAACAATAGGACAGCTTGAAGGAACCTTAAATGTCTCTCCTACTTGAACATCCATCTCAAAGTAAGCAATGGAACACCAATACTCAGGAGCTACAGGAGACAAATGGGAGAAGACAGTCACTCGTGTGAGAAAGGTACAAGGCTCTCACTTTCACTCCATATAACAAAGCTTTTCTTAAAGGCTAGGGAAGGGGAGAGCATCCAGAAGAACTGACAATGCATTCCAAAGTAAGCACGGCCAAGTCTTCTATTTTTCAGCTTATTACCTAGCATTCTTAAAGTTAAAAAAATATATCATTTTTAAAATCCAGAATTGTGTTCTTATTTCAAAGTACCCAATCAACAAGGAATTTAAAGAATGGAAACAATTAGAATCATAAAATCTTTACCATGATGTTTCATCTGACTTCACATAATATTTTCTATGTAGTCTGAACTTTAAAGAAAAAAACAAACAACACACAGACTCTAATACATATTTCAGAGAAGTGTTCTTCAATAAATCAATCTACGGTATATATTTATAGATCCCTAAATGAGAGAAAGAGCATAACCAAGTTAGACATTCAAGGCTAGAGAGTCAAAGTTAATTACACTCCAACTACATAGCTTCTGAGGGCAGGAATTTTCAACTGTCTCTGGGATGAAAGGTCATTTATCCCATCTGTATTTTTGGTGAAGTCTATTCATAACTACTACAATTTTACCTTTGAGAATGTGTGTGGTGTATTCATTTAATAACAATAAATGATTTCAAATAATTTTAAGTGATTGCGGGGAAAGCAAGCCACTATCTGGTTTGGTATGTAAAATATAGCTAACCAAGTATTTCTAATTTTTGTTAGAATATAATTATTACATAGAGCCCACATACATGGAAATTATTTGATTTTCCTTTTTGAAATAACATTTATGGGGTACATGGGAATTGCTGTAGGTACTACATAGACAGCAGTGAACAAGGCAGCTATTGTTAGCTACTGTCCTATTTTCATGGAGGTGCAGCAGACAAATTAGTGAATAAATTAGCAAGATAACTCAGGTAATGACAAACACTATGAAGAAAATTAAAAAGGGCATGGGACAGAAGAGTGGGAAGGTCCTTCAAACTAGATAGTAGGGGTACACCCTATCTGAAGAAGTCAGACCTGAAAGACCATGTATCTATGTGGAGATTGCGAATGTAAGTCTCAAGAGGAAAGCAAATCAAAAGTCTAGAGAGTAGAAAGGAGTCCAACACAAAGCGGGACAAGGCCAGTGCCACTAACGAGAGGATTAAAGTCTTCTATGATAACCAATCATTTACCTGCATATTACTGTCTCATTTATAACTTTGGCTGAACTAGAATATGAAGCAATAATAAAAGTTTCAACAATATGAAAAGATACTCAGAATGACAAAAAAAAAAGCATTTTTAAACCTACCAAAAGATCTTAAAATGAAATATGATAAATGCTTAAAATGTATTAAAAACAGTTCTTATCAAGTCTCTAAGTACCTAATTGCTTTTCAAAATGTTGTCAAGGAAAAAAGTACTTCCCAATGAAGTATTAATAAAAAGGACCACATGAAAATTGGGTGATTCAAGATCTGAATAATGCAAATGTTCTGCCATACAGAAGAACCAACTAGTCACAAACACTCCTTTAAATAGTTTTTATTATAATAACATGAAAACTAGCAAAATATTAAAGTGTCTTCTTAAAAAGCTAGTTTTGAAATACTTATAAAGTGAAACTTTATAAATATTTATATAGTAAATATTTACTTTATAAGTAAAATTATTTATTAAAGGCATTATATTATGCTATAGACAAAGAAGCTTCATCAAACATTAACAGGTAGATATACTGGTTGAAGCTAAAAGTAATGAGGTAGTCTGCTGCTGCTGCTAAGTCACTTCAGTCGTCTCTCACTCTGTGCGACCCCAGAGACGGCGGCCCACCAGGCTCCCCTGTCCCTGGGATTCTCCAGGCAAGAACACTGGAGTGGGTTGCCATTTCCTTCTCCAATGCATGACAGTGAAAAGTGAAAGTGAACTCGCTCAGTCGCGTCCAACCCTCAGCAACCCTGTGGACTGCAGCCTACCAGGCTCCTCCGTCCATGGGATTTGCCAGGCAACAGTACTGGAGTGGGATGCCATTGTCTTCTCCGAAAGAGGTAGTCTAAGACAACATAAAAATTACCCAATGTTTTGGCAGCAAAAACGGTAACAGCACTTAAAAAAGTCTTTAAATAATCAGCTCGAAGAGTAAATTTTGTTACAAATAATATCCTGAAGTCATGAATGTTTTCAATGATACTTAAAAAAATGAGATCCAAGAACATGCATTTCCTAGTTCATAATAAAGAACACTATTTCAACTAAAGTGCCATAGCAAGCAGTATTTTTTCCGTGAGAGCCAACTGAGGGGGAAAAAGAGTTGTATTATCTTCATGTTTAAATAAGAAAAATATACTTCATCATCATAAATTACAACATCTGCAACTACACTTAAACCTTGCTTTATTATTTCCAAGTCACCAAAGGGATTTTTATTTGCTTAATATTTCACACCATACATTTCCCAATGGCTCAGCAGTAAAGAACGTGCCTGCCAATGCAGGAGACATGGGTTTGATCCCTGGGTAGGGAAGATCCCCTGGAAAAGGGCACGGCAACCCACTCCAGTATTCTTGCCTGTAGAATCCCATGAGCCTGGTGGGCTATGGTCCACGGGGTCGCAAAGAGATGGACCAAACTGAAGCGACTGAGCTCAATACAACAAGGACGCCATACAATGAAGCTGCATTTTGGCAGCTGTGAGGATCAAATGAAACGGACATCAGAGTTGTACCACAGACCAGGGATAAAAACAACCATCTAATTAACAGGATTCTTAAGGCCCAGGAAAGCAAGAGGAAAGGGGTTATCTGTGAGGAGGGAGGGTGCTAGTGGCAACCTAAAAGGCAATCCAGAGAATCTGGCGGTGTGGGATATAAACTACCACGGGAAAACATCTTCTGGTCCATTCTAAACCTACTATACAATCAGGAGGGAACTTTCTTATTTTTAAAACAGGAGATGGTAATAGGAAACACGCATTACGCCTTTCTAGATCACTCTGTGCTCTTTTGCTCCAAGAACCAAATGCCATACAGGTGACGAGCATGCAGCCACAGCAAAAGCATGACAGAACGTACTCAGCTCCCAGAGAGCACTCTAAATGCCCCAACTCACCTGAAAGGGAGAGAGACTGTCAGTGTCTGCGATGTAGCTATTTCTAGTTTCTTGTTCCTTAAATTAGTGAGGTTGAACTGGTCTCATGAAGTCTATGGGCTGCTCATCACTGACCAGGGGAAAGGTTTTGAAAGACTGACTTAACAACATGAATTTCCTTAACACTATATTAAAAACTCAGCTAAGTATTTTTTTGTAATGGGGAAATGTATTACAAAGCACAGCTTTATCAAAAAAATATTGTTCAATTATAATAGAAATTATAAGTCTCCAAGGCATTATCTTTAATTTCTTAAACAAAAGTTATTCAAGAGAAAGTTAATCATTTGGTTAAAGAACCTAAGTTCTTTAACCTAAGTTCTGAGCACATAAGAATTGATGCTTTTGAACTGTGGTGTTGGAGAAGACTCTTGAGAGTCCCTTGGACTGCAAGGAGATCCAACCAATCCATTTTGAAGGAGATCAACCCTGGAATTTCTTTGGAAGGAATGATGCTAAAACTGAAGCTCCAGTACTTTGGCCACCTATGCAAAGAGTTGACTCACTGGAAAAGACCCTGATGCTGGGAGGGATTAGGGGCAGGAGGAGAAGGGGACGACCAAGGATGAGATGGCTGGATGGCATCACGGACTCAATGGACGTGAGTCTGGGTGAACTCCGGGAGTTGGTGATGGACAGGGAGGCCTGGCGTACTGCGATTCATGGGGTCGCAAAGAGTCGGACACGACTGAGTGACTGAACTGAACTGATTCCCTAATCACCAGGAGATGTTAAGTCTCAACATCAGTTCTACAATGAGAAAAATGAAGCAAATCCATCAAGAGCCCAAAGCAATTGATGAATCCAAAATTGAACCCAAATAACTAGCTCCATGCCACCGTTCCCGGCCCTACGCCACCACTCCTCCAGGGCAGGCTCTGTTCAGAGCCCTCATTACCCTTCCTCCCTAGACTGCCTATCACCAAGCTGTAGGAACACGGAGACCCTCCAAGCTGCCGGGGCCACGCCTAATTCTCAGTGATGCTGCCTGAAACAAGCAAAATTCTCATTCTAAGCCTCTAGATTTTCCTGGCTTCTCACAATATATTTATTAACACAAAGTAAGATTCTGATATAATGATTCCATTTATTTAATTTCAAAAAGCGGTAAAACAAAACTACTAAGCTGGATTGTCTAGGGATGCATTCATCATAAATGAAATACAAATCCATAAAAAGCAAGACAACAGTTACCTCCAGAGGAGGGGAGAAAAAGCCTTTGACTGAGGCAGCGGGTAGGGTAGGGAGATTTCTGGTAGTGCTGCAATGTTTTAATTTTCAGTCTGGATGCTGGTTACACAGGTGCTGGCTTCTACATTATTCACTAGACTGTATCTATACTGGTTTTACGTACTTCTCTGTTTATTACATTTCTTAATTTAAAATGTTTATAGAAAGGCAAGACCTCTTGACTCACAAAAAAATATTTAAAATCACAAAAATGTGCAAATAAGATCGGAAATCCACTAAAAAGGATAATTCAGTAAATATATATGGTTAAAAAACGCATATATGTAACTACTAAATCATTGCTGTTGTTCAGTCACTAAGTTGTGTCTGACTGTTCATGACCCCATGGACTACAGCAAGCCAAGCTCCCCTGTCCTCCACCATCTCCTGGAGTTTGCTCAACTAGTAAATACATATGTTTAAAAAATACTTCTGTCCCGCCAGCAGCATTTTTCTCCTTATCAAAACAAACATTTGCCTCTAAAATCAGTAAAAGTTAATGAAAGTATCACATCTACTACTGGTGAGCTATAAATGGTTCTCATACTCTGATGTGATCACTAAAGCCTTTTGATATAGCAATTCTTTAAATCTCCTAAACTGAAATATGAGACTAATTAAAGAATAAAGAGCCTACCCTTAATGCTTTAACAGCTAGAAGTCAGAACCAACAAAAAAATAGATAACTGAACACTATTTAAGAAAATAATGTAGATCTATTTGAGGAACTATGAGTTACCCTTTAATTTGATCATGGTTACTGTAATATTTTTTTAAATCTTCACTGAAAATAAACATGAAAATATTAGGTATCAAATGATTATATAGGATTTCTACCCTGATAACAGGTAAGGGTATGAAAAGTAGATGAGGGTATGAAAGAAACAAGACTGGCCAGTAGTTAATAACAGCTGAAACTGAGGAAGGAGAATCTTCTATACTGGTATTTTGCATATGTTGAAATTCTTCATAATTAAAACTTTTCTAACTGGGGAAAAACTAAGGTAATGAATTCAAATTATGTATCTGCATCTTTCTAAGCAAAGAAAAACAAATACAATAGGATAGAGGGAAGAAAAACAAATAAAAATCCTATGTTTATGTTAAGAAGCCTTCAGTATTTTATTTCCAAACTTTCTGTTTTCTTATGTTTAAAGTTGAAATCTACTGAGCTATTTAATCTATTTTGAACATAATTTAATGCAAATAGTTTCTAAATTCCAGTTAACCAAAGATTCCTAAACCTACCTAAGACAGATACAGTGACTTATTTTTCTGTTCCTCATCTACTTACGATTCTCCCTGGCTTTTTAAGCTACAGTGTTACAGCTATTCTATTTTGAAGCCTGGTTTCTTCCACTGCACATTTATGTATCAAATGTCTGTCTTAAAACCAGAATTTTGGTACTTTATATTTTAGCCAAAAACACGAATCTTGTCATTTCTTTCAGACAGTTAAAAAAAATCAAATATGGGCAGTTTATGTGTGATTATATCCGTTACTCATAAACTGTTAATTAACTAATGCCATAATGAATATCGTACTTATCTGAAAAGTTATTCTGCAGTTATATTAAAGTCTGTGTGCATGTATGTCTCATTGTCATAAAGAAAAACTAACTGTAGGTAATTCATTTTGAAATACACTTACCAGGATGATTAGAAATAGGAGGCTGGAATGCAAGCTCATTGTGAACTGGTGGCCCTAAAGAAAAGACAGTAAAAAAAAAAATTCCATTTTTATTTATTAAAAGTTTTCCAGTGCCAAAAATTTTAATAAACCTTTAAATATAACTATTATACCTTAGGAATTGCTTAGATCAAGTTATACAATGTCTGAGAACTTAAAAACTTGGTTTATTTTTAAATTATAATATGCAAATACTCTTGAATCACTTTTTTCTTAAATTGCTTTTTTAAGACATTTAATAGCCAACATTTTAATACCTTATGCCAACTATTAATTTATAATAACTATACATGCAAATAGTTTAAATATATGCAAACTTCAATGCAAATTAAGTAAATTATTCATGTAACATGTAATACAGTATATTTCACACTGTAAGTTATAATTATAATCCAAACAGATCCATTTTAAAATAAGTGTTTATGATTTATTAAATTAAGAATATTTACGAACTGGCAATAACTGAGAGATCATTATGTGTTAAGACATTGTGTTAAATGAATCACATGAATTAATACATTTACTTCTTACAGCGTTCCTTGAGACATATACTACTATTAATACCCTTAAGGCTTAGGGAGGTTAAATAACTAGCCAATGGTCACACAGGTAGTTAAGCATCCACACTCAGCACCCTTAACAACTATGCTTGCCACGCAGCCAGTAAAAGTTACACTCTCATAAGGCAGGGAAACATAGTAACATAACTATAAAAAAGCAAAGTACAGTAACATATTCACATTCTGATAGCCTCCTCCCCCGAAATTAACACATATACCAATTATATGACTGGAAAGAAAAATGTGACAAAATATTAGGAGTAGATATCTCTGGGTAGTAGAATTCTGGGTAATTTTTATTTTCTTTTTTACTCCTCTGTGTTATGTTCCAAGTTTCCTTTGGTATTACTACTCTTATAATGGAGGAAAAGGGTTTAATATATATGAAAGATTTATACTCTTGATTTTATTAAGCCAAATGAACAATGTTCCTATTCTGCCTGAAACTACAAGCTACGGTTGGTTATCAGAAGGGTACCCCAATCAAGCCTGCACAGAATAATGACAGATTCAACATCTGTGTGCCTACGGTATGCTGAACTCTACAGTGAGAGAAACCTTGAGATCGTGACTCTCAAGGAGTTTCAGTCCACTTAGGAGGATATACAGATACACATGAGATCTAAAACATATACAAAACAAACAAATGAATGGCAATCAATGTGGTGTTGATGAAACATCAGCAAGGAAGAAATAAAGTGTTTTGTAAATATCAATCCTCTGAAACAAAGGTATGATAACTATGAAAAACTAAAAAGCACTAATCATGTAATGAAACTAAACTGTGATGAACTGAAGATGTAAAAACATTTTTTTAAAAAACAGAAAGAAAACAAACTTCAAAAAAGAAAAGGCCCTTACAACAAAAACAAGAGCTTACAGTAATGTCCGGGATGGGGCGGCATAGGCGGGTGGTGCTGAAGATGGCCGTTTTGGTGGTGAGGCAAATTAGGTGTGTATGGTGCAGTCCTACTTCCAGTCCAGGTGGTAGTGCTGTCTAAAAATTAAGGCCCACATGGATTAATTTGCTTTTATAAAGTCTGCCTATTTTTTCTCAACTACTTAAAAGATTTTAAAAAGCATGTACATACTATGATGATAAGTAGCTGGCTGCCCAGTAAATCCATTCTGCTGCTGTCCTGGCTGAGGCCCTGAAGCTATCTGCAACAATCCTTCACTATGGCTGCCTGCCAGTATACTGGCAGGCTGACCTAGAGGAACAAGAAGACATTAATATGGTACATTTATAGATGCAATCCTAAGGCTTTATATAGCAAATGAAGGATTTTACACCTGAAAGTCACAACTATAAAGATGAGCAAAGAGTGGAACTCACCCAAGGCCTACTAAATAAAAATCCCCACAGTCATCTATAAAGGCAAATCTTAACTTGAAGAAGTTCAAAATTATTCTAATATCTAGCTAATTTTAGTGGCCCATTCTTCACAAATGTTCTCCAAATGCCAGCAAAACCCCAGTGCAGGTCTAGTCTATCTTAATAACTTCTTCAGAAGTACATTAGCTCACCCACAGCCACTCCATCTAGCTTTTGCATCTTTCTGTTAGGATTCCAAAAGTCCAGGCTCAAGGAAATGTTGAAAATTAAAAAGTTCATTATTATAGCAATGGTACTAGTAATGGCAGAATGCTAAAATTCAATAAAAAAGCAGAGCAGGCAAGTATTTTAAATGGAATGTAATGAGTAAGGTGAGAAAGTTAAGAGGAAAAAAGGTAAGCTCCACTGTCCAGGCAACGCAGCATCTGCGAGTTTTAATAAATAACACACACACAAACACACACAAAAAAATCAGTCTATTGTGAAATTTTCTCATGTACTTTTAAATATCAAGAATTGCCTCTAAGAACACTATCATATTCCTGGATTTACAAGAAATTAGTTGCCCTCTCTGTATGTAATAAAACAGAAGAACTATTCTATTCAAAACCATTCTATGAAATTGCTTACATTTTTAAGGCTTTATCTTTTTAATCTTTTCTCATCCATATGGGAGTATAATCAGTAAATGACACCATTGCCCAAATATGCAACGAACAGCTCAAAATATCAAGAAAAAAGAAAACTTTTCTTCCTGCTACAAATCAGATCTCTATAAGGCTAAGATTATATAATTAAAAGCTAAAGAGACTATTTCAATACTCCCTATACTATTTATTTTTAAAGATGGTATTTTCAGCAACCTCCCTTCCTACTCATCCCCCTCAAATTTTTTTACAGGTTATCTTTAAAGGTTAACTGCATATTTGCTCCTGTTTTTAACAACTGTACAGGTTATATACTCTTAGCTATCTTACAAAAATTGTCACTATACAGGAGAAATTGAACTATTTTAATTTAGAAAGAATCCCTGAAGATATTCAGGTTCCAACTGAACATAATGCCCACTAGAGTTATCTATACTGAATACTTTCATTACACAATTCCAAGAACATAAAATGAAATTAAACATTCATGAAGTCTTTCAATTCTTCTATTTTAGTCATTTCCTTTTTCTAATTTTATCAATATATTTTTTAAGATCTAAGGAAACATTCTGCAACAAATTCTAAAACTTACAGTTAATTACTACTCATTGTGAAAATACATCCAAAAAACACCAAGACAAAGTTATCCATATTTCATTCTACCACATTTTCTGATCTTGACTAGGACTTGGTCCCAGGGAACATTAATGGTTAAAATGAAGATGCATGAGCAATCATCAACAAAGGCATGCCAATTCAATCCTCAGATAGTATCAACAGAGATAAGTGGCATTAATCTACACTCAAGTGGCTATAATGTACCTTCTTTTATTTTCCTTCC
Source organism: Aepyceros melampus (assembly GCA_006408695.1). NCBI lineage: Eukaryota > Metazoa > Chordata > Mammalia > Artiodactyla > Bovidae > Aepyceros > Aepyceros melampus. The sequence continues at coordinate 611,090 of SJXQ01007927.1, read as the reverse complement.
TTACCCACTCGTTTATCAACTATATGCCCAAACTGGTTAATACAGAGATAACAGAAGCACCAAGTGATTAAAGGTTCAGGCTCTAAAGTATGTGTTTAACCTATATGGTCCAACCTATTTGGAATATGCTGTCTGTATGAAGACTGTCATCTTGTGTAGGAAATACAAAGGATATTATTTGAAAAGGTAAAATAAATTAAAGCGGGGGAAATTTGATGTACTTTATCTGAAATTCAACTGTAGAAATAAATCCTCCATTTGTTCCAAAGACCAAATTTCTATGTTGAACTTGATCTGATATTAAAATAAATAGAATATGCTTTCTTTGAGATCAATATACAAAGTATCAGTCCAGATGCATCAATAATTTACTGCTGTTGTGGGCTGAGATACAATCTCCTTAGCACCGACGTACAAATAACACAGTAATACAAATGCCAAGACCCTGTTCTGTGATTAATTTTTTTAAAAAAAAGGAACGATGCAGGTGGGGACGCGCTGGGAGACTGTGACTGACATACGTGCACTGCAATGCGTAAAGCTGGCAACTAGGGAGACCCTCCCGCCCAACACAGGGACCTCTACTCGGTGCTCTGTGGTGACCTCAATGGGAAGCAAATCCAAGAAAAAAGACAGACACGCATGTGGCTGACTCTGCTATACAGCAGAAACTGACACAGCGGTGTAAAGCAACTATACCCTTTTTTTTTTAAAAAAGGCCACTCCACTGTCCAACATAAGGTCATTACTGCCTTGACCAGACCCCAAGAAAAGCTGACCCTAATAGCCCTCTGCTTCCATGACACAGCAGAGAAGGCAGTATCTCTAAACCAGAAAGAATTTTTTAAAATACACTTCTTGTTAGGAAAGAAAAAGATACATATAATTTAGCTTTATTTCAAAACTGACTAGAAGACTTAACATCTATCTTGAGGGTCATATGTTACAAATAAATTTGTCAAGGTTCTTTTTTCTAATAAGCTTGTACAACTGGAGACTGAGATGACAATTATAAAGTAATCTGCTGGATAAAGCAATATAAAAACTCTGATTAGAGGAAAGCTTGCAATTCCATTAATACAGATTTCTATAAACATCTTGGTTCAAAACTATTTGCTCTCTACTTAAACATTTCTCTGAAATTTATGTGAAAGCTCAATAGACTTCTTCTGCATATAATAAAGTACAAATTAGACCACTAATTTAAAGCATTACTTAAATTCCAAGGGACTATACATTTACATAAGACGGTTTATGTTCTGTTACATTAAGATACATTTAAACTTTTTAAAATTACAAATATCTTTTTTTTTCCAGGACAACTCAAAAATCTATCTGATGCTTATTAACCCAGGAAAGATAACCATAATTATATTAATTAATTAATATTCACTTACTCGGAGGTCCCCTCCAAGTGACTACCTATAAATATTCAATTGTTAGGAAAATTCATCTTGCTGACGATATCTGACTCTACAACTCACTTGTGGAAGCCACAGGAATGTTGGGAAAATTGGTGGTGCTGGCAGCATTAGACTCAGATGGAGCTAGGAGAGCTGGGGTGCTGTACGTCTCTGTCGATGCGCGGTTACTTGGTGGATGCTGGATGGTTTGAATTGAATGCCCTTCAGTGGATAATGATGGCTGTCCCTCAAAGTCATGAACATATTCATCCTTCACCAACATACTTGGTGGAGCTACACAGAAAAACAAACATGTTTTAAAATCTTACAAGCTTTTGTTCCCAGGAAAAAAGAATCTTCTAAGTAACATAACAACACCTAAAATCAACTAGAGTGTAACTCAGAATTTTCTCATACTACTTTAAAAGCATTCTACTTTATCAGCGAAAGCTATTTATTTGAGATAGTGGCATCAGATCGATCTGATTAACTCCTTGAAATCTGAAGGCGACTAAATTACAACCACCTCCAGCTATGGTCCTGGAAAGGTATTTCTGAGCTTCCCAATTAATAATCTAAAGGTAATAATCACCTTAAATATATAACATAAGTAAAAATCAAGTGGCTGGAGAAAGTGTTTACCTCACTAAGAAGACCAAATTGGAGATCAACTAATTAATTTTTTTCATCCTTTTGCTAATTTCACAGTGTAAAAATATGAGTGGGATCTGACAACTATCCAATGTCAGGATCCAGCATTATTAAGTAATGTATTCTTTGAAAGTGAAGTATACTACATGTCCCCTAAATAATTAGAATGAGCAGAAAAATCTCAAATGGTAGGTCAAACTGAAATTTCCTTCTAGAAACCCAATCCAAATAATGATGCTTGATAAATATGTAATGTGAAAAAACTCAATAAACAACATCTTTCTCCTGCATGGTTACACCTTAATGTAACCCTGTAAACTGACCCTACTTGATACAACATCTTTTTCTTGAACAAACCAGGAATAGTTAGTCGGCTTTACTGTGAGGAAAAAAAGAAAACTGAAATCACATTTATAGTATCAGAGGCTCTGCCCAGAACTTCCCACTTCTTTTTAGGTAATAGTTTTGGGGTTTGCTTTTTATCTTTAGCAAGCAACCCTTTACTGAACCTAAACTAACACTACCCTAGAACTTTACAATCTACTGAACTCTTTAACACTAGGTTCTGTTCTTAGAGCAGTCAACAGTCCACAAAAAGCCATTCTCTTTTCCATTAAGAATCAGCATGTAATGCTCCTTATCTTTCTCTGTGTCAATCTTTGAAAAAATCTATTACACATAAATACGAATTCATTACATGGCTATTTTTATTAAATTAGAACATTTCAAAGAGGTAAGAATAATCTATTGTTCAGATGTCAACATATAATCTCTTAAAGGACTTTGTCATGCATCATAATGAAGACATTGATATTTTTAAGACCCATAAATCCACTCCAAAGGGTTTCTCTTTAGAAAATTCTATGGAAACAAAAAGATAACCAAAAGGAGCTTAATATATCATTGTATGTCAGTTTAAAAAAAAAAAAGAGTGGCTGTAACCATTCATCACTAATGTTGGCCAAATTATTAAAATGCAAGGAAAAACCCATGTGGGTATGACTGTATTTATTCAACTTTTTAAAAATTACACTTGTCAACAAAGTCCTATAGTTTTCTCCATAAAATCCTAATATCTCTATTTAATTTTTGGAAACTTTAGGGCTTTTGTTGTTTACAGTGACTGGAATCTTTTTATCAAGATATTGGTATTGCTAGCACCTAAGGAGAAAGTTACTAATTTGAAGATACAGCTGGTTAACTTGATATTCATTGCTTCTGCATTCCAACGGACATTTTGGCTTACTGTGTAATCATAACACTTGAACATAACACTTGAACATAACACTTGAATTATGGGAATTCCCTGATAGTCTACTGGTTGGGACTAGGTGCTCTCACTGCCATATAGCCCAGGTTCAATTCCTGGTTGGGGAACCAAGAGCCTGCAAGCCACACAGCGCAGCCAAAAAAAAAAAAAGATCTGAAAATAACTGAATTCTGCTTTTAAAAAGTTATGTCTCATAACTTTTTCTTGCCTAACACATTGACTAAACCTTCCGAAGTGTAAGTTTGGGAATTCTACCAGTCTACATGTCTCTTTAATCAAGTAATTTAAAACAAGTTTCTTAGGTAAAACTGGGTATCAACAAGGAGAGATGTCTGTAATACATTTTTTCCAAGAGCAAAAAAGTTGGTTAAAAAACACTGCTGTACACTATACTCATACTCACGTTTCAAACAATCATATACTCTAAGGGAAAAAGCAAGGTCCAGAACAGCGCACAATATGCTGTTTGTGTAAGAAAGGAGGGAAATAATACATGTATTTTTGCGCAAAGAAACCCTGGAAGGAAACACCAGAAACTAATAAAAGTGATTACCTGAGGTAGGGGGAAATGGGGACAGGGGTGGAGCACTTCTTTTCACTGTATACCTTTTTATAGTATTTTGATTTTATGGACCATGTATTGCCTATTCAAAAAAATAAAATTAAAAAAACATATAGTATATATTTTTAAAGTCCAGGAAACAGACATCAAACTACTAAGTATTTCTTTTTATGGACTAGCAGTCAACAAATTAATTCATTGAAAAAAATATTTATTGAGCACCTATGTTCCAGGTACTGTTCTAATACTTGGGATACATCAATAAACAAAAGAAAGCTTACTGCCTTAGCAGGGCTTACAGTCTTTTATGATACTTAGGTATTTAAACGTTTAAACAGTGAGCCCCTTCCAGCTGCCTTAATCTTGAGCAAGTTCCCTGACCTCTCCAGGAATCAGTTTCTTTGTATCTGATAAAATGTGGATAATGCCACCTACCATGTAGGAGTATTATGACAATGATGACACAATATCTGTAGATCATTTTGACACAGAATAAGTACCTAGCAAGTGTTAGCTATTATGATTTAACCATATTTTTAGAGCAGTCATGCACGTATATACATTGTAAAATGCTCTATGAGGAGTAGAGAACTCACAGCGGACAGAAGAGCTGAAGACACTGAGCTCATCCCACGTCTCTGCTCTTTAACACTACTAGCAAGCAGGGCACAGCCTGTCTGATGGTACTGCCATTGTCTTATTTACCTTTTCTTTCCTTGATTAGACTATGTGCTTCCTCAACTGGAAAAAACATACCTTATTTATTCTACCATCCCTGGAACCTAACACAGTACCAGGCAATACATGCTCATTAAATATTTGTTAAAATCAATACACAAGTGGATGTGGTCATGGAAAGTTTCATAAAAGAGATGAGACAGGCTGGAAATAATTACCACCAAGATCCCAACTCAAAAGTGAAGGAATGATCCCATCTGTTTAACTTTTAGCTACCTGGCCTTATATACTTTGTCCAAATCTAAAAGGACCTTGTGAGAAACACCTGTCGTTTTCTGATGAAAGAAGCTACTGAGGCCAGCCTTTTTTATAGACAGCCACCACTAGGGGGATCCAAAAAGCTGAATAAGGGCTTAGAGCAACTGAAAAGGGGCTATCAACCCACACAAGTCCATCAATGACAAGCACTCATAACAGCAATAGTTTAGGACAGGAAGTAGTGTAATGAGTCTTCAGAATTAGATCGCATCACAACTGCTCCCTAGGGGGATTCTAATACAGTTATCACCACTAACACCCACTGAGTTAAAAGCTTTCAATTCTCCAAAAATGCAGATGGAGAATAGTGAATATCTAAAGGGTGTTTACTTTCAAAAAGAGGTGACATGATATCAATGTCTGGGTGATGAATAAGCTGGGCTTTACCCAATTAATGTTAAAGCTACCCTTTCAGACCACAACAGCTTCCATTATTAACCCATCGTTCTCAGAAACCAACTAACCCTCAACAAATACCAAAAGACACTAGTCTTCCTTTATTATTACTGACATGGAAGAGAAGTGGAGAATAAAAACAAGTAGGCTTTCATGCTCCTCCCACATTTTAAGGTCAGATGATACTTCTGACACATTTCTACGATTCTGTAGCAAAAGTGCTGCTGAACCACTAATTCCCCTTCAGAACAACGGCACACCTTTCTAAGGTGATAGTATTGGTTTAGTTGCTAAGTGGTGTCTGACTATTTGCGACCCCAGACTGTAGCCCACCAGGGCTCCTCTGTCCATGGCATTTTCCAGACAAGAACACTGGAGTGGTTTGCCATTTCCTCCTCCAGGGGATCTTCCTGACCCAGGGTTCAAACCCAGGTCTCACATTCCAGGCAGATTCTTTACCATCTGAGCCACTAGGGAAGGCTTCTAAGGTGACAGTGGCTTTTTATCAGTTTCTGTTCAAAGTAACTAGTTCTTACAGAAATTTTAGCTCATTAACATGTTCCAAGAAACAGAGCTCAAGTTTTAACAGATCTCTGTTCTCAAATACTACACAAAAAATAAAAAACACACTCCTGTTTGTTTCATTTTCCTATCTCAAAACTTTCTCCTTTTAAAATAGGCTTAGGGGGTCGGGATTGGGAGATCATGTACACTGTGGCTGATCCATGTCGATGTGTAGCAAAACAAATACAGTATTGTAAAGCAAAACAAACTAAAAAAATAAAAAATTAAAAAAAAAATTTAAAAAAAAAATAAAAAAAATAAAAATAAAAATAAAAATAGGCTTAGAACATCTTTGATTGCCATGTACTTTAAAGTAGCCTTGTTTTATTTACTCAAAATATAACAAGACTGAAAAAAATTAATATAGTATACAGTTTTAAGTCATTCACAAAATTATCAATCATAAAAATAAGTTCAGCTGAAATAAAGAAAATTGAGAATTTGGGTGTTTTTAAACTAAGTTACACATGATTCTAAATTATCAAACAGGTTATTTATAACTACTGAAACTGGTTCTGTGAGATTTACTTCTGAAATAGCCAGTTATTACCAATTCAAAAGTTACTCTTTCTGTGTATGTTTTATGTTTCCCATCACATTTTTTAGACTACTTGCAATCATAAATAGCAGTTCAAATTCAAAGAGTCAATAGCCTACTAAATCCAGTTTTAAATGCTGATGCATGGCCCCCACCCTTGCAAAATGTACATTTTCAAAGTTTTAAGTACTTTTCTTGTAAATGTTACCAGCACCCACCCATACAGACTAGTTCTAGGTCAATAAAAAATAAAGGGGATGGGATAAAAGAAGAGAGAAAGTTAAAAGAAGGGGATTACCTACCATTACTCTGCAGTGTTAATCCTGAGAGATCTTAAATTTTTAAAGAGGAAAAAAAATAAAATATTAATCATTATCATGAAAATAATTTCCACTATATTAAAAATTACAGAATATAAATTTAAGCCAGGGATTCAAAATTTCCATGAACCATTTCAATTCAAGAATAGTAGTATAAATGCTATCTAATAATGCAAAAGTGCTTTCCATCTTATTTTTCAAGAACAGTGTTCTACGCAGGCAAAATACCAAGTACGTACACTTAGTTTTAGTAGTCAAAATATAAGCTTTCTCGAATTCAAATTTAAATACATATATTTCATTAAAAATGTCTAATTTTTAAAATCAGTTGAAATCCTGGGCTATCTCCAAATTTACAATTTAACTTAGAAAAATTAAAACACTATTGATATCTTTTCCCTTTATGCTTCTAAGCATAAAAGTAAAAGTCTACTTACCAATTCCAGGTGATACAACTCGTTCATAGTGATATGGATTCACACAGACACTATCACATTTTAAGTCAAATGCATACTGACAATATTTAACATGTTTTAGTTCATTTTTGTGAAGGTCAGGCCACCTCCAGAGACGGGCATAGATCACATGAGGAAATCCCTTCCGACCAGCCACCTAAGAAAAGTAAATAACCACTTAATGAGCATCAATTATGCATCACACATTATACAAGGCACTTGATATATTCTCATTTAATCCTTGCAATCCTACAAAATCAGTATGAAAATTCCTATTTCTTAAACGAGAAAACTAAAGCTCAAAATAACTTAATTGGACAAGGTCACAAAGTAGTAAACCTAAGTATGATTTCAAGGCTTAGGCTCAGGTTTTAAAAATACACAAAAAAGTATGCATTTAATGAAGAAACAATACCTAAAATCTAGAAATAAAAAATTTTAAACCTAACAATATGTTTTCTATATGTTTCTTTAAAAATATCAAACACATGAGATTATGTAATTCTACATGAAAAATCTGATCCCTGAAAACAAAAGGTAAAGACTTGTAAATTTAAGTTAACTCCGTAAGTTTTAGAAATATTGTTGAATTCTTCTGGATTGTTTTTCACATAAAAGTACCAGACATACAATACCAGATTTCTAAATTATTAAAAAAAAAAAAAAGAAAACTGAGTTATACATATAATAATACCAAAAAAAGAAAAAAAGGCTACAAGGATGAATACCGAAGGGCTAAAGATGTAGGTTTTCTTCTGATATTTATTTTCCAAATTTTCTATACTGAACATTTTTTTTTAGTCAAAACATTTTTAAAAACTTTTAAGCTATACCTCTATTTAAAGAAGATACCTCCTTCCATTTATTTCCATACGGTGTATCAGTACAGGATCCTGTATTGGTAATATCTGTACTGTAGGATGTACTACAGTATCTAAAAGGATGGAGTAAGCATGAAATTTCCATAGGAACTTAAGAGGAAACAAGAATTCGTAAAAACCTGCCATTATAGAGTCCAGAAGAAACCCTGGAGCAAGACTAACCTGGAGCCTTCCATCCAGTGTTCTCTGTATGGTAACACACTTGCTAGGGTGAGCTCCATTTGTGGTTATAGCTGTTATTAAAGAATCCAATTCATCTTTTTTCTCCTTCAGCTTTTTAACCAAACTTTCAATTGCTCTTTTGGCAAATGTTTCACTCTCTCCACCTTGTCTATGGCACATCAAACTATGTACAATGCTCAGACAGGCATCATTACTTGTTGGTGTATTCGTAATAGACATATTGTCCATTTGTTAAAGTTATTTCTTTTAAATCAAATATGTCTCCAATTTCCGGAGCAATTTTGATCTTTCGGAGGCAGCGAAAAACAAGTTAACGTTGCAAGGAAAATTGTTAGACATGTAGTATTCAGGATAATCTAAAAAAAAAGAGAGAGACAGATACCAGAACACATTTCATAAAGCAGATTCAATTACTTTGGAAAACATGAAATTGCTTCAGTTAAGTCAAAGATTCAATGCACATAATTAAATGTGGTGCTTAGAGTTTTAAATGATTTAATTAAAATGTTGCCGTTTTTGACATTCCCAAAATATTAAAGTTAGACCTTATTACAGAGGCATGTTCAATCAAGTCTTGTTGACTGTACCAGTCAACCCTAAAGTAAAATCTTAACAGAACTTTTAAAATGGATTACTTCTGAAGAGCAGCACTTTAAAATATTCTTGATTAACAACTAACTAAAGCTAAAAGTCAATACACATGAAAAATTCGCCATCACCTGGCACCAAATGCTGTTTATCCATCAGCAACAGCCATCTTTGTTATGAGACCACCACCAACAATAAAAAGATGAATAATTTTAAATGGGCAAAGGATTCTAATACTCATTTCTCCAAAGAAGAATGGCCAATAAGGACATGAAAGATACTCAATATCATTAATCATTACTGAACTGCAAATCAAAACTACAAAGAGACACCACTTAACATTCACCAGGTGGCTAAATCTAAAGAATAGACAAAAAGCATTCGTGAGAAAATGGAACCCTCATACACTGCCCGTGGGATTACAAAATGGCACAACCACCTTGGAAAAGGACTCTGACAATTCCTCAAAATGTTAACCACAAAGTTACCATATAATCCAGAGATCATACCCTCAGCAATTCCATCCCAAATTACCAAAAACCTATGCCCACACAAAAATATGTACATAAATGTTCATAGTAGTATCATTCCTAATAGCCAAAACAACTCAAATGCCCATCAACTGATAAATGTATAAATATATATAATGTAGTATTATCTAGTCATAAATAAGAATGAAGTACTGGTACATGCTTCAGCATGGATGAACCTGGAAAACATGCTAAGTGAAAGTCATAGAAGGCCACTTGCTGTATAACCCCATTTATATGAAACATCCAGAACAGGCAAAGCACCAAAAAAAAAAAAAAGGTAGACTGTTGGTTGCCAAAGGTTTAGGTGGGGGAGGGTGAGGAATAATTGCTAATAGGTATGGAGTTTCCTCTGCGTCAGTTGCTCAGCCCTGTCTGACTCTTTTCAACTCCATGAACTACATAGCATGCCAGGCTCCTCTGTCCGTGGAATTCTCCAGCAAGAATACTGGAGTGAGTAACCATGTCCTTCTCCAGGAGATCTTTCCAGCCCAGGGATCGAACCCACATCTCTAGTGTCTCCTACAATGCAGGCAGATTCTTTACCACTGAGCCACCAGTTCTTCAGGGGTAATGAAAATGTTCTAAAATTGATACTTGTGATGGCTGCATAACTCTGTCACTATAGGGAAAACCATCAAATCATACACCTTAAAAGGGAGACTTTTATAGTATGTGAATTAACACATCAATAAAGTTATTTTAAAAAAGAGACACCACTGAACTCCTCAGAAGATTTTACCCATAAAAGCAACAAGGTAAATTCCTTTCAAAAGAAATTAAAATACAGGAAATATTAAAAATTCATTCAACATCTATAACACAAACTAACTTATCTAACCTCAAAATCTCACGTGAAGTAAGAAAAGGCCATCAACCTGAGAATAAAGGCGATGAAGCAGGAGCGGACGCTGTTCTCGTGCAGGGCTGTTGTGCATGCATTTGCTGATGTTGCTGCGTCCCATGCTTGTTTAACTTTTATTTTCTTTGGCTGTTTACTTGAATTTTAAAAACTCATTCTCCACTACCAAATTAATAAAACTAACTCATCAGTCTGCCAAATCGATTCCTCTGCTGACAACCTTTACTTGCACAGCTTGCTGATGTGCTCGGTCGTGGCCAACTCTGCGATCCCCTGGACTGCAGCCTGCCAGGTTCCTCTGTCCATGCAATTTTCCAGGCAAGAATACAGGAGTGGGCTGCCATTTCCTTCTCCATGTACAGCTTGAACACCACTCAATTACCCATCTGGAAAGCCTGGTAAATCATCTCTGACCTACCTGTCTCTGACCTCCCCTACATTCTCTCATAAAGTTACATGATTCTTTACCTTGGTCATTTCTACCAATTCCTATTCTATCAAACACTGATATAGTTCTGGGCTGGGCTTCCTTTAAATTTATATTACTTGATATTTAACATGTGCTCCCTTCTATTGTTATCTATTTTATATAAACACCTGTCCCAGGAAGACAGAAACACATTTTTCGTCTATCTTTGAATACTGAGCCACTTGCCTACATTCAATAAATACATGCTGAAGGTGTACTTTTCAGATAACCAGAGATTACCTGCCTGGTGGGTTCTGAAGTTAAGAAATATGGATTAGAATCCCAAGTCTCACACTAAATAGTGGGACAAATTATGTTACTTAAACTCTCTCTCCGAACTTGGATTAAAAGGAGCATATACAGAGCTCAAAGTGGAAAAGTCTATATAAAGGTTCTAGCACGTCATGCTGAGTGAAAAGGAGAGCTTTCTGAATACCAAAATGTTTAATTGTTTTAAAGAGATTTTCCTACAACACACTATGCATTTTTCTGCATTTTCTCTTATTAAAATTTGTCCAAGAAAATTTAGTAGGGCAGGAACAGCAGTAAACCACCCACCCAGGACTCACAACACAAAGGCATACAGGAGTCAGGCAAATTATATAAATGAATAAAATGTGGCAGGTGTAAAGAAAAGTACTAAGGCAAGTCAGTGCACGTCCATCTAAAGTGAGCAGCCGATACTCCCAGCAGAAGTAGCATTTGAGTTGCCACATTTTCAAAGCCCATTTGTATGTCAAAAATAAGTATTGGCAACTTACTTGTAGGGAAGGGGAGGAAGGAATGAGAAAGAGAAACTACTGTGAATGCCAAACCAAACATACCTTCAACTCAGATCTGTCCCAAGAGAATCATCAGTTTGAAAACTCAGAAAGCCAACTGCATGGCAACTTTAATTTCTAGACTGAAAGCTCTCAGGGCAGGGAGTAATACTTGTCTCACTAATCATTATATGCCCATAGGACATGTAAGTGCTTCTTCTTATTAAACGAATGCAGTTCTGCCTGTGTTTTAAGATTTACGTCCAGGCTATTTCTTTTGCCTAACAGTCCTATATCCAGTCCCACTTTATCTACTCGGTAAATTCCTAGCCACCTTTCAAAGTGCAGTGTAAATGTCTCAATGCCTCCAAGAGTTTCCTCAACACACTGTCTCCTCTCACCACAATCCTGAAGAACTGCTCCCCTGGTATGTTGACTGTGTGCCCTATTATATTACCTGACATCACTCTCAAAACCACACCCCAATTACAACTCAACACATTATACTGTAGTTATTTGATTATGTATTTGCTTCACACTCTGTTGCCAAAGTTTAGAAAACGGCAGTACTTTCTCATCTTAGAAACTCCCAGTACAATCCCCTGTTCCTTTCATATTCTAGGCAAATGCTTACAAGTTGACTATAGTTTTTTTTTCACTATCATTACCTTGCAACAAATTTGGAAGAATACAAACACTTATGTCACTGAATTCATTCTGACATTATATCCAAAAGACTTGTTCCAGTTTATAATGTAACTAAGGATGAATTAAATTCAGATGACCATCATATTTACTACTGTGGGCAAGAATCCCTTAGAAGAAATGGAATAGCCCTCACAGTCAACAAGAGTCCAAAATGCAGTACTTGTGTGAGATCTCAAAAACGACAGAATGATCTCAATTCATTTCCAAGACAAACCATTCAACATCACAATAATCCAAGTCTATGCCTCAATCACTTATACCAAAGAATCTGAAGTTGAAAGGTTCTATGAAGACCTACAAGACATTCCACAACCAACACCAAAAAAAAGTTGTCCTTTTCATCACTGGAATGCAAAAGTAGGAAGTTAAGAGACACCTGGAGTAACAGGCAAGTTTGGCCTTGGAGTACAGAGTGAAGCAGGGCAAAAGATAACAGAGCTTTGCCAAGAGAACACACTGGTCATAGCAAACACCCTCTTCCAACAACACAAGAGAAAACTCTACACATGGACATCACCAGATGGTCAATATCAAAATCAGACTGATTATATTCTTTTCAGCCAAAGATGGAGAAGCTCTACATGGTAAGAAAAAAACAAGACCTGGAGCTGACTATGGCTCAGATCATGAGCTCCTTATTGCAAAATTCAGACTTAAACTGAAGAAAGTGGAGAAAACCACCAGGCCATTCAAGTATGATCTAAATCAAATCCCTGATGATTACAGTGGAGGTTGACCAAGAGATTCAAGGGATTAGATCCGGTACACAGTGCCTAAAAAACTATGGGTGGAGGTTTGTTAACACCATACAGGAGGCGGTGACCAAAACTACCCCAAAGAAAAAGAAATGAAAGAAGGCAAAGTGATTGTCTGACAAGGCTTTACAAACAGTTGAGAAAAGAAGAGAGGTGAAAGGTAGAGGACAAAGGGAAAGATATACCCAACTGATTGCAGAGTTTCAGAGAATACAAGGAAAGATCAGAAAGTCTTAAGTGAACAATGCAAAGAAATAGAGGGAAACAATAGAATGAGAAAGACAAGAGATCTCAAGAAAATTGGAGATACCAAGGGAATATTTCATGCAAACATGGGCACAATAAAGGACAGAAACAGCAAAGACCTAACAGAAGCAGAAGAGATTAAGAAAAGGTAGCAAGAATATACAGAAAAACTATACAAAAAAGATCTTAATGACCCAGATAACCACGATGGTGTGGTCAATCACCTAGAGTCAAACATTCTGGAGTGTGAAGTCAAGTGGGCCCTAGAAAGCATTACTACAAATAAAGCTAGTGCAGGTAATGAAATTACAACTGAGCTATTTCAAATCCTAAAAGATGCTGCTGCTAAAATGCTGTACTCAATATGTCAGCAAATTTGGAAAACTCAGCCTTGGCCACAGGACTGGAAAAAGTCTGTGTTCGTTCCAATCCTAAAGAACATTCTATCATACAATTGCACTCATTTCACATGCTATGAAGGTAATGCTCCAAATCCTTTAAGCTAGGCTTCAGCAGCACATGAATCAAGAACTTACAGACACACAAGCTAGATTTATAAAACACAGAGGAACCAGAGATCAAATTGCTAACATCTGTTGGATCACAGAAAGAGCAAGGGAATTCCAGAGAAACATCTACTACTGCTTCATTGACTATGCTGAAGTCTTTGACTGTGTGGATCACAACAAACTGTAGAAAAATTCTTAAAGAGGTGAGAATAACCCACCACTTTACCTGTCTCCAGAGAAACCTGAATGGAGGTCAAGAAGCAACAATTAGAACTGGACATGGAACAACAGACCAGTTCAAAATTGGGAAAGGAGTACATCAAGGCTATACAATGTCACCCTGCTTATTTAACTTATATGCAGAGTACATCATGCAAAATGCCAGGCTAGATGAAGCACAAGCTGGAATTAAGACTGGCGGGAGAAATATCAATAACCTCAGATATGCAGATGATACCACTAACGGTAAGAAGGGAAGGGAACTAAAGAGTCCCTTGATGAGAGTGAAAGAGGAGTAAAAAGCTGGCTTAAAATTCAACACTCAAAACTAAGATCATCACTTCATAGCAAATAAATGGGGGAAAGTGGAAACAGTGACAGATTTTATTTTCTCAGGGTTCAAATTCACTGTGGACAGTGACTGCAGCTATGGAATTAAAAGATGCTTGTTTCTTGGGGGGGAAAAAGCTATGATAAACCTAGACAGCAGATTAAAAAGCAGAGACATCACTTTGCCAAGAAAGGTCTGTATAGTCAAAGCTATGGTTTTTCCAGCAGTCATGTACAGATATGAGAGCTGGACCATAAAGAAGGCTGAGTGCTAAGAATTGATGCTTTTGAACTGTGGAGCTGGAGAAAACACTTGAGAGTCCCGTGGACTGCAAGGAGATCAAACCAGTCAATCCTAAAGGAAATCAACCCTGAATATTGACTGGAAGGACAGATGCTAAAGCTGAAGCACTAACAATCTGGCCACCTGATGTGAAGAGCAGACTCACTGGAAAAGACCCTGGGAAGATTGAGGGTAGGAGGAGAAGGGAACAGAGGATGAGATGGTTGAATAGCATCAATGACTCAATGGACATGAATTTGAGCAAATTCAGGGACATAATGAACAACACAGAAGTGATCAACCTGGCATGACGCAGTCAATGGGGCAGCAGCGTCAGATACACTGGAAAACAACAACAAAGCACCTGAGTGTAACTATTTCATCACAATCTCACTATCAGATGTAACCACCTCTAAAACATAAGCTATTTTTGGCCCTAACAATATCTCAGAAAACGTTTTAATTGCACATTTCTCTGAAAACTAGTAGGAATATTCCTATGACCACAACTGTCTGAAACATAATGTAAAAGCTCCTGGTATAAAAAAATAATACCAGCAGGGGCATACAGATGTTTTCCTAAATTAAACAGTTCTAGATTACAATTTTTTAAAGAGTGACATGGAATGACAGTATGTCAGGAGGCATTTAATGGGAGGCTTCCTGTGTGTGTTTTGGATCTGCCAGGAATTCTCTGTTCCTTATTAATTCCTGAGTAGGAATTAAGAGGAGAGGCAAGCCTCTCCCAGGACCGAGGATCCAGGCATTTCCTTCATTAGTGTTTCTGTACGGTGATAAGTACCCTCTTTCCTCTGTGAACCATACGGTAAAAGTGATTGTTTACAACTCTCTCTCTCTTTAATATGGATCGCCTATGTTTTCTAAGTCTGGAATTTTAATCTTTATCTTTGCTGAAAATAACTACCTTGTAAGACAGTATATATGCCCACACCATGTTGATTAAAACATCTCTGCTCCATCAGAGCTCTGCTCCCCGTGTCTGTCTTTCTCTTTCTGTCTCTCTCTCAGGCTATTTCTTTGGAGCACAGAGGCCCTATGAGTTCACTTTCCAGCCTGGGCTTCTAAGACCCTCTCGAGAAGGCGCTCTGCACCTTCACCCCATGCCTTCACCCCATCAAGAGGGTGCCTGAGGCCTCCATGAACACCTCATCGAGAGGGCACCTGAGGCCTCCGTGCCAGGGGCTTTATTGGCTTTCTGTGTAAACCAAAGAATATCAGCCTCTTTCTCTTCTTTACTTTCTTATTGTCGACTCCGGACCACCAGGTTCCGGTCCATTAAAGGACCTCAACAACAGGAGACAAGAGCATTTAAGTGGTATAAACAAATGCATAGATTTTAATCAAAGTTCTAGTAGCATGACTGTAAGTTAACACCTCTCTCAATTCTCTAGTCTATAAAATGGAAACAGTATCTGCCTTGCCGAATTTACAGACTGCCTATGGTAATCAAATGCAACAGTGTATATGTCAAAGCAACCTGGGGACCATAAATTGGCCAATTCAACAAACACTGTAACCCCCTCTGAACAAAGCACTTAGAGATACAAAAACAAGTAACAGGTAGTCAGAAAATGGTGCTCTACTGAGAACATCCCATTTTTGTAACAATTTATATCACCTCATTTGCTATCCTGAAACAAAGTTCTAACCTACTTACAATTTTTAAAATAACAATACCCTAATATAAAGGGGGGGGAGATTAATGTATAATGCAGTATATATTTCAATAAAAATGCTCAAGCATATCAACAAAATTAGTATAATCAAGTATAATCAAGAGGTTAGATGCTAGGACGTATACGGTAAATCACCATAAATGTGACAGCTATGAATTTAGACCTTCCAAGACAGGTGTGTTTTTTTTGACACAATGGCATTGTAGTCGGTGACATGGATTTTCCAAAATGTTAACTGCTGATAAAGTTCCAAACAACTTCAGTTAAGAAACTGAATTAACAGGACTGACATGTATACACTACTTTATGTAAAATAGATAACTAATAAGAACTGACTGTTCAGCACAGGGAACTCTATTCAATACTTTGTAATGATCTATATGGAAAAAGAATCTAAAAGAGAGTGCCAGGAATTCACTTTGCTCTACAGCAGAAACATGACATTGTAAATCAACTATACTCCAATAAAAAGTAAACAAAAACAAAGAAACTTAATTCCCCAAAACTGAATATGTATTAAGATGGAACTAGGGTCTAGACTAACTGTTTTCCTTCTACATGAATATTCTGGGCATTTGAAAGCACTGTGGAAAGCAAAAGATACTTTACAGTCTCCCCCATGCAGGATGTCATGCTCCTTCCCCAGGCACCATAGTTCCTCCCACTAAATCCCACAGTATCTCTAAAGAACAGTTGTTGTTGTTCAGTCCTTCAGTCATGTCCAACTCTTTGTGACCCCATGGACTGCAGCACGCCAGGCTTCCCTGTCCTTCATCATGTCCTGGAGTTTGCTCAAACTCATGTCCATTGAGTCAGTGATGCCATTCAACCATGTCATCCTCTGTCGCCCCCTTGTTCTCCTGCCCTCAATCTTTCTCAACATCAGGGTCTTTTAAAATGAGTCAGCTCTTTGCATCAGGTGGCCAAAGTGTTGGAGTTTCAGTATTTACTCCACTGAGAACCACTGACTGAGACAATCCAAACATATCATTATACTAAGTAACAGATGCCTAAAAGGGTAGAAATTAAAGTGATCTGGAAATAGGAAAGCATGGAAAATCCACAAGTTAGCTAAGTCTTAGCATGATGTATCAGTCAGGCAAGGCTAGTATATGTCACAGTAACAACCAACTTCCCCAAATCAGCAGCTTAAAACAAAGCTTTGTTTTCTGCATAAACTAAACGTCAATCACAAATATATGCCCAGAATAGCAATGTTCATCACTGCTCCTTGTCATCTCTCACGGATTAGGCTAAGAAAGCTCCATTTCTACATATGCCTTTAAATAACAGGGGGAAAGATCAGTTCAGTTCAGTTCGGTCGCTCAGTCATGTCTAACTCTTTGTGACCCCATGGACTGCAGCACGCCAGGCCTTGCTGTCCATCATCAACTCCCGGAGTTCACCCAAACTCACGTCCATTGAGTCGGTGATCCCATCCAACCATCTCATCCTCTGTCATCCCCCTCTCCTCCCGCCTTCAATCTTTCCCAGCATCAGGGTCTTTTCCAATGAGTCGGTTCTTCGCATCAGGCGGCCAAAGTATTGGAGTTTCAGCTTCAACCTCAGTCCTTTCAATGAACATTCAGAACTGATTTCCTTTAAGATGGACTGGTTGGATCTCCTTGCAGTCCAAGGGACTCTCAAGAGTCTTCTCCAACACCATAGTTCAAAAGCATCAATTCTTCAGTGCTCAGCTTTCTTTATAGTCCAACTCTTACATCCGAACATGACTACTGGAAAAACCATAGCCTTGACTAGATGGACCTTTGTTGGCAAAGTAATGTCTCTGCTTTTGAATATGCTATCTAGGTTGGTCATAACTTTTCTTCCAAGGAGTAAGCATCTTTTAATTTCAAGGCCGCAGTCACCATCTGCAGTGATTTTTGGAGCCCAAAAACATAGTCAGTCACTGTTTCCCCAACTATTTGCCATGAAATGATGGGACCAGATGCCATAATTTTAGTTTTCTGAATATTGAGCTTTAAGCCAACTTTTTCACTCATGTCTTTCACTTTCATCAAGAGGTTCTTTAGTTCTCTTCACTTTCTGCCATAAGGGTGGTGTCACCTGCCTACCTGAGGTTATTGATATTTCTCCCAGCAATCTTGATTCCAGCTTGTGCTTCATCCAGCCCAGCGTTTCTCATGTTGTACTCTTCATATAAGTTAAATAAGCAAGGGGAAAGATAGGATAACTCATAATCTGGCTTTTAAAGGCTGACTATCACTTCTGCTCACACTTGGCCAGTCATATGGCCATGCCAGTGCTTCTCAACCAGACCAACTCTGTCCTTCCAGGAACGTTTGGAAATGTCTAGAAACATTTTTGATTGCTACAACTGGAATGGGGGAGGTAGGGCAGTGGCGGTGGTGGAGGGCAGAGTACTACCGGGTATCTGATGGGTCAAGACCAGGGCTACTGCTAAACATCGTGCAATGCACAGTACAGCGCCCCATAGCAGAAACTTACCAAGCCCAAAATGTCAATAGTGCCGAAGCTGACAAGCCCAGGACCAAGGCTAATTTCCAGGTTGGGGAGGGAGATAGAGAAAAGTACAATATTACCAGGCACCAGAAGAGCCATAAGAATATTCATGAAATAGTACTACCACATGTGAATAAGAATTTGCTAGGCTGAAGGAAAATCACGGGAAAAAGCAGAGGGAAGGGCGTGTAGATGTTTCATCTTGAGCAGGCTTATGGTAGGAAGGATGGGGGGAGGAGAAACAGCATGGGATCTGCATTAGAAAGAAAACCTTTGTGACAGCAAGAAGACAGCTTTGCAAAGAGGAAGAAAAGAACACCAGTGAGGAGACTGTGATGAGTGTGCCCAGACTAGGGGCATGGGCAATGGAAACCAACAGGACACTTCTAGGCAGAGAATTTTTTTTAGTCAACTACATACAAGGAGTGAAAAGAAGAAACAGTCAAAAGATGGCCCATTTCCTAGATAGGTTTACTGAAAGATGAAGAAAGAATAAAAGATTTAAAAGTGGTTAAGTAACAAAGCCAGCTTTAAATATGCTGTATTAACAGCCTATGTGAAAGTCTCTAACACAAGATATTCGATAAAGTCACTGTAACAGAACAACAATCCCACTGCAACAGGGTAATTAATGGGAAGCAGGAAGTCAGCAAATGGGAGAGGTTTGTTCTTACATCTACCTATTTTGTGTTTTGTCCCTAGCCTTGCTATTAAACATAAGGTACCACCTGAAGTTGACCATAGATCTAAAAGCAACTCCATGAAATATAAAGCCACAATAATTAAAATACTCAGTAAAATTAAACAGGCTGAGTGCTGCCTGGAGAGGCTCTCATGGAGACTGATGAACTGTAATTAATGAATGCTGCCATTTTTAAATTTCTCAGATGTCTGTTTACTTTTGGATGATTACATTTGTAAAACAAACACAGAGGCATATTTTCTAGAAGTTATACATATCTTAGTCAAGGATCAAGTATGGCAATATTTGAGAAACTGCTTAAGTTTAACAAAAAACAAACAAAAAAAAGCCTAGCCTGGTGAAGTATCATTAGAAAGAATTCTAAGCAGGCGTGCACCAGGGGTGGGGCAAGCTTAATTCAATTACCTGAAGACACAAGTTACCTGAAGCACAAGTTACAGCCTAGACTGAGCCTAATCAAAATGAGGGCAGCTGGAGGAAAACCTCCAAGAGCACAAGGAATTATATGCACAGTATTAACTGGCTCAGAAGGTAAAGAATCTGCCTGCAATGCAGGAGACCCAGGTCCAATCCTTGCATTGGGAAGATCCTCTGGAAAAGGGCATGGCAACCCACTCCAGTATTCTTGCCTGGAAAAATCCCATGGACAGAGGAGCCTGGCAGGCTACAGTCCATGGGTCACAAAGAGTTGGACACAACAGAGTGACTAACATTTTTCAATGATTATAAAGATTTAAGATAAGAATAATACAAAGAAACAAAAAGAACATTTCTTGTGATAACTTTTAAGATGAACTACAAGGGACAAATTTTAAAATGTTTGCTGTTCACTTGCTGGGCCTAGATTTAAATGTCATACTGGTGTACCGATTTCCTAAATAATTTAATAATAATAATCTTACTGTAAAATTAATTTTTCTGAATGAATATATTAAAGGTTGCTAAAAGAAGAATCAACAAACTCCTCTAGTTGACATGTTTTTTGTCTGCCAGCATATATTTTCCCTTCTCTAACAGTACTCTGATTTCCCAAGGAGAATCTACCTGGGCAAGTGGGATAATGCCACTTCTGCCTAACCAGAGTCACCTCCATGGCATATCAGCTGTTTCAAAAATGGGAGAGGACCCAAGTCAGGCTAACGACAGCCCTAGGACTTGTGTTGGAACCACAGAGAGAAAAGAGAAAAAAAGGCCTTTCTTTGCTGGACCTAAACTTGAAACTGGGAGTAGTCAGTCTGGAGCCTGCCTGCCTGCTAAGTCACTGCAGTCGTGTCTGAATCTTTGAAATCACACAGAATGTAACCCACTAGGCTCCTCTGTCCTTGGGATTCTCCAGGCAAGAATACTGGAGTGGGTTTCCATTTCCTACTCCAGGGGATCTTCTGAATCCAGGGATCAAACCCACGTTTCTTACGTCTCCTGGACTGGCTGGTGGATTCCTTACCACCAGCACCACCTGGGACCCTGCCTGAGACTCAGACTAACAGAAAGGGACGCACAGCCAGAAGACAGAATCCTGATGACATTGGCTCCCTGTGAGCCTGGATCCAGCACTCTGAGCCCAGCTCTGATTCCAGACCAAATCAACGAATTCCCTTTTCACCTGACTGCAACATATTTCCCAAATTAGCTGAACAAAAATTGACTTGAGGACCTACTGTACAGCACAGAAAACTATACTCAATATTTTATGATAATTTATAAGGGAAAAAGACCTGAAAAAACATAAATGTATCTGAATCACTGCGTTGTACACTTAAAACTAACACGATATTGTAAATCAACTCTATGCTTCAATTTTCTTTAAAGCTGAGTTAATAACATTCTCAGAGATGAGAGTAATATAATACAAACCACATATATCAACAATAATAAACAATAATTTTGTCAGTAACACAGATAACGAGTTACTTGAAATAGCAGTTGCCACACTGGTCTCCAATCCACTTACTTACATGCTTAATTATTGAGAATTCCAAACAACCTTTGTTTACGTGAGTTACATCTATTAATATTTACCATATCACAAATTAAAAATGTTTACTCTATCCAATTAACTTAACAAACCCATTACATATTAACATAAATTTTATGAAAAGTATTTTCTAAAACAAAAAAGTCAATATTCAGAATGACATCATTTTTGTTTTTGCAAATTTCTTTAATGTCTCACTTAAGAGAAGACAGCTGGATTCGCATAAGTGCTACTGCATTCAATCTATTGTGATGTTTAATGTTTATGAAGAAAATACACCTCACACAGATAAGTAATTGGAAAAGACAGGAATATTTTAATGGCCCTTTTATATAATGATGGCTGTTCATCTTTTATTCAATGCAAAATACAATAAATGGTAATTCCTAAAAGGTAGTTGCAATGTGGAATCTGAAACTGTATCAGTGAACTTCTTGGCTCTGTTACACAAAAATCCACTGTCCATATTACACTTTGAATGGCTCTCCTACCCACACACGATTTGTAACATCATGCACTGGTCATCTAGAAAAATATTGGTTCAATGAGTTATACAGACCTTCCCAGGGTTGACACATTTCTTATAGAATATATTTTTTACAAATCACATTCCTAAATATCATCACCAATCTCATCAGAAAAATCTTTTAAGTATGGGGAAGCTGGCAAGCCCAGGGTGACAAGTACACGTTTTCCAGAAATCTAATTTTCACTTGAAAGACTAGATTCTTATCACTGGTAGCAACCAGTTATTATCCTTCAATGGCAGGCTCATTTCACTCACTTTCAAGGAAAATGCCTGCCAAATATCCAAGTCTAAGTAATGACAGTTTATTATTCTTTTAAGTAAAAATAAAAGTGGTGTTCCATTTAAAAAGCGGCAAGTGGTTTTCCTAGAGATGAACTTTGTACATATTGTGCAGAAAAACTTTATGCACACCTCAATTCTTTTAATATGTATTATTTATTGTTGCCGTTTAGTGGCTAAGTTATGTCTGACTGTTTGTGACCCCATGGACTGTAGCCTCACCAGACTCCTGTGTCCGTGGGATTTCTCCAACAAGAATACTGGAGTGGGTTGCCATTTCCTTCTCCTGGGGATCCTTCCCACCCAGGGATCGAACTCTATGGTCTCCTGCATTGGAAGGTGGATTCTTTATCACTGGCCCACCAGGGAAGCCCAATTTATTTATTAGCTTATTTAACATTTATTTGGCTGTGTTGGGTCTTAGTTGCGGCATGCAGGATCTGCTGCGGTGAACAGACTCATGGTGCGTGGGCTCAGCAGCCACAGCAGGAGGGTTTTACTTGTTCTGCGTACAGCACGTTGGATCTTAGTTTCCTGTCCAGGGAATCGATCCCGTGTCCCCTGCATTGCAAGGCAGATTTTTAACCACTGGACCACCAGGGAAGTCTCCACACATTTATTTAATCACACTGAACAGACATGTACTCCAGGGTAGAGATTTTTAAAATTAAAACATTTTACTGCTTAAAAATTACCAAGGAAATTTTTAAGTGAAATTCGCATTTTTTTTCAAATGCTTAACATGTGTTTGGTGCCACTGCCTTGATTCAAACTAAGGTGCCAGCAGTTTACCCACCACTGCTTCCTCATTCTCAGTGCAAATGTCAACACAGCAACAGTGCACACAATGTCTGTTTTATTATAAGAATGATTTTGGCTTCATGAACCCCTAGAAGGGACATGGGAATCCCCAGGAGTCTGTCAATCACACTTTGGAAAACACTGTTTTAAAAGATTGTAAAGTAGGGTGGATTTTAATAACTGGAAACTGAAAAATACATTTCATAAAACCTCATAATTGAAGACGACTATCAAGTCATCAAGCTTATTCTTTCAAATAGGGGCTATACCAGAATTCCCCCACAGGTCACACCAGCCCCACTAAATCTATACTGAATGGAGCCCTAACTTTAAAAGCCCCCAGAGTCTGAGGTGCTATCAATTTCACAAAGCACTATGTAGTCTGTACTAGTCTACATGCTTCACTTTACGAATTACCAGAAAGACAGTGGAACAAACTGCAATGTCACAGATATATGAAACTATTAAAAAGACTAATTACATAGAAATTGTGCCATTTTCTTATTATTAGCCAGCTGCTTGATTTCAACACCTGTACACATAAAATTCTCCCTTCAACTAGTTTTGGTAGACCTGTATGACATAGATGCATGGAGTGTTACTTTAAACAGTAATTCCTCTTTATCTCATCACATTAAGCACTACTTTCAGTTGTCCTCTCATCAGATGATTCAATTATTACAATGACTGCTCCAGAATTCACTAGTGAATATCACAGATAAATAACCTTAACCCAGTCTTACATTCAGAAATACATTTGGAAAAATGTAAAAGATCTGAATTACACACATTCATCTACATTAAGATTAAAAAAAATTATACCTTACTCATACCAAAGACAAATATTCAGTAGAAGTCCTTTTTTTTTAAACATCATAAAGATTTGCATTCTAAACACACAGATTGGGGTTTGATGAATTTTAAGTAAATTACTCCAGTGCATCAAGGACTGCAAAATAAAGCTTATACTGCATCAAAACAAATGAAGCAATAAAGATAAGCATACTAACATATCCAAACGCTTTAAAATCAAGAGGTTGTTTTTATTTTTATTTTTTAAACAATACAGATTCCCATGCCTCCTCCACTCCGTTTCCATCCTGAATCCATGTGTTTGGAGGATGGGATGTACAGAAGGGACAAAGAATATTCTGTTTTATTTTTTTTAAATAGCTCATCCAGATGCAACTACTGGTAAACCAGCACTTGTGAACTACTTCAGGTAATGTAAATGGACAACTGATCGTGCTCTCCTGGATGATCTCTAAAGAACTGCTAATGGGGCTTCCCTGATGGCCCAGTGGTTAAGTAAGAATCCACCTTGCAAGGCAGGAACGCTGGTTTGACCCATGATCCAGGAAGATCCCACATGGGCGCCACTGCTGCCGAAGCCCACGCTAGAGCCCGAGCTCAGCCACAAGAGGAGCCCCGGGCACGAGAAGCCCTCACACTACAACCAGAGAAGGCCTGGGCCCTGCAACAAAGACCCAGAGCAGCCAAAACTAAATAATTCATTTTTAAAAGAACACACTAGTTGGACTTGTTGAACAACTGTTTCATAGTGTTTAAGTTAACCTCTGACAATAAAATCTAAATCAATGCAACAACTCACTTCTCAGGAACCAATGAAGTGACCAGTTAATTGTTGCCTACAAAATGCGATGGGTTTCCAAGCAGATCAACCCCCTATGAAGACCAAATTCCCACTGGGAGTTTAGATGCAAAGTTCAGCACCTAACCCAAGTCATTAGTCTTTAAAAGGAGCCCAAGTAAGCACTTTAGAATATGTTAAAATATCAACTTCCTATTTAGGATAGCAATCATAAACCAACTTCTCAGCAGGGGAAATACAGCTTCCTAAAACTTGATACCAGACAACTCAAATGAACTGAAAAATGAAGAAAGGTTCAAACAGGAGACAGAGGGACAGACTTGGAAGCAAAAGAAATATGGCAATACCTTCAAGGAACCATGTGACTGTGTATATCACTGTATTAAAGAATGTAAAGATGACACAGTGAAACAAGTTAAAAAATTTAATAAAGAAGTCAGAGGACCCTGTAACTCAACCATTTTGGAACTCTGATCTGGCTGCACCCCAAGCCAAGGTGAAGGTGAAGGTGAAGTCACTCAGTCGTGTCCGACTCTTTGCGACCCCGTGGACTGTAATGTACTAGGCTGCTCTGTCCATGGGATTCTCCAGGCAAGAATACTGGAGTGGATTGCCATTTCCTTCTCCAGGGGATCTTCCCTGACCCAGGGATCGAACCTGGGTCTCCCGCATTGGAGGCAGACGCTTCAACCTCTGCCAACTGAGTCACAATTTCTGGAAGTGCGATCCAGCCATCAGTATTTTGCAAAACTCCCCAAGAGATTTCAAAACACAACCAAGGTTGAGAATCACTGCCTTGAGAGTAAAAAACAACAACAACAAAAAGATGACCCCCACACAGTAACAAGTTTTCCAAAATGCAAACAATTCTCATTTAAAATGTAAATAATGAAGTATAGACTTTAAATGTAAAGGTATTCAGAACTATCACCTTTAAATTAAGATGTAAAAACAGACTCTTTACAGTATGTAGTAGCTATCTGACCTATGATATAATTCGCAGTAGTAAATAATCAAAACTTAAATTATAAGGTTCTAATGATCTACCATCTCAGTTCTACATAGGTTAAGTGCTACCCTAGTTTTTATCCACTCTCACCGTTAAAACAAATTTTCCTGGATGCCAAGTACACCACGTAATAGTGCCAAGGTGACACAACCTAAAATACTCTGTTCCTGAGAAGCTGGAATTTAGCCACATTTCCTATCACCAAAATTACACATTTTAGGATGAGGGGGAAAAAAATCCAAAAATTCTAAATATGACTCATTACTAAGCATATGTTTTGGCATATTATCTATGCTAACAGTACTGAAAGTTGCTCAAATGAATAATATCTAGACATATTTGTCAATCGCTTGAATTTCTCTTTTCTTTTTTGATTTTCTTTTTTAATTTCTCTTTTTAAAACAAATCTTCATCAACTGTGGAGCAAAAATCCAAAATTTAGTAATTTAACAAAATGGTATTAAATTCTGGGTTAGGTTTATCTGACTCCTTTAACTTTGGTGTAGAAAACAATGAAATCAACTGAAACCATTTCCATCAGATTAGTTTTACACATAATAGTCGCTTTTAATCACTAAAGCAAAACAAAAATTTCTGCCTAACTACACAATCTTGTAGGGTACAAAAATAAAGGAAATCCAAACATGTACAAAGAGCACTGAAATGACTAACATGTTCACTGAATGAAAAAAACTGGGGGAAAAAAAAAAAGAAGCGTAAGCTAGAGGGAGACACAACAGAACTAAGTTTACACATAAGAAAAATAATGTATGTTCTCTCCAAAATGGACAAAATTTTAGATGAGACTAAATATGCATTTACACATAATGAGGCAGATCCTATAGGGTTAACTGCCCTAGTAGAGGCTTCAGCAATTCACAGCTCAATTAGAATAGTGTCTAATGATGTTACTATAACACCAGCTCAATCAGAAAAAATCAACTTCCAAGCCAGAGAGCTGGAGTGTGACTGGACACCATAAATTAGTTTAACACTTGCGCGGGGGTGGGGGGTGGATGGGAGGATCTGAAGGGGAATGCAGAAAAATAAATTCACATACAAATGGTGAAAAAGTTCAACTAAAATGTAGCTTAAGAAAGTGAAGCACAGATTTTTATAAGCAAATAAGACTTGCTGCTTCCCAGTATAAGCAGAATTGCTTCGAACAGCAAAGCCATCGAAAATGGTCAATGATGCATATAAAGTTTATTTCAAAAAACTTCACAGTGACTTTCTCAGCACAGGTTTTCATTAAATCTGAAATCGACTTGCAGTTTTTTCTAAGCTTAAGATATACAACTAAGGAACTTAATTAAACAAAGAAGTTTCTACATAGGCACTTAATTAAAAAATTAAGATGCAATACCTCTTTAAAGCAAGTTCCCCCCAAAACCTGGAAAGCAAAGAAAAAGCCACTTCTATTAACAGACTCACAAAAGCTTGTTATCAATTTTCTCTAGAAAGGGTTTTAGTTTTAACTCCAACAACTTAAACCTACATAATTCATCACCACGCTTAGACCTAAACAGACTTCAAATTTTAAACTCCTGGCCTAACTGTATTATATTCATTCTGTAACAAACTCATTTAAGAAAGTAAAATCGTAACATTAAGGAAGAAACACTAATTTTAAAAAATCATACTTTAAGATGATAATGATATCAATCATTTACAACTTGAAATGTCAAATACTACTCATATCCGAACTTTCCAAAAGAGAAAATAAATCCTTTAGCAGAAAAAGAAAAGCTGCACACTAGCACTCCCCAAGCTGAAATAAATTTGGTCTAAGTACAACATAGCAAAGACAACGTATGAAAACTGCAATAAAAATTACTGAAAGCAATGGACTAAATCTAGTAAAGTTCGTAAACGTATTTCTTTCTGTATTTTCTATTAGGTCTAAATAGTTTCTACCAGAAAAAAAAGTACTGAACCTAGTTTTTAAACACTCTGAGACTGAAAGGATGCTAAGTCTTGCAAAAGTCAAAGGTTGTTAAAATCAGCGAAGACAACGTGCTTTTAGAAAGTCAATTCAGACTAATTAAAATGACTCCCCATTATATTTACTATTTCTAAATAAACTAGCAATTTCACCTTAAACTACAGTCTCAAAACTAAAGGCATCAAGAAACTAAATTCAAAATAAACTATTTGGAAACAGGCAAATATTTTCAAAAACTTTACTACGGTTTTCAAGGGGGAAATAATAATCATCAATTTTCAGTAGAGTTTTGTTTTTTAACCTCTCTATATTGCACTCCCCCCCTCAAAAAAAAAAAAAATCTTTCAAGTTAACGAAACACACCCACTTCTTCGAAAATCTCAAATTCAGCTTGAGAAATCACAAGAGCAGTTTGGGGCTTGAGATGGAGCCACCGCCCTGCACAGCCTACACCGATTTCACGCTCAGTACTTGCAGTCGGAGCAATAACCTAAGTTGGCTCTTATTTTTCATGACGAGTGCGGGGCGGGAGGGTGGAGGCGGGCTGGTCAGTTAGGTGCTAAAGATGTTTCCTGCACACCGCCATCACCCACGGTACTCAAAAAAGTCAAGTCAACAAACCAAAGCCAGAAACACGAACTGGAGTGACACAACCAGGAAGAGAAAATAAGGGACAAAGAGAAAAAAAAAACAACTGCTCGAGAAAAGAAATGAAGAGAGACCATTCACAACTTTCATGCAGACCGAAGGCAGCCCGCCCCGCCGGGCCGACACGCTCCGTCGTGAGGGACGGGGGCTGCCTCAGAACAACAAAGAGCGGCCACGGCCGCGGCAGCGCGCCCAGCGCGGCTCCACTCGGCTCCGGCGCGGACCCCGCGGGCAGCTCGGGGCCGCAGGACCGACTCCGGAGCCCGAGAGGAGGGAGGCGCCGCGGCCCGGCCCGGCCCGGCCGGCGGCCGCGCCGGTTCTC
>SJXQ01007927.1:520613-581939 GCA_006408695.1 Aepyceros melampus | reverse complement strand
CGGGCCGCCTCCGAGCTCCCGGGCCGCCCCGCGGCAGGGCCGGGGCAGGGGGTGGCCCCTCTCGCGGGGCGCCCGGCGCCCCTCACCCGCTCCTGCCCGCCCGGGCGGCCGCGGAGCCGAGGGGAGGGCGGGCAGGGGGCCTCCGGAGGGCAGCGGGCGGCTGCGAACGCGGGCTCCGCCACTCGAGCCGCTCCGTTACCGCAGCGGCGGCGGCGGCGACGACGACCAGGGCCGTGTTGTTGCTGCCAACTTGTCGGGAGGACACTGAGCATGCGCGCGCGGAGACCACATCCGGGTAATTTCAGGGTTTGGCCCTCTTCTCCCCACCCTCCCCCCGTCCCCGCGCGGCTTTCCTTTCTCTCGCTGCCCCCGCCCCGAACCCCCCGCCGGAGGGACGGGAGGGTCGCTCTGCGCAGGCGCCCGCGGGCCAGCGCCGGCGGCGGGGAGCTCCGAGTCCCGGCCTGGTCCCGGGCCCGGGCGGGGTGCGCTTCCCGCAAGGATCGGGGGAGCGGCTGCTCCGTGGGCGTCCCTTTGCCACAAAGTACCCAAACAGCGCCGGAGAGCTCGGGGTGTTAGTGGGTGTCTAGTAAGTTTATAAACAACGATCAGACGGGCCTCGTGGTGGTGGTGGTGTTGTTTTTGAGGACCTGCGTGGCCGCAAAAAAAAAAAATGAGACTTTTTAACAGCTTGCTTTGGGGAGAACGTAGCTGTAGCGGGTTATCTGGGAAAGAAACTGGGGTGACCGTACCTTCCCTCTCCGCCATTCCTGGCTCCCTGGATCCAGAGGTGTTTAAACTCAGGAGATGCCGTCTTAGGTTGAGCAGGACAGATCATGGAACCACAGATCTGAGAGCCTGAACAGGTATTGTAGTTCCTGAATGGTTCCTGTTGGAAGAGGTTTAGGCGCAGTTGAAAGGAACTTTCGGGGTCCTACAGCACACCTGTTAAGTAGGGTACCTGCTGGGTAAAGGAAAGGTGCAAACTCCACTTTTGACCTTATATTTGTATCATTTGGGCTTCCTGCGGCTCAGATGTTAAAGCATTTGCTTGCAATGCGGGAGACCAGGGTTCGATCCCTGGGTCTGGACCCTGGCGAAGGAAATGGCAACCCACTCCAGTATTCTTGCCTGGAAAATCCCGTGGACGGAGGAGCCTGGTGGACTACAGTCCATGGGGTCGCAAAGAGTCGGACACGACTGAGCGACTTCACTTTCACTTTCTTTCATTTTGTGTTATTTGAAAATTTTACAAGATGAATGCATTTACTCAGTGTTTTTAAAGTTTCAGAAAACACATACTATATACATTTTTTTTTTCTCACCAACCAGGAAATATTGGGGATCCCACCAAGATTACTATTGGAAGGTTCTAAAGTCATTTGTTAAGTCTTGTCGCTCAGAATCTGTCTTCTCCCCCAACTAGGTTTTACTCCCAGGGCCCTAACCCCATCCTGTGCTCTTTCCTTTTCTGCCCAACAGCCTCTAAAACTGTCATGTTCAAACTGGTGTTCCCTGGGCTTTATGAAGACTTTCCAAGACCAGTTTTAAGGTGTTCATTTCCAGATGCCTCACCAGCATGTGTTCTATGGTCTAAAACTGCTCAGCTTGGGACTTCCCTGGCCATCCAGTGAGTGGTTAAGCCTCCAGGACACAGGTTCAGTTCCTGGTGAGGGAACTAAGATCCTGCATGCGACTAGAGTGTTTTGTTTTTTTAATTGCTCAGCTTAAGAAAGCACCTGCAGACACAGCATCCCCTTTCAAAACTGTTCGACTCCCACCATACAAACCCAAGTAAAAACTCACCCATTACTCAGACGCATAGATGCAAGATGTAGAAAACCTCTAGGACAATTCAGAGGAACGTTCAGAAATTGGTGTCCTGCCGAAAAGTGACTCCGAACAAGTGGGTTATAAGTTGTACAAGTCAGGGGGCTTCCAGTTCTTTGCTATCAACAAAATTGAAGGTAACTACGTGACTTGATAACAGATCACCATGTGATTCTTGGGCAGTATACTCGGGAGAACTTAGAGAATTGAGTCATATGCTAAATCTAAACTTCTTCCATTCCTGTCTCTCAAAGTTATCTAATACACATGCATCTTGTCACCTTTGCGGTACTCTATTGGAAGCAAATCACCAGTCCCAACCCCATCCAAGGGCAAGAGACCACACCAGGCATGTATTCCTGGAGGCCAGATCCTGCGGGGCCACATTAGAGTCTGTCTGTCTATTCATGCAAGGGACAGCTCCTATAAGCTCAGCCTCCCCAGAATTTCTTTGAATTCCTTTCAGGTCCTGGTTTAAGGGAAACTTGACTTCCCTGGGCACTGTTTCCCCTTCCGCTCTGAGTAGTAGGTCCTGTTTTTTCAACCGGGAGCCTCCTAGACTGGGCTTGGAGGTGAGGTGAGCGTCCAGCTTGCACTTGAGCAGTGTTTCTGGACCGTCCTCTCTCCTCTCGATTCACCTGCAGCTTTAAATCTTGTCATCCAGTGTCGTTCATCCTTGCTCACATTCCCCCTCATTTTCTCATCATTTGCTCTCATTAGGCCCTCCAACACCATTTCAATCCTAATCCCAGGCAGTTATCCTATAGCATGTATACTCCAGTGATCATCCGCCTTCCCTAACCTCTCAGTTCCTTGACCTCTCCTCCAAGGATCTAGTCCTACCCTCACTGCGCCTCTCATTCCCTTGGCATAATCACGGGAGCCTCATCAAACTTGGCAACTTTCTTCATCATCACAATTTCAAACACCTCACTCTGAACACTGGCTCCTGTTTCCATATTTCCCTGTAGTACTCTAACTCCAACAGTTCTGCAACCCACTTACCACTCTCTCCCATCCTTAAAAGTGAGTTGCTCAGTCATGACCGACTCTTTGCGACCCCATGGACTATACAGTCCATGGAATTCTCCAGGCCAGAATAATGGAGTGGGTAGCCATTCCCTTCTCCAGGGGGTCTTCCCAACCCAGAGATCGAACCCAGGTCTCCCGCATTGCAGGCAGATTCTTTACCAGCTGAGCCAGTCACATCCTTACCCAACTTAAGTTCCTGGCCAGTCACCCACAGTCACTCTCTTGCACACACTCTCAACCCTCTCCCCTCCTCCCACCTCATCGTGCTTACTGGGCAAAACCACAGCCCTGATTCAAGCCTGCTTTCCATCTGTTTCATGTCAGCCCTGTGCATCTGAATGTGGCTAAAGACGAACACAGTCACTAACCAGCTTCACTTTGATTTCATCACCATGAACTGCACGTGGGCCCTTAGTGCTTGCTGCCCAGGAATCCTCCTTCCCTCCTCCGTTCTTCTAGATGTCAGAGCTCCTCTGTCCTCCAACCTGTACCCTCTTCCCTCCCATCCTCACTGATTCACGACCTTGCTTCCTATTCCACTGAGAATGTTGAACCAATGAGACAAAAACTTCCATAGAATCTCGCTATCTCATCTACCCATAAACCACATGGTAGTCTCTGTAACCTATTCTCCACCCTCCCTTCCATTAGGTGAATTTTCCATGCTCCGAACTAAAGCTAGTCCCCTCACTAAAGGCAGGAGACCCCAATATTGTCTTATTTAATCAAGATTATTACCATGACTCCACCAATTGTCCCCCCTCCTCTTTTATCAGTGTTTCCGTCTCTACTGGCTGATTCCCAGCTTATAAGCTTATAAACAGCTCTTATTTCTCCAGTCCTACAAAATCTTCTATTTGATTCCCTTCCACTAGCAATAACCTTCCCATTTTTCTGCTTCCTTTACAACAAAACTCCTAAGAGTTTCCTGTGTTGTCTCTTGTTCTTCCCCAACTCTAGGGCAACAGAACATATACCATATGGTACAATTAATATAAAGATCAAAAGCATGCCAAATACAATGTGTATGTTACGTCTGTACACATATGTAATAGAATCATCAACACACACGAGATTACATATGTGTGTATTTTAGGTCTTGAGCCGAGAGGGTCTCCCACAATCTCTTAAACCCCCTCCATTCATGTTTTTATCCTTATCACTTTATCAAAACTGTTCTTATTGAGGTCAACAGTGAACTTCACATTGCCTAAGTCCAATGACCTATTTCAATTATCATCTTAAATTGACTTGTCTGTAACAGCTGACACAGCTAACCACTTGATTCACTCTTAAAAAAAAAAAAAAAACTGCCCCCTCTTTCTTTTCCTCCTCATCACTTCATCAGATCCTTCATCCCTTGAGTTCTTTCTTTTTTGTTGATTCTGTCTCTTCTCCCAGACCTCATAATGGCCCGGGGCTCATTCCTTGGATTTCTTCTGTTTTCTTTATCTACTCACATTTCACTGGTGATCTAATCAGGTCTCCTGACTTGTAGTACCCTGTAAGATATGATATCATCATATAGGATGACAACTCCCAAATTTATACCTTTATCTCCAACTCCTCATCTGAACTCCAGATGATGATACCAGCAGCCTGCTACACGTCTTCTCTCTCAGATCTCTTCAGCCCAACCACTTCCTATCTCTGTTGATGACACGTCCATCCTTGAAGTTGCTCAGACCAAAAGCCCTGGAGTCATGCTAGACTTCCCTCTTTCTTATCCATCCCATGTCTAGTCCAGAGCCAAAGTATCCCTTACCACCTCCACTGGCCCCTGGTCTGTTCCACCGTCACCTAATGCTAGAGTTAGTCTTCTCAAAGCTCTCCCTGCTTTCATGCTTGCCCCTTAGAGTCTATTCTCAGCATAACAGCCAGAGTGATGCTCCTAAAATATACGTCTGTTTAAATCCCTTCTGTGGCTCTTTATTTCATTCAGCCTAAAAGTATATCCTTAAAATAGTCTACAGGGTCCTGTGAGATCTGCACCACTGCCACACTTCTGATCCTTACCTCTCTGATCTCATCTTCTGTTCCTCCTCTCCTGGATGACTCTGCTGTGGCCTTACTGACCTCCTACCTGACCTCAGAAGACACCAGCCAAGCTCTCAAGGTAGGACCTTTGCATTAACTGTTCCCTCTTCTTGCCACCCACTTCCCCAGATATCTGTACTGCTAACTCCCTCACCTACTTTAGTCAAATACCATCTTCTCCCTGAGGCCCACCCTGACCTTTTTAAAATCACAGTCATTCTGAGCCCTCACTCTAAGCCCCAGGCTCCCCTTCCCCGCTCTGTCTTCCCATAGCTCTTATCTTCTAACAGGCAATACTGTCTACTTAGGTGTTACATGTACTGCTTATTGTTTATCATTTCCCCTAGAATGTAGGCTCCACAAGAGCAGAGATTTGTCTGTAGTGTTTACTAGTTTATCCCAAGTGCCTAGAGTTCCTATTGCCATGTAGGAGGCACTCAATAAAAATTTGTTGAATGAATGAACAAAATGTTTCATGCTTCTATCCTTACAAGTGTAAACTAGAAATAGAGGTGACTCTGAACCCTATTTTATTCCAGCAAAAATATTTTACACTTTAACAGTTTTTTTTTAAATTGGAAGATAATTGCTTTACAAAGTTGGGTTCCTTTCTGCTGTGATTTTAACAGTTCATCAAAATTCATGATATGTAATTTAGATACATTAGATATTCAAAATTGAACCAAAAATAACAAAACTGTATTGGTAATATGATCAAGATAAATGTTTTAAACTTAGGCACGCAGAGCTTTTTTCAATTTTTTATAAGGAAATACAATAGGCTGATCAATAAAAGACTTTGCAGCCTAAAATATCACATTAAAACATTCAGGGGCAAGTGGAATAGAAATACAAGATAAAGAGAAAAAGAATTGTGTTAAATTTCTCTTAAAGAATTGCTTGTTCGTGTTTTTTTAAATGGACTCTAGTTGCATCATGGTATTTAGATTCCCTTGGATACATTTAAAGAATGATGTAACAATCTTATTTTTAAATGGCAATACCTATAATATGCCAGAAAGTATTTAAACTTAAGATGAAACATTTTACATATGACCTTTAAAAATACAAGAAGAAACATAATTTGTCAAATTTCTTTTAGGAGGTAAGAAATTTTGAAGACCACAGCCCCAGAGGAGCTAAGCTGCCACCTTTCCTGAAACCTCCCTGAATTAAACGTCTCATTTCCCAGATCCATCCTGTCCTGGGCAGGCAAAGGCTTGAAAGCTTTCTTCCCTTTTTTGTCTTTTTTGATGGCTCCACCTCCTGTGAAATGGAACTTCCCCAAAGACCCTGATGGTGGGAAAGACTGAAGGCAGGAGGAGAAGGGGGCAACAGAGGACAAGATGGTTGGTTGGCATCACCGACTCAACGGACAGGAGTTTGAGCAAACTTCAGGACGTGGTGAGGGACAGGGAACCCTGGCCTACTGCAGTCCATGGGGTACTGAAGAGTCAGACACAACTTAACATCTGAACAACGACAGGGTAAGGAGAATCCAGAGCTTTAACGTTTTCATCCTACAAGTGGAGACAGAGAGCTCTCACCTCTTGCACTGCCCACCTAGGAAGGAATAGGATAATACAGTATTCCTCTGGAAATGGCCTAGCAGTTAACAGCTCACAGCTCCAGGCAAGAGTTAGTACATAGAGGTTTTAGAGTTAACCCAGCATTTTGTTTTATTTTTACAGTTATCCAAGTTGCTTTTGCAAAATCACTTGACATTGATTAACCTGAATACTATAAGTGATTCCCACATTCCTAAAAGCACTATAGTAAACCCTGTCATCTCCTTTGACTTAAAGTATGACTGATGTGCATTTGACTTTTCAAGTGATTTGTTCTTTTAGCTTTGTTTTGTTTAGTCACTAAGTCAAGTCTGACTTTTGTGACCCCTGGGATGTAGCCCACCAGGCTCCTCTGTCCTTGGGGATTTTCCAGGTAAGAATATTGGAGCGGGTTGCCATTTCCTTCTCTGGGGTCTCTTCCCAGCCCAGGGATTAAACCTGTGTCTCCTGCGTTGCAGGCAAATTCTTTACACTGAGCCACCAGGGAAGCCCTCTTTTAGCTTTCTAGGTGGCCAAAGCCAGGCTCAATGAGGAAGAGAGTAGACGGATGGAGCCAAGGCTCCATTCCCTTCCTTCCTCCGTCCCTCCCTCTCTCTTTTTTCTTTCCTTAGTAAATGGCTCTAAGAGCCAAATCCATCAAGGGCCACAAGAGCAGCTGTGAACAGAAGCTGGCAGAATCCCAGAGTGGAGATGGGCATGGGGTGGGGAGGGGAATGTGAATGGAGTGTGAATCCATAGTTTCTGTTCACGAGATTAAATTGAAACTTGAAATTCAGAGTGCCTAGAATGTATCCTCTTCCTTGTCTCCTTTAAGACTCAGTGGTCCTCTAGGATCCCTGGTGTTTGTCCGTGTTGGGCACCCTTTCTTTTTGCTCCTAAACTGGACCGTGAGTTCCCTGAGAACAGAGGTTCTCTTTTCTGGCCCTCAGCACAATGTCTAACGCTGGGCCATTCATTGAATGTTCGAATGTTTGTTGAGTGAATGCGCGGAGGGGAGAGGTGGGAACTAAGACTGGGAAGATAGGTTTGGAGCCAGGCTGTGGAGGAAGACACGCTCATGAGTTGAACTCCAGCGAAAGACTGATACGTTTGGGTTTTGTTTACATTTTTATTGAGGTATAATCTGCACTAGACTATAATCTACATTAACCTTTTTTAAGTAGAGAGTGAATTTAGGTAAATGTATGCATCATGCGATTACCATGATGACCCAGTTTTAGAACACTCCCATCACTCCAGCATGTTCCCTTCTACCCCTCTGCAGGCAGTCCTCACCTCCGTACTCCAGACTGCAAGTAACCACTGACATGCCTCCTGTTGCTAAGGTTCTGGTTTTTCTAGAATTTCACATAAATAAAGTCTTATGCGGTTTTTTGTAACTGGGTTCTTTCACTCAGCATGTTGTTTTTGAGATCCAAAATATTATCCTATGTATCAGTACCTAGTTTCTTTTTATTGTTGAGTAGTATTATATTGTGCTGCCCTTGTTTAGTTGCTAAGTTCTGTCCTACTGTTTTGCAACCCCACGGACTATAGCTTGTCAGGCTCCTTTGTCCATGGGATTCTCCAGGCAAGAATAGGGAAGTGGGTTGCCATTGCCTTCTCCAGGGGATCTTCCCAACCCAGGGACTGAGCTCACATCTCCTGAATTGGCAGGCGGATTCTTCAAAATGTTAATAATCAGTGAATAGGGATAAAGGCTATAGGGAAGTCTTTGTAATATTCTTGCAAGTTTTCTGTAAGATTAAAATTTTTTAAGCCACTTGCCCACGTGATAAAGTTCCTTCAGCAGTACCACTGGGATTTGAACCCTCTGTAGCCTCCAGCCCTCCACACACGGTGCTTTGTGGAGCTGCCCAGTGACCCTAATAGCTGTTTGCTGAAGCCAGGCCCCAGAAGGGCCTCCTGACCTGACGCCTCAGGAAGGAGGGGGCCCAGGTGCCTTGGAGCAGTGTTTCTCCAACTTTGAACACGCGCACAAATCACGCGGAGGTCTTGTTATGATGCAGAATCTTCTTCAGTGGATCCAAGGTGGAGATGGAGTGTCTGTGTTTCTAACAAGTTTCCAGATAAGGCAGATACTGCTGGTCCCTGGATCAGAGTTCCAAAAGCGAGGCCCTAGACTCTAGGACCCAGAACTCTAGGGCCTAAAATGAAAAGTTTATGGGGAAGGGGAAGAATAGAAAGGAACGTTTAGGAGACGGTCCACAGTTGTGATTCTATGTACTTTAAATGCTTTTCAACCAAAAGCTTTCATTTTTCAAGCATTCTGTCATTCAATAAAGACATAGAGTGAGCCTACTGGGGCGCCATACTTTAGAGTAAATAACTGAATGGTGATTAACATTAACTGAAAGAGTTATAATTTATCCAGTCTTTCCTTGTTCTAGGAGACTCCAAATCAGCCTTAAATCTAGACAGTTTTTAGCCCAACAAGTGAACTTGTCATCCAACAGTCTCACTTAGCGTCACAGGCACAAGAGAGAACTTTGCAGGCAGGGAGCCCTGTAAATGATGACTTCATCAAAAGCAAAAACGAAACATTTAGAAAACAGTTGGCATTTGTGCTGTGGCATCATTTTAGTGACTTAAGAATTTTATAATGAGTGTTTGTACAAAGGACTTTCAGCTTTCAGCCCTGAGGGGGAAGGTATCTTACCTTAACATTGCCAACACCTTTTATTATTTTTAAAGCATTTTTCTTGGGAGACAACCTTGAGTGAAACAATTGACCTACCTAGGACCCAAATTACAGTTACTACCTTTTTAGAGGTTTGAGGATAATCAAGTGCCACCTTTTAGGGAAAAGGCATTTGATGCAGAATCTTCCCTAGTGGCTCAGTGGTAAAGAATCCGCCTGCCAATTTAGGAGCCATAATGCAGGTTCGATCCCTGGGTTGCAGAGATCCTCTGGAGGAGGAAATGGCAACCCACTCCAGTATTCTTGCCTGGGAAATCCCATGGACAGAGGAGTCTGGCGGGCTACAGTCCATGGGGTCGCAAAGTGTCGGACTCAGCGACTAAACAACAATTTGAAGAAGGATGCTGTGAGCATTTGAGCAGTATACACCTCACATCTACCTCTCAGGAAGGAGCCCTGAAAAGGATAAGGATACCTGGTTCCAAGATTCAACTTTCAGTCCCATTCTTCCAAGAAAACCTTTGGCCAGGGACCTCCCTGGCAGTCCAGTGTTTGGGAATCTGCCTGACAATGCAAGGGACACAGGTTTGATCCCTGGTCCAGGAAGATTCTGCTTGCTGTGGGGCAATTGAGCCGATGCACACAACTGCTCTAGAGCCCGCTGCACCCTAGAACCTGTGCTCTGCAGCAAGAGCAGCCACCGCAGTGAGGAGCCTGCGGACTGCAACTGAAGCGTGGCTCATGCCCTCTGCAACTAGAGAAAAGCCCACACGCAGCAACGGAGACCCAGGGTAGCCAATAGATGCTGCTGCTGCTGCTAAGTCGCTTCAGTCGCGTTCGACTCTGTGCAACCCCATAGGCAGCAGCCCACCAGGCTCCCCTGTCCCTGGGATTCTCCAGGCAAGAACACTGGAGTGGGTTGCCATTTCCTTCTCCAATGCAGGAAAGTGAAAAGTGAAAGTGAACTCGCTCAGTCGTGTCTGACTCTCAGTGATCTCATGGACTGCAGCCTACCAGGCTCCTCCATCCATGGGATTTTCCAGGCAAGAGTACCTGAGTGGGGTGCCATTGCCTTCTCCAAGCCAATAGATAATTAAAACTAAAAAGAGAGAGAATAGCCAGCAGGACCCTCACTCTCTGAGGCTCCCAGAACACTTTGAGCCCGCTGAGAGTTTTCTTTCCCTTTCTCCCGGTGGTGGCTGATGCCTCTCTGCTTTTGCTTCTTCCCTTTTCCTTTGCCTGGCAGACTTTCACTTCCCAGGAACAGCTGATAAGTTGCCCCCAGCTGCTGCCTTTGACCTGTCCCTACACGCTTCCTGCCCTCTGCTCTCTCCTTGCCTTGGTTACCCTGAACTGGCTGGAGCCTGACCTGCAAGGTGACCCCGGTGAGGAAGCACAGCAGGAGCCACAGTTCACTCCTAAGACGTCCGCGGGCCACAGCCCTCTCCCAGGCCAAGCGAGCCTCCTCTATCACTGGAAGTGAGACGGCCCTGGATGCCACTTGCGGTCGAAGCTGTTTCCTCGCCCTCATCCTTTCTGGGGGAGGCTGATTATCAGGTCAGCTCCTACCCGGTTCAACAGTAACCCCTACCCTCTTTAAGTAAGACGCTCTGGGACTCCCCTGGTGGCCCGTGGTTAAGAATCCGCATGCCAGCACAGGGACACAGGTGGGACCCTTGAGCTGGAAATATTCCACATGCTGCAGGATGACTAAGCCCATGGCCGCAACTACTGAGCTGGTGCGCCAGAGCTGCTGAAGCCCTTGCAGCTGGAGCCCGCGCTCCGCAAGAGAAGCTGCCACAATGAGAAGTCCATGCCCGGAACCGGAGAGTAGCCCCGCTCGCCGCCACTAGAGAAAGCTCGCATGGAGCAACAAGCACCCAGCGCAGCCAAAAATAATAAAGAAAGAAACAAAAGCTCTGGCTCAGAAGCCCCCTCCAGCCTGGATGCCTCCCCCCCAACCACTCTCCCCAACACAGATAATCGGCTTCAAAGGGGAGTTTAGACCTGGTCTGAACTTAACCCAAGGCTGCACTCATTAGAATTCGCATCTGTACCGCCCTCCTAACCGCAGTCCACAAGGCTCCTTGGTGAGAGTTCTTTGTTGAAGTGTTTGACCCAAAGGCCCCGGAAGGCAGCTCATGCCCTTCTCCCCTACAGCCTACCCTCTACCCTCCCTGCTCCCCTAGGGAGCAAATCAGAACCGATTCTTCAGCCAAGGAAGAGGCTACGGTGGCCAATCATGGACTGAGCCAGGGCTTTGCCCTCACTCCCGTCCCTACCTTTCCAACTCTTAGTCATCCAAAGCGCCCAGCCCTCTGCCGAGCAGTGACTTCATCCCAGCTGATCTCATCGGAAAAACCACAAGCCCCCAGCTCACACTTGATTCCCTATGGTTTTGTGTGTTTGCATCTCCTTCATTAGGAGACTATTCTCTAGGCCAGGCTTCAGCAATATGTGAACCATGAACTTCCTGATGTTCAAGCTGGTTTTAGAAAAGGCAGAGGAACCAGAGATCTAATTGCCAACATCCGCTGGATCATGGAAAAAGCAAGAGAGTTCCAGAAAAACATCTATTTCTTGCTTTCTTGATTATGCCAAAGCCTTTGACTGCGTGGATCACAATAAACTATGGAAAATTCTGAAAGAGATGGGAATGCCAAACCACCTGACCTGACTCTTGAGAAACCTGTATCCAGGTCAGGAAGCAACAGTTAGAACTGGACATGGAACAACAGACTGGTTCCAAATAGGAAAAGGAGTACGTCAAGGCTATCTATTGTCACCCTGCTTATTTAACTTCTATGCAGAGTACATCATGAGAAGCGCTGGGCTGGAAGAAGCACAAACTGGAATCAAGATTGCCAGGAGAAATATCAATCACCTCAGATATGCAG
Organism: Aepyceros melampus; assembly: GCA_006408695.1. Taxonomy (NCBI): domain Eukaryota; kingdom Metazoa; phylum Chordata; class Mammalia; order Artiodactyla; family Bovidae; genus Aepyceros; species Aepyceros melampus. The sequence goes on along the minus strand of SJXQ01007927.1, from coordinate 569,937 downwards.
ATGACACCCCCCTTATGGCAGAAAGTGAAGAGGAACTAAAAAGCCTCTTGATGAAAGTGAAAGAGAAGAGTGGAAAAGTTGACTTAAGCTCAACATTCAGAAAACGAAGATCGTGGCATCCAGTCCCATCACTTCATGGAAAATAGATGGGGAAACAGTGGAAACAGTGTCAGACTTTATTTTGGGGGGCTCCAAAATCACTGCAGATGGTGACTGCAGCCATGAAATTAAAAGACGCTTACTCCTTGGAAAGAAAGTTATGCCAACCTAGATAGCATGTTGAAAGGCAGAGACATTACTTTGTCAACAAAGGTCCTTCTAGTCAAGGCTATGGTTTTTGCAGTGGTCACGTATGGATGTGAGAGTTGGACTGTGAAGAAAGCTGAGTGCAGAAGAATGGATGCTCTTGAACTGTGGTGTTGGAGAAGACTCTTGAGAGTCCCTTGGACTGCAAGGAGATCCAACCAGTCCATTCTGAAGGAGATCAGTCCTGGGTGTTCTTTGGAAGTAATGATGCTAAAGCTGCAACTCCAGTACTTTGGCCACCTCACGCGAAGAGTTGACTTATTGGAAATGACTCTGATGCTGGGAGGGATTGGGGGCAGGAGGAGAAGGGGATGACAGAGGAAGAGATGGCTGGATGGCATCACTGACTCAATGGACATGAGTCTGAGTGAACTCTGGGAGTTGGTGATGGACAGGGAGGCCTGGCGTGCTTCGATTCATGGGGTCACAAAGAGTCAGACAAGACTGAGCAACTGAACTGAAAACTGAACTGAACACAGTGATGGGGATTATGAATGGGCTGTGGAGTCAGAGGGACCTACATTCACATCCTGCTCCATCACTGTGTTCCTAGGCAAGTTACTGAAACTTCTCAGCTTTATTTTCGGAGAAGGCAATGGCAACCCACTCCAGTACTCTTGCCTGGAAAATCCCATGGATGGAGGAGCCTGGTGGGCTGCAGTCCATGGGGTCGCACAGAGTCGGACACGACTGAAGCGACTTAGCAGCAGCAGCAGCTTTATTTACTTCATCCGTAAAAATAGGTACCCTCACACTTCTTTAAAGCTTTTTCCTTGAGAATTAACTGAAAATTCTCTCAACAAAAATTTAGTGAGTGTCTACTCTTTGCCAGGCACTGCTCTAGATGTCTTTAAAGAGCTTGCATTCTAGAGACAATAAGCATGTAGCCTGAGAAGGCAATGGCAACCCACTCCAGTACTCTTGCCTGGAAAATCCCATGGATGGAGGAGCCTGGTGGGCTGCAGTCCATGGGGTCGCACAGAGTCGGACACGACTGAAGCGACTTAGCAGCAGCAGCAGCTTTATTTACTTCATCCGTAAAAATAGGTACCCTCACACTTCTTTAAAGCTTTTTCCTTGAGAATTAACTGAAAATTCTCTCAACAAAAATTTAGTGAGTGTCTACTCTTTGCCAGGCACTGCTCTAGATGTCTTTAAAGAGCTTGCATTCTAGAGACAATAAGCATGTAGCCAAACAAACAATGTAATGTTATACAGTGATAACTGTTACTTAAAAAGAAAAAAACGACCACAGAGAATGATTAGATTGGGAGAGAGGGTAGTATTTTAAATAGGATGATTAGGGAATGTTGTCTGAAGATACGCCAGCCAAGCAGACCTGAAGTGTGAAGGAGTGAACTGTGAAAAGTCGGGGGAGAGCAGGTATAAAGATCCTGAAGCAGAGATGAGCTTGGTAAATGCAGCAGCAGGATCAGTGCAGATGGAACAGAGTCAGAGGGAGGAGGAAGGTTAGAGATGAGATCAGGGAGGTAATATGTGTGGGAAAGATTTCCCAGATAGTAAGCGCTCCAAACACTTACTACACTTAATCTACTAATCATGGCTTAGCCTAGCCTACCTTAAACATGCTCAGAATACTTACATTAGCTAACAGTTGGGTAAGATTATCTAACCCGTTTTATAACTAAGTGTTGACTATTTCACATAATTTATTAAATACCGTGTTCAGTTCAGTTCAGTTCAGTCGCTCAGTCGTGTCCGACTCTTTGCGACCCGATGAATCGCAGTACGCCAGGCCTCCCTGTCCATCACCAACTCCCGGAGTTCACTCAGACTCACGTCCATTGAGTCTGTGATGCCATCCAGCCATCTCATCCTCGGTCGTCCCTTTCTCCTCCTGCCCCCAATCCCTCCCAGCATCAGGGTCTTTTCCAATGAGTCAACTCTTCGCATAAGGTGCCCAAAGTACTGGAGCTTCAGTTTTAGCATCATTCCTTCCAAAGAAATCCCAGGGTTGATCTCCTTCAGAATGGACTGGTTGGATCTCCTTGCAGTCCAAGGGACTCTCAAGAGTCTTCTCCAACACCACAGTTCAAAAGCATCAATTCTTCGGCGCTCAGCCTTCTTCACAGTCCAACTCTCACATCCATACATGACCACAGGAAAAACCATAGCCTTGACTAGACGGACCTTAGTCGGCAAAGTAATGTCTCTGCTTTTGAATATACTATCTAGGTTGGTCATAACTTTTCTTCCAAGGAGTAAGCGCCTTTTAATTTCATGGCTGCAGTCACCATCTGCAGTGATTTTGGAGCCCAAAAAAACAAAGTCTGACACTGTTTCTACTGTTTCCCCATCTATTTCCCATGAAGTGATGGGGCCAGATGCCATGATCTTCGTTTTCTGAATGTTGAGCTTTAAGCCAACTTTTCCACTCTCCTCTTTCACTTTCAACAAGAGGCTTTTTAGCTCCTCCTCACTTTCTGCCATAAGGGTGGTGTCATCTGCATATCTGAGATTATTGATATTTCTCCCAGCAATCTTGATTCCAGCTTGTGTTTCTTCCAGTCCAGCATTTCTCATGATGTACTCTGCATATAAGTTAAATAAGCAGGGTGACAATATACAGCCTTGACGTACTCCTTTTCCTATTTGGAACCAGTCTGTTGTTCCATGTCCAGTTCTAACTGTTGCTTCCTGACCTGCATACAGATTTCTCAAGAGGCAGGTCAGGTGGTCTGGTATTCCCATCTCTTTCAGAATTTTCCACAGTTTACTGTGATCCACACAGTCAAAGGCTTTGGCATAGTCAATAAAGCAGAAATAGATGTTTTTCTGGAACTCTCTTGCTTTTTCCATGATCCAGCGGATGTTGGCAATTTGATCTCTGGTTCCTCTGCCTTTTCTAAAACCAGCTTGAACATCAGGGAGTTCACGGTTCACATATTGCTGAAGTCTGGCTTGGAGAATTTTGAGCATTACTTTACTAGCATGTGAGATGAGTGCAATTGTGCGGTAGTTGGAGCATTCTTTGGCATTGCCTTTCTTTGGAATTGGGATGAAAACTGACCTTTTCCAGTCCTGTGGCCACTGCTGAGTTTTCCAGATTTGCTGGCAAATTGAGTGCAGCACTTTCACAGCATCATCTTTCAGGATTTGAAACAGCTCAACGGGAATTCCATCACCTCCACTAGCTTTGTTCGTAGTGATGCTTTCTAAGGCCCACTTGACTTCACATTCCAAGATGTCTGGCTCTAGATTAGTCAACACATCATCATGATTATCTGGGTCATGAAGATCTTTTTTGTACAGTTCTTCCGTGTATTCTTGCCACCTCTTCTTAATATCTTCTGCTTCTGTTAGGTCCAGACCATTTCTGTCCTTTATCGAGCCCATCCTTGCATGAAATGTTCTCTTGGTATCTCTAATTTTCTTGAAGAGATCTCTAGTCTTTCCCATTCTGTTCTTTTCCTCTATTTCTTTACATTGATTGCTGAAGAAGGCTTTCTTATCTCTTCTTGCTATTCTTTGGAACTCTGCATTCAGATGCTTATATCTTTCCTTTTCTCCTTTGCTTTTTGCTTCTCTTCTTTTCACAGCTATTTGTAAGGCCTCCCCAGACAGCCATTTTGCCTTTTTGCATTTCTTTTCCATGGGGATGGTCTTGATCCCTATCTCCTGTACAATGTCACGAACCTCATTCCATAATTCATCAGGCACTCTATCTATCAGATCTAGACCTTTAAATCTATTCCTCACTTCCACTGTATAATCATAAGGGATTTGATTTAGGTCATACCTGAATGGTCTAGTGGTGTTGCCCACTTTCTTCAATTTAAGTCTGAATTTGGCAATCAGGAGTTCATGATCTGAGCCACAGTCAGCTCCCGGTCTTGTCTTTGTTGACTGTATAGAGCTTCTCCATCTTTGGCTGCAAAGAATATAATCAATCTGATTTCGGTGTTGACCATCTGGTGATGTCCATGTGTAGAGTCTTCTCTTGTGTTGTTGGAAGAGGGTGTTTGCTATGACCAGTGCATTTTCTTGGCAAAACTCTATTAGTCTTTGGCCTGCTTCATTCCGCATTCCAAGGCCAAATTTGCCTGTTACTCCAGGTGTTTCTTGACTTCCTACTTTGGCATTCCAGTCCCCTATAATGAAAAGGACATCTTTTTTGGGTATTAGTTCTAAGTCGCTTCCGTTGTGTCCGACTCTGTGTGACCCCAAGGACTGTAGCCCACCAGGCTCCTCTGTCCGTGGGGTTCTCCAGGCAAGAGTGCTGGAGTGGGTTGCCATGCCCTCCTCCAGGGGATCTTTCCAACCCAGGGATTGAATCCACGTCTCTTATGTCTCCTGCATTGGCAGACGGGTTCTTTACCACTAGCGCCACCATGGAAATTGAATACTGTACTGAAAGTGGAAAGCAAAGCCATTGTTTGGGTACAGCATGGTTGTAAATACATCAGCTGTGCACTCTGGTGATCTTCTGACTGACTAGGAACTGTGACTCACTGCCACGGCCCAGCATCAGGAGAGAATACTGGACTGAATACTGATAGCCCAGGAAAAGATCAAAGATCAAAATTCAAAGGACAGTTCTACTGAAAGTGTATCACTTTCCCATCACCATATAGCTGAATAATCTCAAGTTGAACCATCAAAAGTCAGGAACTGTGTGTATGAACTTAGAAGCTGATAGACTGAATAGTTTATATTTAAAAATTGAAGATAAAATATATTTTAATAACTCAATTAGTCAGTTCACTCTAATAGTGAGCTTTATACTCAACAAATAAAGGATGCATATTCTTTCCAAGGAATATAAGGAATAGTCACAAAGATCAGTCACGTACTGGTCATGCCCTTCAATAAATTCCAGAGAATTAACATCATGTAGGCCATGCTCTCTGACCATAATGCAATAAATTTAGAAATCAATAACAGAAGTATAGCTTAAAATTCCTAAAAATCTGAAAATGTAAAAAATACTATTACATACTAGAATAGAGAAATTGTAATAAAGGAAACTGCAAAATGCAGTGAAAACACCAAGTGTCAAAGTGTGTGTAAGATAGTACTTAAAAGGGACTTATAGCACCACACACATTTATTTGACAAACAAGATATATTGAAACCAAAGAGCTAAGTGTTCAATGCAAAAGAGAAGGAAATCAATGATATTTGATGATGGTGGGCGAGAGGGAAGAAAAGCAATGAATATGAATAACAATAAAAAACAATTTGTTTTAAGACTAGATGATTCTGTAGTAAGACCAGGAAAAAGTAGAAAGATATACAAGTAAACAATGCAAAAAATAATGAGGAAATAATTTACAGTCAAAATAGTTTTAGAAAGATTATGAACTACTGCATGCTAATAAATTGGAAAATCTAAATGAAAGGAATTCAAAGCTGGAAAAACATAAAATACTTAATGACACGAGGAGAAACAAGTTTGAATAGAAAAATAACCACTAAAAATTGTGAAATCATAATGTGATTGCCTCACTCCATCAGATACAAATATATATACATATTTGCTTATGTTAAAAAATAATAGGAGACTAAATCATAAAAAAACTACTTAAAGCTGCCTATGAGGAAGAGCCAACAATAGAGAGCTAGAAGTCTCTAAATATACCTGTTCTGCAGATTTTATTGTAGAACTATGTAAACATTTAGCATAATAAAATTCAATTTATATTAAAAGGCAATCCCTAAAAAGTGAAAACAAATTGAAACAAATAAAACCTAACTGTGCATCAAGTTGATTACTCACAGGGAGCTGCTATTCCAAGTGACTTTAAAACAAATAATTGGATTCTACATGCCTGGTGGGATATACCCAAAGGATGAAAGAATGGTAACACATGCAGGCACACACACAAACACATACACACATATAAAGTCTTAAACATTTCTAAGTAATTTTACTTATTTTATCTTATTAACTTATTGGCCATACCACAGGGCATGTGGGATCTTAGTTCCCCAGCCAGGGATGGAACACACTCCCCCTTCATTGGAAGCATGGCTTTAACCACTGGACCACCAAGTAAGTCCTTAAAATTTTTTTTGGAATCACATTGGTGGTGAAGTTTTGGTTTTATTATCATTCTGAGACTGTTAGTGTGTATTGCAAAATAAAGGAAATAAGTGTATTGGTGTTACTGAGAACTGAGATTTTGACATGCAGAAAAGAGATAATGGTGGAAGTTGGAAGAAGTTAGGTAGTCCTGAATTTGAACTGAAAGTATGTGGTAGGCAGAATGCTAAGATGATTCCCATTGGGAAAAGCCTTTGTATAATTGCTTTCTCTTAAGTGTGGGCAGGACCTGTGACTTTGACAAGATGCAATTCTTGTGATTAGGTTTTATTATAGCTAAGGGATAGGATAGGAAAGGATTTGGCAGATATAATTAAAGTTCCTAATCAGTTGACTTTAAATAAATCAAGAGCAATTATCCTATGTGAGTCTGACCTAATCAACCAGCTCTTTAAAAGAGGATCTAGAAGTCAGAGACTATACACAGTAAGCCCTTAGACTGATCTCTTTTAATTCAGAAAGAAAACAGAAATCTGCTACCACCACTGCCATTTATCATAGCTGCTGCTGCTAAGTCGCTTCAGTCATGTTGGACTCTGTGCGACCCCATAGACGGCAACCCACCAGGCTCCCCCGTCCCTGGGATTCTCCAGGCAAGAATATTGGAGTGGGTTGCCGTTTCCTTCTCCAATGCATGAAAGTGAAAAGTGAAAGTGAAGTTGCTCAGTCATGTCCAACTCCTAGCAACCCCATGGACTGCAGCCCACCAGGCTCCTCCGTCCATGGGATTTTCCAGGCAAGAGTACTGGACTGGGATGCCATTTAGACTGATCTCTTTTAATTCAGAAAGAAAACAGAAATCTGCTACCACCACTGCCATTTATCATAGCTGCTGCTGCTAAGTCGCTTCAGTCATGTTGGACTCTGTGCGACCCCATAGACGGCAACCCACCAGGCTCCCCCGTCCCTGGGATTCTCCAGGCAAGAATATTGGAGTGGGTTGCCGTTTCCTTCTCCAATGCATGAAAGTGAAAAGTGAAAGTGAAGTTGCTCAGTCATGTCCAACTCCTAGCAACCCCATGGACTGCAGCCCACCAGGCTCCTCCGTCCATGGGATTTTCCAGGCAAGAGTACTGGACTGGGATGCCATTGCCTTCTCTGGTTTATAATAGAGGACTACCAATATATTGCCATGTGAAAGAGAGAGACAAAGAACTAGAGGGAAAGGGAGAGGTTGTTTTTGTTATTTAAATGTCATTTCCATTTATCTGGAAAACCCAAGAGAATTAACAAATTATTAGGTCTAAGTAAAGTTCGCTTTCACTCATAGCTCAAATCAGTAAAGAATATGCCTGAAGTGCAGGAGACCCTGGTTCAATCTCTGGGTCAGGAAGATCCCCTGGAGAAGGATATGGGAACTCACTCCAGTATTCTTGCCTGGAAAATCCTATGGACAGTGGAACCTGGTCTGCTACAGTCCATGGGGTCGCAAGAGTAGGACACGACTTAGTAACTAAAGAACCACCAAAGTTCAGGAAGGTTGCTAGATAGCAAGGTAATATATAAAAATCAATAGTATTCCCGTACACCTTCAAAACCAGTAAATACGATACTGCATTTAATAGCCATGAAACTATAGCATATGTTGAAATTAAACATACATTGACCTGGAGAAGGAATGGCAACCCACTCCAATATCCTTGCCTGAAAAAGTCCATGGCCAGAGGAGCCTGACGGGCTTCCGTCCATGGGGTTACACAACTGAGCAAGCATGCAAGAGGGTGGAGAGAGATGGGTTGGTAGCAATAAACTAGTAGAACCAAAAAGAAAAGAAATGTTGAAGCACATGAAATATGGGTTCCACATCCTCTGATTCAACCAACTCTGGATCAAAAATACTTGGGAAAAAAGTCCAGAAAGATCCAAAATACAAAACTTGAATTTGCCACATGCTGACAACTATTTACATAACTTTGACATGGTATTAAGTATTATAAGTAATTTAGAAAGAATTAAAAGGATACAGGAAGATGCGCATAGGTTATATGCAAATACTACGTCATTTGATATAAGACACTTGAGCAGCTGCAGTTTTGCTATCTGAGGGGCTTCTGAAATCAGTCTCCCATGAATACTGAAGGATGACTATATCTGGATTAAAAATGTAAACGCCTATTAAAATGCATAAAAGAAAACCTGAATAATTGAGAGCCTATTTTATGTTCATTGGTAGAGGGCTTAACATTGTAAAAATAGTAATTCTCACAATAATTAATCTACAAATTAAATGTAATTGCATCAAAATCCTAGTTGAAGAGAATCTGATTCTAAACTATTGTGGGAAAAGCACATCCATCAATAATTAAGACACTTCTCAAAAGAATGGCAGAAGGGGTATGTGCCCTTCCAAATAACGGGATATACTGCAAAGCTAGAATCATCAGGACAGTGCTGATGCAAGAACAGCAAGTAGAGCAGTGAACCAAAGGAGGTCAGAAGCAAAACCTTGATAACAAAGGGGACTGAGACATCACTCCTCAGCGGGAAATCAGTGAATTATTCAGTGTGCAGGTGGGAGAGTTGCCTCACCTTAAGGAGAAAAATCAACTTCCATCTCACAACATAGGTATTTAAAAAAACCTTAAGGAGATTAAAGTCCTGACTTTGAAAAGCAATATTATAACACCAGTAGAAGGAAATGTAGAAGAATATTATTGGAAATTTGGGAGTAGGAACATTTTCTCTAAAAAGGGGATTATTGTATGTAATAGATCCTTTACATTGTCTGGCTTTCTCTTCACCCATTTCCACATCTCACATCAAATGCTCTGCACTGGTCTACGCCAGTTTACACTCATCTGGTCGAATTCACATAGTAATTGCATGGAGACTTCAGTCATTCTGTCTCTACCACTCTTGCTAACCCCTTTACATCATAAACCGCATAGGGTCAGACCCCATCAACTGTAGGTTCAGGCTACTTCTTTTTCTATTTCTTTTTTTTTTTTAATTAATAATTAACTTGTTTAGCAGCATTGAGTGTTAGTTGCAGCACTCAGGATCTTCATTGCATCATGAGATCTTTCGTTGCAGTGCACAGACTCTCTGGTTGTGACTCATGGGCTTAGCTACTCCTAGGCATGTGGAATCTTAGTTCCCCAACCAGGGATAAAACCCAAACCCCATCCACTGCATTGCAAGGCCGATTCTTAACTGCTGGACCACCAAGGAAGTCCCTCTTTCTCCTAACCCTGCTGCCTCCCATCTATTTAGTGACAAAAAGTTCTACTGTGGTGGCTCTCTCTTTTAATGAAAACAGACTCTGCAAAACTATGATTGCTTTTGTTCAAAAGTCCTGTTTCCAAAAATATCTTCTGCTGCTACATTATGTGGGGGTTTATGGGCTGCTTTAGCTTAAAGTGAGGAGCAGAGAGGTTGAATACTTGACTAGAAGAGTCTCCACCATGATTCAAGTTATTTCTTTGATGATTGTTTTTGATCTTTCAATTCCGGAGTTCTTCAGTTATAGCAGATGCAGTTAAATACTGTTGGGACCTCCCTGGTGGTCCAATGGTTAAGACTTTGCTTTCAATGCAGGAGGTATGGGTTTGATCCCTAGTCAGGGAGCTAGGGGGCTTCCCTGATGGCTCAGCTGGTAAACAATCCACTTGCAATGTGGGAGACCTGGATTCGATCCCTGGGTTGGGAAGATCCCCTGAAGAAAGGAACAGCTACCCTCTCCAGTATTCTGGTCTGGAGAATTCCATAGTCCATGCGGTAGCAGAGAGTCAGACACAATGAGAGACTTTCACTTTCAGGGAGCTAGGATCTCATGTGCTTCATGGCTTAAAAAAAAAAAAAAGTGTAATAGAAGCATTATTGTAACAATTCAGTAAAGACTTTAAAAATGGTCCACATTAAAAAATAAATCTTTCAAAACAAAACAAACAAACCAACAAAAACAGTTATCTGCAACATTTGCCTGGGATAAATCCTTGTTGTCCAGGGGCTGGGACCTATTGGGGCTAACCAGAGGAAGCCCAGGATTTACTAGAGGCTCACACACAGACCAGTCTGGGCAAGTACTGCCAGGTCCTTTGTACAGTTGGCTGTAAAACTTGGTGGAAGAATTCCTAACTTGTCCCTCTGCCAGCAGAGTAGAAAAGGGCACTGGCTGGTGGTTAGAAAACAACACAGTCTTGGCTCTGCCACTTGGTAAACCTGGGATTGTAGAATTGTGACTATTCTACTTCTAAGAGTGAAAAAGTGGATTGCTAAGTAACAAACTTAGGCAGTTTCTTGGTTCGAATTTCTTCATCTATAAAATGATACTCCCCTATTGCCTACCTCACTGAGTGACTGTAACCATTAAACAAGGTATAATTCGGGCATAAGATATTGTTATGCACCAAACAAATGTAAAGTTTAATCTCAGGACCCTACTCCTGGACATCTATATTCAAACCTGGGATGGTGGAATTGTGACTAAGAGTGAAAAAATGTATAGCTTCTCATAAATCAACTTGATTTAACACCCATCGCTTATAAAGAGTTAGGAACTATATGCAGGCTCATACATAGAGTACCATCACATTTGGAACATCAGTTAGGATGTTTACCATCACCATATGTAAATGGTTGAAGATTCCAAGTATGGTTGCACATAACAATATAAGTAGATGCTACAAATTTCTGCAAAATATGCCTAAAAACAGTCTTCAGCAGACACTTCCAAATTCTCTCTACATTACAGCTTTCAAACAAAACAAAAGCCCAATGGATTTGGACCGGAGATGTCTAAAATCTCCTCCACCCCACAACTGTTTTTATTTAGTAATAAATTTTGAGCAGATGGAGAAACCAACAAGCAAGACAATGCCTGCATCTGCTAATAAATTAATATCGCTGGCCGAAGTGGTGGAAGAATCTTGAGTGGGCTCTACATGTTAGTTGAGCTCAAAGAATGCCAGGGCTTCTGCTTTTCAGGATTTTATATTGTTTACATATATTATTGTTTGCTAACATTTTTTGAGGACTTAGTATATGCCAGGTACTATTCTTAGTGTTTTAGTCATGTTAACCCATTTAATCTTCCTAACAACCTATGAGATAGATACTGTTATATTATCCAGTTTACAGAGGAGGACACTGAATCTCAGAGAAACAAAGTGTCTTTGCCCAGGGTTGTATGCTAGAGACAAAGCGAAGATTCTAAAGATTATACTCTTAGCCACCATGCTAAACTGGTCTTTTACAAACACACAGATAGGAAGGAATAAAACATCCTATGACTTCACTTCATATTTACTATATATTCTTTTTTTTAACTAATTTATTTTTAATTGAAGGATAATTACTTTACAATATTGTGCTGGTTTCTGCCATACATCAACATGAACCAGCCATAGGTATACATATATCCCCTTCTTCCTGAACCTCCTCTACAATACATGCTTTATTGCTTTTGCAAGCGCTCCTTCCTAACCCTCTTAGAGTGCTTTCTAAGCCGGTATCGCAGCACTTAACGCTGAGCTTGCATATAGTTTTTGCATATTGATTTGATCATGGGCTTTATTTATCTTAGATACCTAGATTGCTTTGAACATAAAATCACCATAAGAACTTAAGGATCTGACCAAGGTCAGGAAAGATGTGTCCAAGCCTTGAATTCTGGTGAGTTCCAATCCCATGATGTTTGTACTTATTTGCAAGTTGTTTTCCCTCCTTGTCTCTCTCTGGAGGCTGTAAGAAGCCTCTTGAGGATAAGTATAGTGTCCAAATCGTGGTTGCATCCTCAGCCAGCAGCCCAGTGCCTGATGCACTGTGTTATTGAGGAGGTTTAATTGTGAGTGACAGAGCCCAACTGGCATTTGTAAAAGCAGAAATGTGCTGGAAGGATGCTGGGGGAGCTTGTGGGTGGAAGACAGAGGAAGCGAGAGCTGCAGGAAGCAGAGGATCACCCAGGACTCCATGCTGCTGGAGCTCACTTCCTTTCAATTCATCTCTTCTCTGCCTGGGGAAAGAATATAGTCCAGGGCCCTTATTTCACAGCCTTCTAGCAGAACTAAGAGACACAACAGTCTGGGCTTCTTTACTTCCTCTCCCTCAGCTCCAGTAAAAGCAATCTTGAGGAAGACTCCGATTGGTTGAGCTCAGGTCATGAACTCACCCCAGACCAATCATTCTGGAGCACTCCCATTGGCCAGACCTAGGGTGTGTGCTTATCCTTGGGTGCTGGGTAGTAGGCTACCAAGTAGATGCTGAATGTAGCACTTGGAGTAGGATGATGTGAGTAGGAAGCATGCCAGGTAGACAAAAAAACAAAAGCTACCATATACCTAGTAGGTCCTAAATAATGATGATTGAGGGGCTTTCCTGGAGGCTCAGACGATAAAGAATCTGCCTGCAGTGCAGGAAACCTGAGTTCCATTCCTGGGTCAAGAAGGTCCCCTGGAGAAGGAAATGGCAACCCACTCCAGTATTCTTGCTTGGGAAATCCCATGGACAGAGGAGCTTGGCAGGGTACAATCCATGGGTTCACAAGAGGCAGACATGACTTAGTGACTAAACCACCGCCACCACCAGTGATGATTGAGGATATGGGTTAGGAGTGCACTGTCAGTTATTGCCTTGAAGAAATGATTTCATATTGAAAAATGATAGGGCTTCCCTGTCATTCAATTTATATATGTTCATTCATTCAACAAAATTTTTTGAGTGTCTATCAAGGACCAGGCAGTCTTCTTGGTGCTCGGTACACCTATCAGAAACAGTTTCTGTTCTCTTGGATTTTCCTTTCTAAAGGAGAGAGACTGATAACAAATAAACATGCAAATACATGCTATGTCAGTTGGTGATAGTATTTTGGAGACAAAGTAGGGTGCCGAGAAGAGGAAGTGAGGAGACCAGCGTGGGGCCAGGCTGCTCAGATGAGATGACGTCTGAGCGGAGATGGACGGATATGAGAGGGCAAGCTCCGAGGGCAGTTGGTGATGGAATGTTTCAGGCTCAGGAAACAGCAAGTGGAGGAGCCCTAAGGTGGACACACACTTGGTGTGAGGAACAGCAAGAAGGCAGAGAGAGTAGCGGATATGAGGGGATGAGATTGGAGCAGAGTGGCCTTTACCGTGAGGCCAATAACACTTGCCTGGACCTCTGCTCCTGTGGGGGCTTTTGGAATCGCGGGGAGTTTTAGGTGGGTGGTGAGCCAGGCTGCAGTCTGGAAGCATTTCCGTGTACATGTGTCTGATAAATCATCTAAAGGAATATCAAAGGAGAGGGGCTTACTGGTGAGATTTATTCTCTCACTTAAATTAGCTCACAATTCTGTTCAGTTCAGTCAGTTCAGTCGCTTAGTCGTGTCCAACTCTCTGGGACCGCATGAATCGCAGCACACCAGGCCTCCCTGTTCATCACCAACTCCTGGAGTTCACTCAGACTCATGTCCATCAAGTCAGTAATACCATCCAGCCATCTCATCCTCTGTCATCCCCTTCTCCTCCTGCCCCCAATCCCTCCCAGCATCAGAGTCTTTTCCAATGAGTCAACTCTTCACCTGAGGTGGCCAAAGTACTGGAGTTTCAGCTTCAGCATCATTCCTTCCAAAGAAATCCCAGGGCTGATCTCCTTCAGAATGGACTGGTTGGATCCCCTTGCAACAATTCTGTACTTAGTTTTATATTTGTAGTTTGTATTCTTTTCCTTATTGAAGATCCAAGTCCCTCTTGACCTTACCTCCTGTTCACCTATGGTGGAAGCTTCAGGTTCAGCAAAACCTGGGTCCTACCCGAGATGAGAGGGATTGGAGGTGGCAATGGGTAAAGCTGGTCACTAAGGACCTAGTTGACCTTGGCTGAGATTTTGACATTCACTCTTGAGTGAGATGCAGTATTATCGGGAATTGTTAAGCAGAGTAGTGATGTGACCTGAACTGTCTTTCTAAAGGATCAGTCTGACTGCTGACCTTGAGGCAGATGTGTGAAGAAGCACTTTCCAGTTGAGATGCAATGAGCACCACGTGTGTCATTTGAAATTGCTTATTGTGGTTGTGGCTTAGTTGCTAAGTCATGTCTGACTCTTTGCAACCCCATGGACTTTGGCCCACCAGGCTCCTCTGTCTATGGGATTTCCCAGGCAAGAATACTGGAGTGGGTTGCCATTTCCTTCTTCAGGGGAACTTCCAGACCCAGATCTCCTGTGCTGCAGGTGGTCTCCTGCTTCGCAGGCAGATTCTTTACTGATTGAGCTACGAGGGAAGCCCCTACACGTATAAAACAGTCGAAAGAGACAGGTGAAATTAACTTTAATAATGTACTTTATTTATATTTAACCTAATACGTCCAAAATATCATTTCAACACATAATCAAAATGATTGAAATATTTTACATTCTTTTTCTCATTTTGTCTGAAATGCAGGCAATGTTGTCAGACAAAATGGACTAGTCATTTTGGACTAGTCACATTTCAGGTACTCACTAGCACATATGGCTCGTGGCCGAAACAGGTCCAAAGCAACGTGCCCTGGCCCCAACCTTCCCAAACTAGGGGGTTGTCGGCACTTCCTTGCCACCCTTTGGGCTGATGAAGCACTCGGAGGGCAATTTCCAAACTCTTTGGGAATTAAGACTGAAGTGAATGATAAGAGAACACCCCGGGCTCAGATTGGAGGTTTCACTATGATAACTTATATATAACACTTTGAGTCCTAATTGTTTATCTATGTTAAAGCATTTCATCTTAATAACAGTTTATTCATGGTAATCCTATTACTATTTCAGATTCGCAGATGAAGAAACTGGAGCCAAAGACAGATGAAATAATTTATCCAAGCCCACACTACAGTCTGATTTCAGAGTTTGTGTTCTAGTCTTCTATACCAGTAGTGATCCTCCCTGTGAAATATTTCATTCTTCCTTTTCTCCCTCACTTGTTTTCCATTCTGCTTCCCTTTATTGATAGTATTCTTTCCTTTTTTCATACTTTTATTGATTGCAGTTCATATTTTTCTGTAACAAAAAAGTTTTTATATGTACTTTACAGTCCACTGACTTGGGACTTTAATTCTATTTGCAAAATCCATTTTAGCCTAAGTTCAAAACTAGACTGCATAGCCAGAGAATAAGTCTTTAGAATTCTGCCTGAGTTTTTCAACAAAAATGTTCTCTTTTTTTTTTTACCACCTTTATTGGAGATAGTTGACATATAATTCAAAAATGTTCTTAGGTCAAATTTTCATTAATGTATAACCTACATACAGAAAAATGCCCAAGTCACAACTGAATAGCTCGATTATTTTTGCACCAGAAACATATCCATATAACCTCCGTCTAAGACAAGACTTTAAAGGGTTTCATAATGTATTGTTGTGATAGGCAGCCTCTAAGATGGCCCCCCACAATGACCCCTGCCTCTTGGTATTTTTGCCCTGTGTAATGCCTTTCCCTTGAGTGTGGACTTCATGATTTGCTTCTACTGAATAGAATATGGAAGAAGTACTAGGATATCATCTTCAAGGCTGAATTGTAAAAAAGACCATGCTTCTGTGTTGAGTGCTTACTTTCTCTTAGGTTGCTTGCCCTGTAGGGAACCAGCTGCTCTGTCATGAGGCAGCCCGTGGGGAGGCCCACGAGGCAGGGGACAAACGTCTGCTGACAAGCTTCCTTGTGTAGGAACTATGGGCCCCGTCAGCTGTCTTCAGATGAACTCGCAACTCTAACTGGCAGCTTGACTACAACCCCATGAGAGATCTAGAATCAGGAGCATGTAGCTGAGCTGTGCTCAGATTCCTGACCTACCAAACTGGGAGATACTAAATAACAATGCTTGGGGCTAACTTGTTATGTAGCAATATATAACCTCTATTAAATCCTTTATCTGCTATGAATGTGAAATTGAAGTCGCTTAGTCATGTCTGACTCTTTGTGACCCCATGGACAGTAACCTGCACCAGGCTCCTCCGTCCATGGGATTTTTCTAGGCAAGAGTACTGGAGTGGGTTGCCATTTCCTTCTCCAGGGATCTTCCTGACCCAGGGATCAAACCCAGGTCTCCCTCATTGTAGACAGATGCTTTATCATCTGAGCCACCAAGGAAGTCCTTATCAGCTATGCTGCTGCTGCTGCTAAGTCGCTTCAGTCGTGTCCGACTCTGTGCGACCCCATAGACGGTAGCCCACCAGGCTCCCCCGTCCCTGGGATTCTCCAGGCAAGAACACTGGAGTGGGTTGCCATTTCCTTCTCCAATGCATGAAAGTGAGAAGTAAAAGTGAAGTCGCTCAGTCGTGTCCGACTCTTAGCGACCCCATGGACTGCAGCCTAGCAGGCTCCTCCGCCCATGGGATTTTCCAGGCAAGAGTACTGGAGTGGGGTGCCATTGCCTTCTCCGCCTTATCAGCTATAGGTATCAGTAAATATATTCTATCACTCCGTGGCTTGCCTTTTCACTTTTTTGATAGTATTGTTTATAATTAAAAGTTCCTAATTTTAAGGTCCAGTTTAACAATCTTTTCCTTTATTGTTAGTGCTTGTATTCTGTTTAAGAAATCTTTGCTTTTCCCAGGTCAAGGAGCTTTTCTATGCTATCTTCACATTTATATATAAAACCCATCTGTAATTGATTTTTGTGTAGAGTGGTTTAAGGTAGGCATCAAAGGTAACTATTGTTCATTATGGATATCTGATTGACTCTCCATTTACTGAGAAGACAATCCTCTCTCCATTGCATAGAAATTCCATATTTGTCATGAGTAAAATGACCGTATATGTGAGGAGTTTTTTTTTTTTTGCTGGGCTTTATACTATTAATACTCCTTTGGTTGATTTGTCCTCCTTAAAGCAATATCACGTTGTCTTAATGATTGCAATTTTACAATAAATCTTGATAACTGCTAGTGTTAAGTCTTAAATTTTCTTTCTTCTTTCAAGATTTTTCTGGCTATTTTTGTTCCTCTGCATGTCCATACAGACTTCAGAAATAACTTATCAATTCCATCATATATATATATATCCACATAAAATGCTGTGGAGCTTTTGACTGGAATTTTACAGTTAAATTTAGGAATAAATGATATCTTTCCAATACTGAATCTTCCAAAATCATTAAGATGGTATGCCATTCTGTGTATTTGAGTCTTCTTTAATAAATATCAATGTTTTGTAGTTTTCAATGAAGGAGTTTCACACACCTCTCATTAGATTTATTCCTAGCTTTTTGATGGTTTCAATGTTCTTGCAAATGGTGTTACGTTAAAAAATTTCAATCTGTTTATTGCTGAAACACAGAAATAAAATTGATTTTCTTTTTTTAAAAGTATGTGTTTATTTTTGGTTGCATGGGGTCTTCGCTGCTGCACTCAGGCTTTCTCTAGTTGGGGGAAGAGGGGGCTACTCTCCAGGTGCAGGGCCTGGGCATCTCATTCTGGTGGCTCCTCTCGTTGCAGAGCCCAGGCCCGAGGCACGCAGGCTCAGGAGCTGCAGCTTGTGGGCTCAGTCTATGAAGCACGCTGGCTTAGTTGCCCTGAGGCAGATGGAATCTTCCCAGAGCAGGAATCAAACTTGCATTGGCATGTAGATTTTTAAGCTCTGGACCACCAGAGAAGTCCCTTCCTGTTCTTAATATACCAAGTGTTCTTATTATATTAACACATGAGTAATCAATTTTACCAAAGAAAAATTTGCACCTTTGTAGATTATTTTACCACTTTCCCCCATTTATTTTGTTAACATAGTGAATAACATTGATTTTCAAGTGTTAAACAAAATTCCCTTTGTCAAAATGTTTTATTCTTTTTCTATGTCACTGGATTCAACTAACCATTTTCTTTGGGGTTTTTGTGAGAGAAATTAGCCTGTGATTTTCCTGTCCTTAAGTTCTGGCATCAAGGTTATGCTGATCCTATAAAATGAGTTGGGAAGTGTTCCCTCTGTTTCTATTTTCTGGAAGTGACTGTGGAAGAAAGGTGTATTTCTTCTTTAATTGTTTAGACTGATTCACTAGTGAAACCATCTGGGCCTGGAGTTTTGTTTGTTGTTTTTGTAAGGAGGGTTTAATTACAAATTCAATTCCTTAATAAATAGAAAACATGAATAGTCCTATACTTTTTTCTTGAGTCAATCAGTCATAGAAAGTTGTGTTTTTAAGGAAGGTGTTTTAGTAATTTTATTTAAAATTAAAGTTGGGAGGGGGGTGAGAGGGGGTTTCAGGATTGGGAACTCATGTATACCCATGGTGGATTCATGTTGATGTATGACAAAACCAATACAGTATTGTAAAAGTAAAATAAAGTAAAATTTAAATAAATAAATAAAATTAAAGTTATTTATATTATCTTCTTTTGACTTATTAAAAGATCTGTAGCAATGTCTCCTTTTGCATTCTTTTATAGGCATATTGTAAACAAATACTTTTATAATCTAATATTGGATTGACTGATGGATAAATAAAATTTGGTATGTCCATACAATAATATATTATTTGGCCATAAAAAGGACGAACTAGTGATCCTAATTACAACATGGAAACATCTTGAGAACATTAAGTGAAAAAAGCCGGTCACAAAGGACCACATACTATATGATTCAATTTGTATGAAAAGTACAGAATAGACAAATTCTCTGGTGGCTCAGAAAGTAAAGAATCTACCTGCAATGTGGGAGACGCCAGTTCAGTCCCTGGGTCAGGAAGATTCCCTGGAGAAGGGGATGACTATTCACTCCAGTATTCTTGCCTGGAGAACTCCATGGGCAGAGGAGCCTGGCGGGCTATCGTCCATGGGATCACAAAGATTCTGACACGACTGAGCAACTAACAATTGCACTTTCTCTTTCTTCCATAGAGACAGAAAGTACATTAGTAGGTAGAAAGCAGCTTAAGACCTTGGGGTTTGGGATGAAAGTGAGAGTGACTGCCAAAGGGTACAGAGTTTCTTTTTCCCTTTTTTGGCTGGCACAGCACACATGGCATTCAGGATCTTAGTTCTCCAACCAGGGATGGAACCTGTGCCCCCTGCATTCGGAGCTCAGAGTCTTAACCACTGGACCACTAGGGAAGTCACCATAGTTTCTTTTGGGGATAAGGTAAGTGTTTAAAATTGATAGTGGTGATAGTTGCCTGACTCCATGAATATGTGAAAACCCATTGAATTGTATGGTATGTGAATTATATCTCAAGAAAGCAATTAAAATCTATTATTGGACAGAGTACTCTTTGATCTGAACTTGGTTAGATCCTCCTTCAATTTTGTCAAAGTAACATATTGGAAACTATCCAACTTGAAAAGAATTTATTACCTAATCATCCATGTTTTCACCCCAATACCAGTATTTCAATTATCCCCTTCTTTGGTATCCTGGAGCATGGTATGACGGAACCAATAAGACACTTTGCCTATGCTTGTTCTCAGGGAGATTGATTTTAGGAAACATTCATATGAATGCATGCCTGTATATCCTTAGAAAAGTCTTAGCAGCTATTCAGGGGCACAGATAGGGCTTGTTTGAAGATTAGCACAGTAGGCTATACTGCCTCTCAGTGTAGACACATGAGGGAGGGAATCAGTCATGCTCCAGTGTCTACTCGCTGTATGACAATGTGTTCCATACAAGCCCCTTTGTAAGCCAGTCAGGAACAGCATTTGGGTTGCTGCCCCAGACATGGGTACGTCTACAAGGTCAGCTCCAGTCCAGGATGTTTCAGATGGAGATACGGTGTCATTCAGACAAGCCTATCTGGCAGCCACAACAATGAGCTAGACAAAATAGCTGTGGTTTCATTCCGTGACACTGAGCTCAGTGTGCCTTTGCTCTACCTGAGTCTGCCTGCATGGGTTTGTCAGTTACAGGGGGATTTATATAGCAGGGAAACTTGATCCTTCGCCTTTCCCCTTTTACTTTTTCATGGGCAAATTTAATCTTTGTACCTGCCATGTCTGCTGAGTATAATTAGCATGCTGACATCAGAGCGACAGTGATTCTCAGCTAGCTTTATTTTGGAGTGGAAATATTTGTTACTTTGGATAAACTTAGGCACCCCCTTCAACTTCCTTATCCTGAATGACAGCTTTTTAATCCTTAAAAATATGTCAAGCACATAAATATCTGTGTCCGGATTCACTAGAGTTCCTCTGTCCTTATTAGCTCCCCATTTGGTGGGTGACATAGGGTTAGTGCCCTCCTTACAGACTCCTGAAACTTCCTGGGAGACAGGTCCTGGTGGCCACCTGACTCCAAGCTCTGAACCGTAACAGTTTGGGGCTGTCTCATTCTTTCGCTCCTGCTGTCCATTTTCCACCCAGGTCAACCCAGTGATGGAGTTCAGAACCGCTTCTTGTTTGGTGGGTGTCAAGGGTTGAGGAGAGATCCCAAAATCCTATGTGTCCAGCAGACTTCAAAGAAAATTTGAGGGAAATAGAGGGACTTACTTTCAATCCACACAGCCACCATAAGATTGAACATCAGACATCTGTGTTCTGAAGGCTATCCCACCATTTCCCTACCCTGCACGGGGCTCCAGACTCCTGCACGGGCTTGCTTGGCCTTCTCTCATTCTTTATTTCCTGACTTTTTCACGAAGGAGGAAACAGACAGAACAGGCTCCATCTGGAAGCAGGACTCCATCTAGGACCGGACTGTGGACTTTGAGCTCTATGCCCAGTAGCTATGGAAACGACACACCAACTGGAAAGCCAGGCCCCTGGAAGGAAGAGCCCCAGGGCTCATACCTAGACTTTCCCATTGCCTAAAAGAAAACCTTAATTATCTGTGTAACCAAATAGAATCATGCTTATTGGGGTATGACCACAGGCCTATTGCTAATTGTCCACTGTTAACTACCTAGGCTTAAGGCATATGAATCACGGCTTAACTTTGATTGTATCTTTCTTTTCCTTTGTTCAGACTAGTTTCAGGGAATTTGGAAAGGTGGGTTTGGGCACGTACACTTATATAAGGTTTTCACAAAAACTGGTCTGGGTCCTTAACTAAGGGGAGACTCTGCCTTGGGCACTGCGGTGTAATAAACTGCACTCCACTATCTGCATTGTCCTTCTGAGTGAGTTTGTTTCCCGGAACACGTGGCTATAACACTTATGCATAGTGAAAGCCAATATCCCACTTTCTTAGACAGAGAAACTCTTTTTCCAGCCCTTTCCGACTCTAGGTATCTGCCTACATTCCTTAGGACACCAAGCTAAAGCTTTAAAATTAGTATTTACAAAAATCTGTCTCATTTGGAGACACAGGCTCTATCCCAGAGTTGGGAGGATCCCCTGGAGAAGGAAATGGCAACCCACTCCAGGATTCTTGCCTAGAGAATCCCATGGACAGAAGGGCCTGATGGGCTACAGTCCATGGGGTTGCAAGAATTGGATATGATTTAGCGACTAAACCACCATCATGAAGGTTAGAGGCACCCTTCATCATGAAGGGTGAGGATTTTTGCTTTTTTGTTTTTAATATCAATCAGGAAAAATCCCTAGGAAAATACGGTATTGCATCTTATAGAATAACAGGAAGGCAAGGAAAATGGAATGAATCATCACTGTTTATTGAGTGCCTAATATATTCCAGGCACTGACCTAGGAGCTGGGGCCCAAAGGGAAGCACAGGCAGACACAGCTTTGCTCTTGTGAAGCTTACAGTGCTAGAGGGGAAGAGAAACACCAATTGGATATTCACAGGAACAAAGTGAGAATACAAAGTGACAAGCAACAGGGATGTGGGGTGCCGTCACACACTACCTAGTGGGGAAGTCTGGGCAGGCTCCCAGGAGGATATGGCTGCAGAGCTGTGAGCAGAAGGCTCTGGAAGGGTTAACATGGGGAGAGGAGAAAGCATTCCAGGCCCAGGGAGCAAGGTCCAGGCCCAGGGAGCAGAGTCCAGGCCCAGGGAGCAGGGTCCATGCCCAGGGAGCAGTCTGTGCCAAGACTGGGCAACAACAGAAACCTCTGACAAAGGACTAAAAGGCCCGCACGGCTGGGGCTGCAAAAATAAGTGGAATAAGATCAGCTTGGAAAGGGGGGTAGGGCAAGGTCATTCAGATCTGGGTACTAGGTTCTAGTCTGCATTTTGAAGAAACCTCTTTGCAGTATGGGGAATGGATTGGAATGTTAAAAAGTCTTGAAAGGAACTGTTAACTGCCTGGAGCACCCATAAGAAACCCCAATTGACATATTTGGAGCAGCATTTCATTGTTGTGTAGGTATTTTAATGTAATTTTTTAACTAAATGAACATGTACACACACACACACACACACACACACAAATAGTTCAAAATACCGCATATGTTAGTTGCTCAGTCGTGTCCAATTCTTTGCAATCTCATAGACTGTAGCCCACCAAGCTCCTCTGTCCATGGGATTTTCCAGGCAAGAATACTGGATTGGGTAGCCATTCCCTTCTCCAGGGGATCGTGAGGACTCAGGGATCGAACCCAGGTCTCCAGCATTGCAGGCAGATTCTTTGAGCCACCAGGGAAGCCACAAGTGCCATTAGGCTTGTATAAGACAGTCCTCGTCGCTGTCCCTCCCATACCCCTTGCTAAGTATCCCTTCTTCCACTCTTAACCATTCATCTGGTATTCACTGTCATCCCGCACCCCACTCCCTTTAAAAATGTAGTGTGGTTAATGTACTATTTATTTTTTAGTTTTTAAACACTGTTTAAAAGAATTCCTCAATCTTCCCTCACATCCCACCACAGCCCCCTCAAATTCTATCCTTGTCCTGCCAAAGAGTGAGCCTCACCAGCATTTCCTTTTTATTTTTCCCATGTTAAAAAAAAAAAAAAAAAACACCAATATTCTGACTCATTCAGTACCTAAAAAAAATCCATCAATCAGTGAGGACAGGATCAATATATTTCACCATAATATATAACTTTGTGAAGACAAAAGTACCTTCACTGTACATCTATCATGAGCATATTTGAAGCAGTAAGGATTTTTACCTTTTAAGTAAGAATTGCATTTTTAAGAATATTCAAGGAAATCACTGTTGAATTATACGTGCTAGTTGCAAGACATAATAAAACTGTTTTCACTAGCAGGCAAAAATAATCTTTCTAAGACAAATGTCTGGGAAGAGAAGTGTTAGAAAGGTCATTAATCAAAGATATTCAATATCATCTATCAATGGAGCAGCAAAAGAGGCCTCTCTCCTGCAGCTGCACAGTGTGAATAGAAAACAAGTGAGAGATTCTTGACCAGAGTCCAGAAAAATTGGTTAGATATTTTGACCTCCAGAGAAATCAATGCTAAGGAAATACTCAGAGAAACAAAGATTTATGCCTCAGAATATTCATGACAGTATTATTTATAACAATGGAAAACAACCTCAAATGCCTCAAAAGTATGAAAACATATATTACATCTATAGAATGGGATAATCTAAAACCATTCAATTTATGCTCTGAAAGAACAGTTAATACTGTGGGAAAATGCTCATGTTAATGAGAAAAACAGTTGAGGTCAACCTACATGTAAAAATATGTGTGTGTGTAATATACATACATCTATAAGCATGTTTAAATACATAAAATATATTTATGTACACCTCACTTTTTCTAAGTGCCTAAATACAGCCTTTTCTCTGCATGTGGCCTACCACTCACATACTTCAGAATCACCTAGGAGGGTTTATTAAAAATGCAGATTCTTGGGTTCTACCCCAGACATACTGAACTAGTCTTTGGAATTAGAACCCACGGATCGGTGTCTACCTATGCACACTTGTCCGCCTGTGTGCCACCCTGAGTGATGCGGACTCACATTTCATTTTCAGGATCACTCACTGGACCAAAGCAGTAGCTCTCTGGATTGGTGGAACTATGAGTGTGAGCATGCTCAGTCGCTCAGTTGTGTCTGAGTCTTTGCGACCCCATGGACTGTAGCCCACCAGGCTCCTCTGTCCATGGGATTCTCCAGGCAAGAATACTGGAATGTGTCACCATTTCCTTCTCCAGGGGATCTTCCTGATCCAGGGATCGAACCCAAATCTCTTGCATCTCCTGCCAACTGTACCACCTGGGAAGGCCCCAGCAGAATTACAAGTAGTCACCTTATATTCTTGAATCTTTAAAAAAAAAAATCACTGGACATATGCTGCTTTTTGTTTAAAAGTTTATTAAAAGTATACTAATGAAGCATGAGTATTTGAAAACAGAGATGATCTGGGGTCTATTTGGGCAAGTCTAAATACCTTTGATAAACAGAATAGTGCCTATTTTTTAATCTAAATAAGCAGGAGTATGAATTTCTGACAATTGGAAAGTTGGCTTAAGACAAAGAAAATACTATATTTGGTTTAGACATGGAATTTACTACCTCAATAAAGTTTCAGGTAAAAAATATAAATAAAATGCTTTTCAACAGTATTCAGTTCAGTTGCTCAGTTTTGTCCGACTCTTTGTGACCTCATGGACTGCAGCACGCTAGGCTTCCCTGTCCATCACCAACTCCCAGAGCCTGCTCAAACTCATGTCCATCGAGTCAGTGATGGACATAGTCAGTGACTATTAATACTTTCAATAGTATTAAGGAACACCATCATCTCTCCGTGTTATAAGATGCTCCTTGACAAAATAGGATTCAGTGATCAAATAAGTTTGGGGCACAACACATATTCTAATCCCCTCGAGAGTCATATAACTATGAACAAATTATAGGCTCTGAGAAGTCCAGCTTAAGGTTCACTCTTGGGAACTCCCTGGCAGGCCAGTGGTTAGGACTTGGCATTTTCACTGGCATGGCTTTAGCTCAATCCCTGAGTGGGGAACTAAGATCCCTCAAGCTGCATGGCCCAGCCTAACAGGAAAAAAAAAAAAAAATCACTCAATTCTAGCTTCACAAATTCTTAGAATGTATCCTACCATTAAGAACAAATTCTAGGCCAGAAGAGGGTCCAAGAAAGACTTCTCGCCATGAACTGACACCCTACACTTAAACCAACACATCAATTTGTTCCACATTCCTGGGTTCTCTGAGGGCTTAGTCCACATATATCAATAGAGCCTGATTCTAACGGCACAGCTCCAGTCAGCTATCTAATAGCGCTCAGGAACAGCAAAACTGAGTGATAGGCTGTAAGATCAGAAAGATCTGAGAGAACTGCATATTCCCTTTGAGTTTTCCTGTTAGTCTCTACTACTGAGACAGCGAGCTTGAAATTTTGTCTTGTATTCATTTACTCCCAACACAGTAAATGGAATACCACCAATCAGGCATTACAGTTTTGGACAAACCCAGCAATAAAATGGGCTAGGCACAGGTTCTAAACTTTAGGTCTTAAATTTTGTGATCTCGTTTCATTCAATATACATTTCTGAGGGCATAGTATGGGTGGGTATTTCCAAGAATGTAGAGGTGACCAAACTACAGTCTTTACACACCAGAGCTCCAAGCATTAGAGGTACCGGTACTAGTCATTCCCTCTTGTACAGGTTTGGGCACACGTTGAGTGCACGTGTGCTAAATCACTTCAGTTGTGCCCAACTCTTTGCGGCCCTGTGGACTGTGGCCCGCCAGGTTCCTCTGTCCATGGGATTTTCCAGGCAAGAATACTGGAATGGGTTGACATGCCCTCCTCCAGGGGATCTTCCCAACCCCAGGGATTGAATTTGTGTCTCCTGCAGTGGATTCTTCACTGCTGAGCAACTGGGGAAGCTTGACTTGAGTTCAGAAATCAAGATATGTGTTAGTTCTGGTCCACTTTGGTACTCTGGCCGGCCAGGAGCCTAAAGTAGGGCTGAATCAGCCCATTCTGGAGGCTGCTTCAGAATGACTGAGATCTTGAGTAACTAGACCATCACTACCTCAGGGATTCCAGACCCTTCCGGTAGTCAATTTTTACTAGAAAAGCCCCAGGACCAGAGGAATCCAGTAGTATACTATACACCATGACAGTATTTTTGAATAAGTATACTATAAAACTCTCTAGGTTCTTAAGATGTTAACAGATAGTATATGGTGAAAAATGACTTTAGAAAGGGGTTCAGTTGACAAGCCTCTGTACTTTAGGACTTTGTGCCTTGAAGCAACGTGTTATGCTCTTTTTATAAACTGTCTTTATTTAATCTTTACAGCACTCCTAGAGGTAGGTCTTACTATTATTTTTCTCACATTTAGAGATGAGCAAGCTAAAGATCAGCAGATCTAAGGACCCTGCTTCAGAGCACACAGGGACCGTCGTGAGGTGCAGAATGGGACTCTGAAATCAGGTCTTTCTGGCATCACAGCCTGGCTGGTGTCACTGAAGCAATGCTGTTGTAATACATTGGTGGGCATTACAGCTCTGCCAGAGGGACCCACAGTATACAGGGTTCCCCAAACCAGTTTGATTAGGGAACCGTTTTGATTGAATCAGTAGTTGAGACTACCTTTCCATGTAATAATACATTTTGAGAAATACTGTGGGCAAATGAGTCAGAGATACCTCATGACAGACAGAAGGGAGGTGGAAGGCAACTCAGCAGGAAAAGCTATTCTAGAAAGAACATTTTACTAAAATGGTGCTCAAATAATTATTTATCAGAACATGTAAATTAAACCCAAGTTGGACAGATAGTCATTTTTTAACCTCCAGATTCACAAGCTCCAGATTCCCATAGCTCATTTCTGACAAATAATGTTTGATGTGACATTCCAATATATTCACTTAGCTAGCTTTTTAGGATTTGTTGCAGAATTTGACTTACCTCGTAGTTCAGCTCATTACATCACTATTTCTTTTTTTTCTTTTTGAGCAGAGAAAGGTTTATTGCAGGGCCATGCAAGGAGACCAGTGGTTCATGCCCCAAAACACCTGAACTCCTATATCACTGAATTTTTATAAAGCATGTTCACAGTAGGAGTATAAGTTTTAATTTGATGTGTATTTCAACAGACCTGCAATATGCATTGTGGAATGAGATAATTCTTCATTGTTTAGGACTGACCAAAATTCTCTACGATCTAGCATCCTGCCCTGTACTGACTAACTGCTGGTAGTAACCCCTCCTAGTTTTGACAAGAAACATCCCACAACTTCAAAATTCCATCTAAGGGAGCAGTATCACCTCCGAGAACCCTGGGTTTAGAGCAAACTGGAAAATTTAATAAAATATTAATTGAAGGCCAAACACCTACCCTGACCCTGCCTTCAGTCTTCTAGCAAAGAATTCAAGATTTAACATGCCAGCTTCAATTCTGCATATCCAATATCTCATTACATTTCTCTTTTGTTAATAACATGAACAGATTCAACACAAACTGCCAAAATACCATTTTTAGCAGGAGGGCCAAGTCCTGCATACTTTGCCAACTACAGCAATAAAGCTAGATAGAAGCTAAGCCCAGGATTGCATGGTGCATTGGCTAATCTCTGAGGCAGCAACCACAAAGCATGTATACCTGAATAGCCTATCATTTTGTCAAATGTGGACTTTTAAGAAGGATGCTGGTTTCATTCTTTTTAAAGTGATTTATTATCAAAAAGCTTGCTCCCTCTCAATGCTGAGTTAGTTCAGCAATGCAGCTCCATCCTTTCCAGGATTATGAGGACTCAAATAATTTTAGACCAAAACGACGATGACCACCACCACCACCAGAAAAAGACACCGAATGTGACTGTTGGTTCAATAACATATTTACAGACACATCAGAATGCATTCAGGAAAACTGGCTTCACTTCTTGATCGGAATGCTGATCACCATGAAATCTTCTGCGAGAGTCACTTCTTGGAGGTCTAACACTGATTCTGCTTGCTTTTTAAGTTCTGCAATCCCATCTGCTTCTCCTTCTCTGGCCAAGGCAACGGGTTTGTACCGCTGACTGAAGTGAGTGAGAACCAGCCTCTTCGCCCGGCACAGCTTTGCAAACGCCGCCGCCATCTGCGGCGTGCTGTGGCCGTGCTCCTTTGCTTTGTCCATCTGGGTGTCGTCCAGGGTTGCTTCGTGGATCAACAGGTCTGCTTCAAAGCACAGCTTCACTCCTCCGTCATCCACAACCCCAGAACAGTCACCCAAAATAC
The DNA here is from genome assembly GCA_006408695.1 of Aepyceros melampus. Lineage (NCBI taxonomy): Eukaryota > Metazoa > Chordata > Mammalia > Artiodactyla > Bovidae > Aepyceros > Aepyceros melampus. Next base: position 541,624 of record SJXQ01007927.1, on the reverse strand, counting down.
AGATTTTTCTTCCAACAATAGGCTTCTTTAAGACATCTTGGGGAGAAATTGTAACTCCATTTTCCAGAACAACAGAAATTCCGTTTTTCAGCTTCCCATAGGCAGGACCTGGTGGAACACCTGAAAGATGGAGGCAGACACCATCACATCACGGGAATGGAATTTATGACTCGTTCAAGAGCGTCTGCTTCAACAGCACTGCAAACAGCAAGTGGAAAAGGCATCCGATTCTTTTCATAATTGTTATAAATATTTTATTACTTGTGGGAAACTGGGATATTTTACATTTTTTAAAAGTTCACTGTTGGCTATTGATATTAGCAATGTCCAAGTACTTAAAACATTTCCAAGCACACGTTTCAGATAAGTTTAAGCTCTTAAGTCCCCTTAAAACCTTACTACAGTCAAGGTTAACAGCTGTGATCCTCTGCTGTGCATGGGAATAACAGTTTTTGAGTGCTATATTTAATAAGCTCATCTTCAGGTAAAATTAAAGAGCCCATTTAAATGACAAGTTACCGACAAACTGAGTAATAAAAAAATTGTTAGAGGGGACTGTTTGGATCACAACATCAAGGAGAATTTCAGGTAGTTATACATAATCAACCTTCATTTTAAACAGAGGCAGTTCCATGCTTACCAAACTGGGCTTAAATCTCATATTAATCGAGAATAACACCTGATGATCACTCTGGGCAATACGTATAGAGTGTATTCACTAATTCCAACATGGATCATGCTTACAGTTTCACAACACACTGGCATTTTCACAGGTTTGTAGATATTGAAAAAATCTTTGGTCTAAGGCAGTTTTCCTCATTACTTAGTGCTTTGTTTTAGTTGGGGAAGAAAGAAGAGATTGTGCAAATAAAGAAAAAGAACACATGAAGAGCCACTGCCACGCTTTTCACAGGTTCTGTGGTCGGCATGGCAAGGAAGGTGGAGATACTAGAGGGATGGCGTGCCTGGCGCTGCTTTGGGAGAGGTACTGAAGGGCCTGGGCATGTGACAGCCTAGCATGGACAAGGCACGAGGCCTTACGTGGGCTCCAAGCCAAGCTTCGATGCTTGCTTCCAAGTGTATATACCTGCTGAACCCAGGTAGATAAGGCTGGGTGAGGGGCTTCCCTGGTGGTTCAGTGGCTAAGACTCCATGCTCCCGATGCGGAAGGCCTGGGTTCGTTCCCCAGGAAACTAGATCCCACGTGCTACAACTAAGTCCCGGCACAGTCAAATAAATAACACTGGTTGAGGCAGTGTTCCAAACACCAAATTATTAATAACTTAATCAAAGTTGACTGACTAGCCAAGTCAATAAAGAAGGAAAACTCAGAAAGCAGCTGGTTGCAGTTGCATGGTTAAGAACTACGGTGTAAAGTATCTGACCAAAGATGCCACTCAAACATACTTCAAAAAGATGACGTGAGAAAATAAAAGCCTAGACCTGAGACATCCACCATCACCCCACCAACCAAAATAGTAAAACCTGAAGAAAAGACAGATCAAGAATGTGCCTCTAGAGAGCTGAAGAGAGACTTCAAATATACACTTCATTTTTGCTCTGAATAGCGTCTTCTGGCCCTAAAGATTTCCCTTAATAAAAAAACTTCAGGAAAAGGAAGTGGAAAAAATGTAAGCATTAGGCCTGGGAAGCAAGAAAGGAAGGTTTCTATGACACTTCAACTGCTTCAGCTCACAACAACTCAACTGAGGAGAAAGGAGAAAACAAACACTCACTCACCCAGGTCCTTCAGTTTCTGTGCGTTGAGTTTACCTGGCCGTTTCTTCTCCACGACGGAAAATCCAAAGGAGGGTATTCGATGAAAGAGGCGAAATGCTTTCACAACAAACTGTTCATCATCAACCAGGAGGTACGAGTTTTCTTCTGAGTCTAACAGGATGGTTCGTCCTTCTCCCTCTTGGGGAGGGTTGTCTGATTTATTCACCTGCAGAGATTCTTTCAGTTCTTCTGTAGGACACTGATCTGCTGTAGGCACCAGCTCATGGACCACGTAAGGGAAGACCAACTCCGTGTGAGAGAGGTCCATGGTTCGCCAGATAAAGTCCCGAAGCCCCACAGGGCCATAGATTTCGATGGGCTGTTTGGTGACCATGGACCCACTCTGCAGGCTGATTGTGCAGAGGAGGCCAGGAAGGCCAAAGAAGTGGTCTCCATGAAGATGCGTGATGAAGATCTTGGTAATTCTCCCTTTTGATTGAAGCAGAGAAACAAATTTTTGAATTTTTCAGAAATAAAACCCACACAAAGCTACTTGAAACATGCATGTATTTTTCTACATGATTCCAGAAGCAAGAAAGACAAGTATATTTCACTGGAAGGTTTTAATAAGATATAACTTTTTTCATAAAGTGAAAGTGAAATCGCTCAGTCGTGTCCAACTCTTTGCGACCCCATGGACTGTAGCCCACCAGGCTCCTTCGTCCATGGGAGTCTCCAGGCAAGAATACTGGAGTGGGTTGCCATTTCCTTCTCCAGGGGATCTTCCCAACCCAGGTATCGAACCCAGGTCTCCTGCATTGCAGGCAGACACTTTAATCTCTGAGCCACCAGGGAAGCCCATAAAACATCTTCAAATTATACAGTGTTAACAGTTTTAAGAATATTTTCCTATATATCTTCTTACTAGAAAAAAGAGAAAAGGAAAATGTGTACCAAAATGATTCACTGGAAGACACACAAGCTGGAATCAAGATTGCTGGGAGAAATATCAATAAACTCAGATATGCAGATGACACCACCCTTATGGCAGAAAGTGAAGAGGAGCTAAAAAGCCTCTTGATGAAAGTGAAAGTGGAGAGTGAAAAAGTTGGCTTAAAGCTCAGCATTCAGAAAACAAAGATCATGGCATCTGGTCCCATCACTTCATGGGAAATAGATGGGGAAACAGTGGAAACAGTGTCAGACTTTATTTTTGGGGGCTCCAAAATCACTGCAGATGGTGACTGCAAGCCATGAAATTAAAAGACGCTTACTCCTTGGAAGAAAAGTTATATCCAACCTAGATAGCATATTCAAAAGCAGAGACATTACTTTGCCAACTAAGGTCCGTCTAGTCCAGGCTATGGTTTTTCCTGTGGTCATGTATGGATGTGAGAGTTGGACTGTGAAGAAAGCTGAGCTCCGAAGAATTGATGCTTTTGAACTGTGGTGTTGGAGAAGACTCTTGAGAGTCCCTTGGATTGCAAGGAGATCCAACCAATCCATTCTGAAGGAGATCAACCCTGGGATTTCTTTGGAAGGAATGATGCTAAAGCTGAAACTCCAGTACTCTGGCCACCTCATGCGAAGAGTTGACTCATTGGAAAAGACCCTGATGCTGGGAGGGATGGGGGCAGGAGGAGAAGGGGACGACCGAGGATGAGATGGCTGGATGGCATCATGGACTCAATGGACGTGAGTCTGAGTGAACTCCGGGAGCTGGTGATGGACAGGGATGCCTAGCGTGCTGCGATTCATGGGGTTGCAAAGAGCTGGATACGACTAAACAACTGAACTGAACTGAACTGAACTGAACTAAGTAATCAGCTAGGCCTCAAGTGTGAAAGTATCTGGGAGTTACACTGTCCCCTGCTGCTCCCTCTGAGAACAGCAAGTATGTACTCCAAGCAGACTAACAAACGTTCCTTTGGCTCCAACGGACTGGACCAGTGCCTGAAACCAAAATTGCCTTTTAAGGACTCCACACTGGCCAAAGACTAACTAACTAAGCCAGAGCCTGCTTGCCTGGATGAGACAGAAGGAGAAGGAGGAAAAAGCAAGGGGGATGAGGACAGGGAGGAGGGAGAAGGAGGTAGGGAGAAAGGGAGTGAGATGAAGGACCAAGGAGGAGGAGGCAGGCAACAGATGCTGGAGGGCATATCCGAAGGTAAACCCCCATGGTGTGACATAAAGGCCCGTGGGGTCATCCCTTCCTTTTGGTCTGAACTAATACAGCAGCTCCTCCAGTGCAGACTGACGTAGGCTGTAACTTGATTTAGCCAGGGGTAAACTGTATGGGTTTTCTGGTGGCTCAGTGGTAAAAAATCTGCCTGCCAAAATAGGAGATGCAGGTTCAATTCCTAGGTTGGGACTATCCCCTGGGGGAGGGCATGGCAACCCACTCTGGTACTCTTGCCTGGAGAATGCCATGGACTGAAACACCCGCCGGGCTTACAGTCCATGCTGCTGCTGCTGCTGCTAAGTCACTTCAGTCGTGTCTGACTCTGTGCGACCCCATAGACAGCAGCCCACCAGGCTTCCCTGTCCCTGGGATTCTCCAGGCGAGGGGTCTCAAAAAATGTCAGACACGACTGAGCGACTGAACAACAAACTGAATTTGCTCCTGGTGTGAGGCAGGATGCCACATCAGCTCTTTCAGAGACACACCACGAAGCCCTTTGAAAGTAACAATCACAATTAACATATTTTTAATATAACAGCTGCTTCCAGTCCAAGCTCATGGCCCACCTATTTCAAACACTGATACCATAAAAGGACAGGAATGGTTTACTGTGATGGGATCTGTCCTGTGACATCCAGGTAACAGTGTGCTCCAAGCGAGTCTTCTCAGTGTTACTACATCAAGCCAGGTACTGTAGCAGAGAACAATGGACCAGGTAGGGGCTGATCTTGAACCTTGAGACTCCCCAGGAGGCACGCTAGAAGTTTCCCCAACATGCTCCTTTTTGTTGTCTTGATTTAGTCTTTGTTTTTGCTGTTTTTGACTTCTGGAACCCTTTCATTTCCCCCTTTCTGCTGTCTGGGCTGCCAACAGCCCCCAACCCTCCCAAGTGGGACCTAAAGAATCAGCAGACAAAAGAACTACATCGGTTGTTGAGCCCTAGTCTCACACTGACCTCGAAACTGCCAAGTCAGACTTTCCGGGCCTCTCCCTATTTACTGCAAAGCACAGCCAAAGCTGAATACCAAACGATCAGTGAACTCAAAGCAAGTGAGACATGTTAGGTAAGAGAAAGTCACTTTCCACAGTTATCACGGTTTCATGGAAGACAAACATTTCATTTTTTAAGAAACTTGATTTCAGTGGGAGAAGGAATGGCAACCACAATTATCAAAGGTAAGAGGAAGCTATATCAAATGAAAAAAGAAAAATGTATGAGTTCCCTTTCACTTAAGAACACGAAAATTACCAGGGAAAATGCTATCCACATAGGAGTAGAAGACTAAGCATCCTCTACACCCAAAGGAATGGTGCACTGATATTTACTGCTATAGGAAAACGTCTATAATACATTATTGATACATACTCTTCAGTTGGAAAAAAAAAGCCCTATCAAATATAGTTTGATGGCATTTATGCAAAATTATATACAAACACACACACAAATATACCTGTACCATTGCCATAACTATATATATAGGAAATTCACTGCCAGAGAGAGAGATTTGGGATTTTCTTATTTATATTTTCCTGCTTTGTTTAAACTTTTACAATGAGCATGTATACTTATTATAATCATTTTAAAATTATACTTGTATAATACTTTTTTGTAATTATTTTTGAGGGGGGGAAAAAACTTAAGCTCACCTTTAAAATTATGAAAAAAAATAGATATGACAAACCCACACTTTTTAATTAGATGCTTGGATATCAGGACCATGGAAAGTTGAAAGAAGTATATTTATACACACAGAAAGTACTTCCTTATGAAATCCATAAAATAATATTACCCCAGGAGGTAGTATAAGCTAAAAGAGTTTCAAAGACTACAACAGTGATGGGTCCATATTTGGTTACTGAGAGAAACCAGGATGTATTGAGGATTCCAGGTTGAGATTGGGGCTTTAGAAGTGCTAGAGTGACTTAGCTGATGTTCAGGGATTACCATATCATCTCCTCCCTGAGGCCAGGAATTCTTTTTTTAAATCAATAAAAATTTAGTAAGCTAAAGGTTCCCTTTAGATTTTATTATTTTTTGGCCAAACTTTTATTTTAAAAAGCTTGAGCTTTGTGATCTGTTGAAAAATAACTGTAAAATATAAAACATGAGAGAAAGGTATTACGGCAAATAGAGTTAAGGCGGTACCCATGGCCCATGTCTCCAGCTGTCCACAGTTCAGTTCAGTCGGTCAGTCGTGTCCGACTCTATGCGACCCCATGAATCGCAGCACGCCAGGCCTCCCTGTCCATCACCAACTCCTGGAGTTCACTCAGACTCACGTCCATTGAGTCCGTGATGCCATCCAGCCATCTCATCCTCGGTCGTCCCCTTCTCCTGCCCCCAATCCCTCCCAGCATCAGGGTCTTTTCCAATGAGTCAACTCTTCACATGAGGTGGCCAAAGTACTGGAGCTTCAGTTTTAGCATCATTCCTTCCAAAGAAATCCCAGGGTTGATCTCCTTCAGAATGGACTGGTTGGATCTCCTTGCAGTCCAAGGGACTCTCAAGAGCCTTCTCCAACACCACAGTTCAAAAGCATCAATTCTTCTGCGCTCAGCCTTCTTCACAGTCCAACTCTCACATCCATACATGACCACAGGAAAAACCATAGCCTTGACTAGACGGACCTTAGTCGGCAAAGTAATGTCTCTGCTTTTGAATATACTATCTAGGTTGGTCATAACTTTTCTTCCAAGGAGTAAGCGTCTTTTAATTTCATGGCTGCAGTCACCATCTGCAGTGATTTTGGAGCCCCAAAAAACAAAGTCTGACACTGTTTCTACTGTTTCCCCATCTATTTCCCATGAAGTGATGGGACCAGATGCCATGATCTTCGTTTTCTGAATGTTGAGCTTTAAGCCAACTTTTCCACTCTCCTCTTTCACTTTCAACAAGAGGCTTTTTAGCTCCTCCTCACTTTCTGCCATAAGGGTGGTGTCNAAATAAAGTCTGGTGTACACTCGTGGCTGATTCATGTCAATGTATAGCAAAACGAATACAGTATTGTAAAGCAAAACAAACTAAAAAATAAAAATTAATTAAAAAAATAAAAATAAAGTCTGACACTGTTTCTACTGTTTCCCCATCTATTTCCCGTGAAGTGATGGGACCAGATGCCATGATCTTCGTTTTCTGAATGTTGAGCTTTAAGTCAACTTTTTCACTCTCCTCTTTCAGTTTCATCAAGAGGCTTTTTAGTTCCTCTTCACTTTCTGCCGTAAGGGTGGTGTCATCTGCATATCTGAGGTTATTGACATTTATCCCAGCAATCTTTATTCCAGCTTGTGTTTCTTCCAGCCTAGGATTTTCATTATGTACTCTGCATATAAGTTAAATAAGTAGCAAGGAGGGTCAAAGTTATATTATGCTGTGAAGTCAAGCAAGAGGAATCTAGAAAAACAGTATAGATGATTTTATTTTCAAAGGAGAAATAGAGACACAGACATAGATAAGAAATATATACATTTTTCTTGTATGTATACAAGAAACATATACATTTTTCTTGTATGTATACAAGAAACATATACATTTTTCTTGTATATACACAAGAAATATATACATTTTCCTTGAATAAGGGGGAAAGGAGGAGCAGGAAGGAATTTGGAGACTGGGATTGACACATATACACCTATTGATACTATGTGTGAGATAGCTAATGAGAATATACTTTACAGCACAGGGAACTCTACCTAATGCATGGTGGTGACCTACTGGGAAGAAAGTCCAAAAGGGAGGGCTTATATGTATAGGTATGGCTAATTCATTTTGCTGTATTGTAGAAACTAACATGAGCTTCCCTGGTGGCTCAGACGGTAAACAATGGCTTGCAATGCAGGACACCCTGGTTGATCTCCTGGAGGAAGAAATGGCAACACACTCCAGAATACTGCCTGGAGAATTCCACGGACAGAGGAGCCTCAGAGTCCATAGAGTCTCAGAGAGTCAAACACAGCATTGTAAAGCAACTATACTTCAATACAAAATAATTTAAATAGAAAAAGAGAGAGAGAGAGGTTGTTGAGTTTGACAATACAGATTATAGGTGGTGACACAGAAAAGGGAAATATACAGACGGTAAACAATGGCTTGCAATGCAGGACACCCTGGTTGATCTCCTGGAGGACGAAATGGCAACACACTCCAGAATACTGCCTGGAGAATTCCATGGACAGAGGAGCCTCAGAGTCCATAGAGTCTCAGAGAGTCAAACACAGCATTGTAAAGCAACTATACTTCAATACAAAATAATTTAAATAGAAAGAGAGAGAGAGAGAGGTTGTTGAGTTTGACAATACAGATTATAGGTGGTGACACAGAAAAGGGAAATATGGAGGGGAAGATTTTGGAAAAGGGCTAATTACAATAAGTTAAGGAGAATATATATGATAAGTTAAGGCATAGGAAAAAAGGGAAAGATACCCTTTTGAATGCAGAGTTCCAAAGAGTAGCAAGGAGAGATAAGAAAGCCTTCCTCACTGATCAATGCAAAGAAATAGAGGAAAACAATAGAATGGGCAAGACTAGACATATCTTCAAGAAAATTAGACATAAAAAGGGAACATTTCATGCAAAGATGGGTACAATAAAGGAAAGAAAAGGTATGGACATAACAGAAGCAGAAGATATTAAGAAGAGGTGGCAAGAATACACAGAAGATCTATACAAAAAAGAAAAAGATATTCACAACCCAGATAATCACGATGGTGTGATCACTCACCTAGAGCCAGACATCCTGGAGTGCAAAGTCAAGTGGGCCTTAGGAAGCATCACTTTAAACAAAGCTAGTGGGAGTGGTGGAATTACAGAAGAGGTATTTCAAATTCTAAAAGATGATACTGTGAAAGTGCTGCACTGAAAATGCCACCACATTTGGAAAATGCAGCAGTGACCACAGGACTCAAGCATGTCAGTTTTCATTCCAATCCCAAAGAAAGGAAATGCCAGAGAGTTTTCAAACTACTGGACAATTGCACTTATCTCACATGCTAGCAAAGTAGTGCTCAAAATTCTCCAAGCCAGACTTCAACAGTTCATGAACCATGAACTTCCAGATGTTCTAGCTGGATTTAGAAAAGGCAGAGGATCCAGATATCAAATTGCCAACATCCATAGGATTGTGGAAAAAACAAGAGAGATTCAGGGGAAAAAAAATCTGCTTTATTAATTATGCCAAAGTCTTTGACTGTGTGGATCACAACAAACTGTGGAAAATTCTGAAAGAGATGGGAATACCAGAACACCTGACCTGCCTCCTGAGAAATGTGTATGTAGGTCAAGAAGCAACAGTTAGAACTGGACATGGAACAACAGACTGTTTCTAAATCAGGAGAGGAGCATGGCAACGCTGTATATTGTCAGCCTGTTTATTTAATTTATATGCAGAGTACATCATAAGAGAGGCTGGACTGGATGAAACACAAGCTGGAATCAAGATTGCCGGGAGAAATATCAAAAACCTCAGATATGCAGATGACACCACCACTTTCTTTTATGGCAGAAAGTGAAGAAGTAAAGAGCCTCTTGATTAAATGAAAGAGGAGAGTGAAAAAGTCAGTTAAGACTCAATATGCAGAAAACTAAGATCAAGCCATCTGGTCCCATTACTTTGCCACAAATAGATGGAGAAACAATGAAAGACTTTATTTTGGGGGGCTCCAAAGTCACTGCAGATGGTGACTGCAGCCATGAAATTAAAAGATACTTGCTCCTTTGAAGAAAAGTTGTGAACAGCCTATACAGCATATTAAAAAGCAGAGATATTACTTTGCCAACAAAGCCCATCTAGTCAAGTCTATCATTTTTCCAGTAGTCAAGTATGGATGTGAGAGTTGGACTGTAAAGAAATCTGAATACTGAAGAATTGATGCTTTTGAACTGTGGTGTTGGAGACGACTCTTGAGAGTTCCTTGGATTGCAAGGAGATACACCCTGTCCATCCTAAAGGAAATCAGACCTGAATATTCATTGGAAGTACTGATGCTGAAGCTGAATCTGAAACTCCATTACACCTGATGGTAAGAACTGACTCATTTGAAGAGACTCTGATTTGGGGAAAGATCGAAGGCAGGAGGAGAAGGGGCCGACAGAGGATGAGATGGTTGGATAGCATCACCGACTCAAGGGACATGAGTTTGAGTAAGCTCTGGGAGTTGGTGATGGATAGAGATGCCTGGCGTGTTGCAGTTCATGGGGTCACAAAGAATCGCACATGACTGAGCAACTGAACTGAACTGAGCTGAAGGAAAATATATAAAGAAAGTCAATAAAATGACTACAGAGTCCTCTTTTAAGCTATTTTTTATTTACAAAGTGTTGTAGACACTTTTTCTTCTCCATAGTTAATGTGACGTCCCAAGGTCTTCTTTCTTCTATTGTTTGCTCAGCTGGTAAAGAATCCACTTGCAATGAGGAAGACCTGGATTTGATCCCTAGTTTGGGAAAATCCATTGGAGAAATTAATGGCTATCTACTGCAATATCCTGCTCTGGAGAATTCCATGGACAGTATCGGTTTGCAAATATTTGGACATGACTGAGCGATTTTCACTTTCAAATGTATCTAACTTTTCTTCTAGTTCTTGTGTTTTCTTGTCATATCTAGAATTATTGCAATAATTGAGTCACAAAAACGTACTTTCTGCTTTCTTCTACAATTGATACAATTCAGTCTCTTGTATTTAGATCTATATCCTTTTGTCTGTTAAGGAAGGCAAGGTATCTAGTGCACTCTTTTTGATGTATTCATCCATTTGTCCCATCATTGTTTGAAAATACTATAGCCTTTCTTCATTGAATTGACTTTGGGTATTTATCAAAAATCTATCCACCACAAATGTAAGATTTTATTTCCATACTCATTTTTATTCCATTCTTCTGTATGTTTATTGCAATAATTGAGTCACAAAAACGTACTTTCTGCTTTCTTCTACAATTGATACAATTCAGTCTCTTGTATTTAGATCTATATCCTTTTGTCTGTTAAGGAAGGCAAGGTATCTAGTGCACTCTTTTTGATTATTCATCCATTTGTCCCATCATTGTTTGAAAATACTATAGCCTTTCTTCATTGAATTGACTTTGGGTATTTATCAAAAATCTATCCACCACAAATGTAAGATTTTATTTCCATACTCATTTTTATTCCATTCTTCTGTATGTTTTTTTTTCTTATTCTAGTATCACATTGTCTTCATTATTACAACTTTGTAATAAGTTTTAAAATTGCAAATCTGCAAACTATGCTCTTTTTCAAGACTGCTGTGGCTATTCTGCATTTACATTTTATCTATTAGCTTGACAATCTGTGCAAAATTTTATAGTAGATATATTAAATCTTTATGAATTTCAGTAGTGTTGTCATATTAACAATTTTAACCTTTACAACAAAATATCTTATCATTTAGGTCTTCTTCAACTTTTATCAATGGTATTTTCTTCTTTCTGGGAACATACATGAACTTCTCTGATTATAAAATAGTTTATAATTTAATCAGCCTTCTTTATGGTCCATTTCTCATATATACCTGATTACTGGAAAAATCATAGCTTTGACCATACAGACCTTTGATGGCAAAGTGATGCCTCTGCTTTTTAATATGCTATCTATGTTTGTCATGGCTTTCCTTCCAAGGAGCAAGCATATTTTAATTTCACTGTTGCATTCACCATCTGCAATGATTTTGGAGACCAAGAAAATAAAATCTGTCACTGTTTCCACATTTTCCTCTTCTATAGTCAAAGGTATAGTTTTTCCAGTAGTTAAGTATGGATGTGAAATGTGGACTATAAAGAAAGCTGAGAGCTGGAGAATTAATGCTTTCAAACTGTATTGCTGGAGAAGACTCTCGAGAATCTCTTGGATAGCAAAGGGATCAAACCAGTCAATCCTAAGGGAAACCAACCCTGAATATTCATTGGAAGGACCTGTGCTTCAGTACTCCAATACTTTGGCCACTTGATGCAGAGCCAACTCATTGGGAAAGACCTGGTGCTAGGAAAGATTGAGTGCAAGAGGAGAAGGGAGTAACAGTGAGTAAGCTGTTAAATAGCACCACTGACTCAATGGACATGAGTTTGAGCAAACTCTAGGAGATGGTGAAGGACAGAGAAGCCTGAAATGCTGCATTCATCGGGGTAGCAAAGAGGCAGACATGACTTAGTGACTGACCAGCTACAATAGTTTGGTATGAATTAATGGGACAAGATGCCATAATCTTAGTTTTTAATGTTGAGTTTTAAGCCAGTATTTTCTACTCTCCTCTTTCAGCCTCATCAAGCTCTTAAGTTCCTCTTCTCTTTCTGCCATTAGAGTGATATCAACTGCCTATCTGAGGTCGTTGATATTTCTCCTGGCAATCTTGATTTCAGCTTGTGATTCATCCAGCCCAGCATTTTGCATGATGCATTTTGTCAATTTTTTAATCAGGTTATTTATTTATTTATTTATTTAGCTATTAGATTATGGAAGTTTCTAACACTATTTTGTAATATAATCTGAAGTTAAGAAGCATTATGCTTCTAGCTTTGTTTTTCTTTCTTAAGATTCTATTAACTAGTTGGGGTCTTTAGTGGTTCCATAAAAATTTTAGGAACTTTTTTCTGTTTCTGTGTAAAATGCATTGGAATTTTGAAAGGGTTTTCTTTGAAACTTTAGGTCACTTTGGATAGTATGAACAGTTGACATATTAATTCTCCTAATCCATGAGTGCAAGGTGTTTGTGCTCATTTGCACAGTCATTTCTGACTCCTTGGGGCCCTAACAACTGTAGGTCGCTAGGCTCTTCTGTCCACAGAATTTTGCAGGAAAGAATACTGGAGCAGGTTGCTATTTCCTACTCCCTGACTGCAGTTTCAATTCTTGGGCTGGGACAATTACCTAGAGAAGGAAATGACAGACCACTCCGATTTGCTTGCTTGGAAAATCCCATGGACAGAGGAGCCTGGCAGGCTACAGTCCATGGAATAACAAGAGTCAGACATGACTTAGCAACTAAGTCACCACCACCACTGCAGGGGATCTTTCCAACCCAGAGATAGAACTAGGGTATCTTATGTCTCCTGCACTGATAGCCAGATTCTTTACCACTGAAGCCACCTAGAGTCCCTAAATACAGGGTATATTCACATTTATTTAAGTATTGTTGTATTTCCTTCATGAATGTTTTGGAGTTTCCAGTGTGCAATTTTCCAGTTTGATTAATTTTATTTCTGGATTAATTTATTGTTTTGATGATATTGTGAGATTTTTTTTCTTTTGTTTCATGATTCATTGTTACTGTACAAAAACACATTGATTTTTTTTTTTACTCTGAAACTTTACAGAATTTGTTACCTCATTCCAAAAACCATGTTGATGGCATCTTAAGTTTTTTTTACATATACTGTCATGATAACTGTGAGCAGGGAGGCTTTTTATTTATATCTTTCCATTATGGACAACTTTCTTTTCTTGTCCAACCTTCATTTCTTGTCTAACCTTTTAGTACTAGGTTATATAGTACAAATAGCAGTGAACAGAAAGGAGGTGAAAAGCAAAGGAGAAAAGGAAAGATATAAGCATCTGAATGCAGAGTTCCAAAGAACAGCAAGAAGAGATAAGAAAGCCTTCTTCAGCAATCAATGAAAAGAAAGAGAGGAAAAGAACAGAAGGGGAAAGACTAGAGATCTCTTCAAGAAAATTAGAGATACCAAGGGAATATTTCATGCAAAGATGGGCTTGATAAAGGACAAAAATGGTCTGGACCTAACAGAAGCAGACGATATTAAGAAGAGGTGGCAAGAATACACAGAAGAACTGTACAAAAAAAGATCTTTACGACCCAGATAATCATGATGATGTGATGACTAATCTAGAGCCAGATATCTTGGAATGTGAAGTCAAGTGGGCCTTAGAAAGCATCACTACGAACAAAGCTAGTGGAGGTGATGGAATTCCAGTTGAGCTGTTTCAAATCCTGAAAGATGATGCTGTGAAAGTGCTGCACTCAATATGCCAGCAAATCTGGAAAACTCAGCAGTGGCCACAGGACTGGAAAAGGTCAGTTTTCATTCCAATCCCAAAGAAAGGCAATGCCAAAGAATGCTCAAACTACCGCACAATTGCACTCATCTCACATGCTAGTAAAGTAATGCTCAAAATTCTCCAAGCCAGACTTCAGCAATACGTGAACCGTGAACTCCCTGATGTTCAAGCTGGTTTTAGAAAAGGCAGAGGAACCAGAGATCAAATTGCCAACATCCGCTGGATCATGGAAAAAGCAAGAGAGTTCCAGAAAAACATCTATTTCTGCTTTATTGACTATGCCAAAGCCTTTGACTGTGTGGATCACAATAAACTGTGGAAAATTCTGAAAGAGATGGGAATACCAGACCACCTGACCTGCCTCTTGAGAAATCTGTATGCAGGTCAGGAAGCAACAGTTAGAACTGGACATGGAACAACAGACTGGTTCCAAATAGGAAAAGGAGTACGTCAAGGCTGTATATTGTCACCCTGCTTATTTAACTTATATGCAGAGTACATCATGAGAAACGCTGGACTGGAAGAAACACAAGCTGGAATCAAGATTGCTGGGAGAAATATCAATAACCTCAGATATGCAGATGACACCACCCTTATGGCAGAAAGTGAAGAGGAGCTAAAAAGCCTCTTGTTGAAAGTGAAAGAGGAGAGTGAAAAAGTTGGCTTAAAGCTCAACATTCAGAAAACGAAGATCATGGCATCTGGTCCCATCACTTCATGGGAAATAGATGGGGAAACAGTAGAAACAGTGTCAGACTTTATTTTTTTGGACTCCAAAATCACTGCAGATGGCAACTGCAACCATGAAATTAAAAGGCGCTTACTCCTTGGAAGAAAAGTTATGACCAACCTAGATAGTATATTCAAAAGCAGAGACATTACTTTGCCAACTAAAGTCCGTCTAGTCAAGGCTATGGTTTTTCCTGTGGTCATGTATGGATGTGAGAGTTGGACTGTGAAGAAGGCTGAGCGCAGAAGAATTGATGCTTTTGAACTGTGGTGTTGGAGAAGACTCTTGAGAGTCCCTTGGACTGCAAGGAGATCCAACCAGTCCATTCTGAAGGATCTCAGCCCTCTGATTTCTTTAGAAGGAATGATGCTAATGCTGAAGCTCCAGTACTTTGGCCACCTTATGCAAAGAGTTGACTCATTGGAAAAGACCCTGATGCTGGGAGGGATTGGGGGCAGGAGGAGACGGGGACACCAGAGGATGAGATGGCTGGATGGCATCACCGACTCAATGGACGTGAGTCTGAGTGAACTCCGGGAGTTGGTGATGGACAGGGAGGCCTGGCGTGCTGTGATTCATGGGGTTGCAAGGAGTTGGACATGACTAAGTGATTGAACTGAACTGTATAGTAGTGCAAGTGGGCATTCTTATTTTGTTTCTGTATTATAGATAAAGCTTTTAGCGTTTCATTTTGAGTATGATGTGAGCTGTGAGTTTGTCATATATGTTGATGTCATATCTACATTCCTTTTACATCTAATTTATTGACATCATTTTTGTCATGAATATATGATGAATTTTGTTAAGTGTTTTTCAGCAGATATCAAGATAGTATATGGTTTGTATCTTTCACATATTGCATTTATTTTCATATATTAATCACATTTTGCATTTTTAAGGTAAATCTCATTCAATCATAATCTTCAATCTGTTTCCATGTTGCTGAACTTGCACATTTATATTAAATGTTGTTAATCATTTTAAAATCTCTTATTATTTTATTTTCTGATTATGATATCAGGGTATTAAAATGTACATTGCATATCTTGGGAAGTCTTCTCTATCCCTTTTTTGAAAACTTTGTAAAGAATCAGTATTAATGTTTCCCATTCTTCAATCTTACTTGTATCTCTGAGTCCTAACTATGTGTCTTTTACAATGCCTATACGTTGGATCAAAAATATTTTAAACATTGTAGCAGAACAGTTTTTGCCTTTTGACTGGAGTGTTCATTAATTTGTGTTCAATATAATTACTGAATATGTAGAGCTCATATCCATGATTTTCTATCTGTTTTCTGAGTGTCTTATTAATTTTTTTACCTCCATTACAGCCCTTTTTATTTTCAATAGATTTTTCTCTATTGTACTATTCAAATTCTTTATTATTATTATTATATGTTTCAGTTATTTAACAACTATCTGGAGGATTAAAATTAACATTGTAACATAAAAAATTTTAAATACTTAATTTCAATAAAAATTAACTACAAAAATCTACTTAAATATATGCCCATTTCCACCTCCTCCTTTGTGTTATTATTATCATAAAGAATTTTAAGTTCAATCCTTATTTTTGACTCCCTCCTTTCTAGGATTTTCCCATTTATTGTTAGTTGGAACATACAACTCTGAACTCTACCCATTGACACACTTCAATCAAGGGCTTCCCTGGTGGCTCAGACAATAAAGAATCTGCTTACAATGTAGGAGACCTGAGTTCCATACCTGGGTTGGGAAGATCCCCTGCAAGAAGGCATGGTAACCCACTCCAGTATTCTTGTCTGGTGAATTCCATGGACAGAGGATCCCATGGGTCACAAAGAGTCATACAAAACTGAGAAATTTTCACCTTCATTTCCCTCAATCAAAAATGAGGATTCTTTACTAGTTCTGTCCAAAATGCAACCACAGGAACTGGGAAGTATTCTAAGGGACACTTGTGTAATGTGGATATCAGTTATTGTTGTTTCCTTCTTTCAAGAGTAAATATCCACCAGTTTTTTAAATTATTCTATTTGCTTTATTTTGTCTTGGGTTTATAATGGTTTTGATAAAAGTGCTATTTCAGTTATTATTAAGAAGAAGAAAAAGAAATTCGGAACTCAGAACATAGGCTTTTGAATCAGCTAATATACACCTAGTAAACTGACTGGATGCTTATCAAACAACACTGAGAATATTAAGATGAACAGTCTACTTAGAAAACAAAGTGAAATTGTGAGCTAATTAGGCTTAAACATACCTTGCATAATCTGAAACTTTGATCTATCATGAAAAGTAATACATACAAATGTAGCTTTCTATACAATTCTTGGAAAATTGTCTTAGCATTTATTCATGTTTTCTAATCCAAACAATTGTAGGGCATCAAATGAAATATGCAAATTAGATGCATTATCCAGACTTTGATGAATTTTACCAAGCAATGTCACCTTCTGAGTAATTTCTGAGCAGGTTAAGATTACCTCCTCTGGTGATATCTAATGATTGACAAACTGGTAAGTTTTTCATTTTAAATTCCTAAGAGCTTTTTGTAGGCTTCCCTGTTGGCTCAGAGGTTAAAGCGACTGCCTGCAGTGCGGGAGACCCAGGTTCGATTCCTGGGTTGGGAAGATCCTCTGGAGAAGGAAATGGCAACCCACTCCAGTACTCTTGCCTGGAAAATTCCATGGACTGAGGAGCCTGGTGGGCTACAGTCCACGGGGTCGCAAAGAGTCGGATATGACTGAGCGACTTCACCTCAAGAGCTTTTTGTATTTTCATACAGGCTCTGTGCTTGTATTTGTTATTTTGAATTTAGAGACTTAAGCCCCTTCCAAGTTAAAATTACCAGAGAATAGCTCATACTTTTAGAAATCACTCTTACTTTTTTTTTTATTTGTTTGCTGGAGGCTTTCTGAAATTGTTGGAAATAATTTTCTGTTCTATCACAGTCTTAGTCTAGTCTCTAGTCTCAGAAACCTGTGGTACTAGAACTGATGAGAGCTAAGTTCCCAAGAAGGTCACTCTACCAAACTTAGCTTGGATCAATGAATTAAACACTGGATAGAGATCAAGGGATGCAGAGCTCATGTCCTGGTTTTCTCTCCTTACTAATATATATCCTCTGACTTATTGTGTTAAATAGAGAGAAAGAGGAGATTAAGTCTGATGGTATTTCATTTACTGTAAATTTTAATATTTTCTTATTTTTAATCTTATTACCTCCATTTTTTTTCAAACACTGATATTAGTCTTACTAACAATGCCCCCTCTCTTTTCTTAACTTCCCATAAGAAGATGCAATTGATATTTCACCCATCACTCATGATCAGCCCTACTAAGTAAATTTCAGCATAGGAGTCTGATCTTTCCTTGAATACAACATATAACTTTTTTTTTTCAGTTCTATTGGAATAAATATCCACTCTAATCAGGATTTAAATCTCTAAATTTTTCTGCAAATTGCAATTACAAATTTCTACAAATTTGAAAGATGATATTATGAGAGGCTGGGATACATTTTTACACTCCCATTCTTGGAAGTAGTTAATGCCTTAAAACTACTTAATGTATAATAATAATGTCTAATTTAAAAATAATGTAAATTTATAGCAATGTAAACTTTTAGTTTAATTACATTTGAATACAATGTTTGTTATATTTCTTTAGTCAGTTATTTAAAATTACTTTTTATCTAAGCATCTGCTCTTCCACAATTTCATCAAAGTATCTCAAATACTTGAGTTCCAAAAATCTAGAGGGGAAGTCAGGTCCTGTTCTAGAGTCTTACTGTTTGTCATTTACTGATGACCATCTTCTCTTCTCTGGGCCTGTCCAAAACTGTCTTCACCTATCTCTCTTCATCTGATGCAGATTTAGCATTCCACAAACATTACCCCACTGAGAAGTCTCATTGTAAAACAATCCTAACCAACCTTGCTTTCCCGATTTTTTTTCTCTGGCGTTAAAGTAAGCTAAACTCACCCTCAAATCCAATTATTTTTACCTTCCTTAATAAAAGTATTTCCCTCTACCTCTCCCCTATCCCATACACTCAATGTGAGAATTCAGAATAATTCTCCTCATTGGACATTTGTGAAAATGAAAGTCGCTCAGTTGTGTCTAACTCTTTGTGACCCATGGACTACACAATCCATGGAATTTTCCAGACCAGAATACTTGAGGGTGTAGCCCTTCCCTTCTCCAGAGGATATTTCCAACCCAGGGATCGAACCCAGGTCTCTTGCATTGTAGGTGGATTCTTTGCCAGCTGATCCACAAAGACATTTGTGGTCCAGACCCAATTCTTGTAAAAAAACCTTCTGCCTAAATAATTCATGTTACACATGAAAAGGATTTCTATGGAGTCTAGAATGCCTTTCCTATCACTTACATTTGAATGACACATACTTTAGGAGCTAACTCAACTCTTAGGAAGAAATCTTGACTATCCCAATAGCTTGCATCAGTACTCTATTAAGTGATAACTTACCTGCCAATAAACTTAGTATGTAGACCTATTTTCTGAATAGGGAAAAATTCCACTTACCTGAAAAGTAATTTGTCCTTCATTATATTCTAGCATCTGTCTATGTTTGGGCTTCCCTGGTGACTCAGCTGGTAAAGAACTTGCCTGCCATTGCAGAAGACGTAAGAGACACAAGTTCGATCCCTGGGTTAGGAAGATCCTCTGGAAAAGGAAATGGCAGTGCACTCCAGTATTCTTGCCTGGAAAATTCCACGAACAAGAGGAGCCTGGAGCTCTACAGTCCATAGGGTCACAAAGAGTTAGACACATGCATGCCATGCTTTACCTTCTGGTTCATTGGAATTGGGCATTACTATTGATGCTGGGAGGGATTGGGGGCAGGAGGAGAAGGGGACGACAGAGGATGAGATAGCTGGATGGCATCACGGATTCAATGGACATGAGTCTGAGTGAACTCCGGGAGTTGGTGATGTACAGGGAGGCCTGGCATGCTGCGATTCATGGGGTAGCAAAGAGTTGGACAGGACTGAGCGACTGAACGGAACTGATTGTTGGATACCTTTTTTACATGAAATCAATTGATTATTAAAAAAGATGTTACAAAGGGAATGAGTGGCAGGAAATCTGTACAAAAATAATGTTCTTCCTCTACCCCCAGTGATTCTCAGGTCCTCACCTTTTCCTCTTATTCTGTAGTCAGTATTTCTGAGTTTCTTTCTCCAGGCAGTAGGAGGTAGAGAGGAGAAAAAAATGACCTCGTCGCTTCCTGAGCAGTAGAAGAAGGGAGTTCAAATATATTTCAAATGGGGAAATTGAATATAATTCTTCACTGTAAGGATGATGAGTTCAGCAGGCCTTTAGTATGATACTTTGTATCAGGGGATGCTTGTGAGTTGCCTTGAAATAACCAGGATTATCTATGATATATCCATTTCACTTTTTAATAAATATAAAAATTCCCTTCAGAACAGAATACAATTATATTTTAGTATCTAGTTTCGTTTTGTATCCATGCAACCTTGGCTCTGAAACTTTTAAAACCAGAAATAAGTATAATATTTACCATTTTCTAAGTTATGGTTATCCTCAAACAGCTTGCCTATTAATATGCAATGGTACATACTGATATGTAATGTGCAAAAATATGGATATACATCGGTCACAAAGATTAGATAGGTCAGAACTGACTGTTTAATATGATATCAAAGAAGAAATATATCATCAGATAAGCTGTATTCTGTTAAAAAAAATGTTCAATACTAAAGGGGGAAAAAAAAGTATAGTTAATCATACAGAAGAAGCACCAAGGGAGACACGTGTATTTATGTGACAGGTGAACTGTGGGGACAGACCAGCAGATTTTCATTTTAAAATATGAGATAACTATTGGACTTATTAAATCTAGATTTCAAACCGGTTTAAAAAAAAATTTTTAAGTGTGGAATGAAAAGTCACTAACCTCCTGCTCATTATTTCTCAGTGGATTAATCTTTTCAGTTACTTCATATATAAAAATCTCCGCATAGGGGTGTGGTAAAATTGGTTCAAATTGTGTGCAGTACATTAAAGGAATGACTGCCATTTCACTTTTATTAATCTTTCATGCTAAGTTCAATTTGCTACAATAAATTGACCCCATGGAGATAAATTAGAATTCAAGACATGATTACCTAAAGTTGATACGTTTCAATCTCAATTGCTTAATGATAAAGAGGCTCATATTAAAATTTTTTCTGAGAAAAAAATAAATGGTAAGGACAGGATTAACTTTGCCTGTCTCTTTATTTTCTTCCTTCCCATTTCCCTCTTTAGGTCAACTCATCCTCCCTTTAATTGTGCAAACAATTACTATATTTCGGTTTATGTCATGTTCTTCTGTACCTGAG
>SJXQ01007927.1:418065-520531 GCA_006408695.1 Aepyceros melampus | reverse complement strand
TCTGCATATAAGTTAAATAAGCAGGGTGACAATATACAGCCTTGACGTACTCCTTTTCCTATTTGGAACCAGTCTGTTGTTCCATGTCCAGTTCTAACTGTTGCTTCCTGACCTGCATACAGATTTCTCAAGAGGGAGCTCAGGTGGTCTGGTATTCCCCTCTCTTTCAGAATTTTCCACAGTTTATTGTGATCCACACAGTCAAAGGCTTTGGCATAGTCAATAAAGCAGAAATAGATGTTTTTCTGGAACTCTCTTGCTTTTTCCATGATCCAGCGGATGTTGGCAATTTGATCTCTGGTTCCTCTGCCTTTTCTAAAACCAGCTTGAACATCAGGGAGTTCACAGTTCACATATTGCTGAGGTCTGGCTTGGAGAATTTTGAGCATTACTTTCCTAGCATGTGAGATGAGTGCAACTGTGCAGTAGTTTGGCATTCTTTGGCATTGCCAGCTGTCCACATCCCTCTATAACTCCTTCCCCTCGAGTGTGGGTGGGACTGGGCACTTGCTTCTAACCAGCGAAGCATGGCACAAGGAAGCACTGTGATTATGTTCTAAGAGTCCATCTTGCTGGCAGACTTGCTCTTAAGTCTCTTTCTCCTTTCCAGGCAGTAAAAGGAAGCAAGCTAGCCTGTAGCAGAAACCCCCATGACCAGGACCTACAGCAGGCCTCGAGTTGCCGCAGGCAGCCTTCATTCAACACCTAGAAGGATTCTTCCAACAACCTGAGTGAGCTCTGAAATCGAATTCTTCCTTTACTGGGGTCTCTAATGAGACCCCAGCACTGGCCAAGACCTGGGCTGTAGCCTACAGTTCAGTTCAGTTCAGTCGCGCGGTCGTGTCCGACTCTTTGCGACCCCATGAATCACAGTACGCCAGAAAGAGAGAATCCAGCTAAGCCTGGCCTGAAGTCCCTGACCCACAGAAACTATGAGATAATCTATGCAAGTAACCCACTAAATTTTTAATCTGTCATGAAGCATTAGATAAGTGACACAGGTGCTGAGTAAAAACTGGAGACTTATCTCTACACCCAAACCTCTTAAGACAACGGCCACTTGTTTCTGTTTTAATCACCCTGCCACCTCAACCCCTACTCTTTAATATTACAGCCACCACTCTGGGGTGTGCCTACCCTGCCAGGTCTCGAGAAAGGAACCCTTGTGTGATCCCAGGGAAGTAAAGCATAGCACTGCTCTGACCACAGAGTTTCAACATAAGACAGTATATAATTAGGGCTGAACTGTGTACACCTGTCCCAAGTGGTATGCCTGGTTCCTTCCCCCAACAGTTCTCTTCCTAACTTTCTATCTAACTCTCTGTCTAGATCTGGGACATCACCACCTATAACTTAGAGTGATTCTGTACTTCTTCACATCCTAAGACATTCACTCCGTCACATCTCCTGCTGGCTCTACACAGATCTCTTTGAGTCTCTCAAATTCATCCTTATCCTACTTTCTCCTCCAGCATCTTCATCTTCTCTCTCTCACCAGGTGAATGCAACTGCCTTGGGCCTGATGCCACTCTCCCGATGCCACTCTCTCTCCCAATACATTTGCTATTGGAAAACTGTCCTAAAACACAAATCAGACCATGTCATTTCTTGGTTTAAAAGGTATTTAATGATTCCTTGTTGACAACAGACTAAATAATAAGGTCCAGATACCTTAGAATACCACGGAAGTCTTCACAGCCGGCCCTCACTTTAAGCATTCCTGTCTTTCATCTCTCCAGTCAAGTACTCAGAGTGCTGGATGGCTTAGGATTCCCCAAACACGTCATGTCTCTGGAAACTCCCTTACTTCCTGCTCACTCTGTCATCTGTTCCCTGAATATCCATCCCTGCTTCTCCTCCCAGAGAAAATTCTATTCATCTCTTATATCCTCTCTCGACTGTTACTGTCTCTGAGTCGCTTTCTCTGAACACACAGATACAGTTAGTGTCCTCCTCCTTTGTGCTTCAAAAGTAGCTAGAAAACACCTCTTTATTCTTGCTTATCACATCACACCATGACTGTCTGCATGTCAGTTTCCACCACTAGACCAAGGGATCCTTGGATGCTACAGCTATCTTTCTTTTAGTCATTAAATGCCAGGTACTGTGATGAGCCGTAGGAATAATTTCAATAATTGCCATTTATCAAGATCTAACAAGTGAGAGGCCCTGTACTAAGTGCTGAACATCTTATTCATGCATTAACAGCTATTACTAGGCATCGGCTAGGTGTGCACATGCTCACTGAGCCTTGTCGTAAAGGGGGACACACAGTGAGCACAGAAACAACTACCTAAATGACGTAAATTAGACACTGATGATGCTAAAGGGTCAGCAGAAACAGCACAAAGCAGTAGAATGCCTGGAGTAAGGGAGAAATTACTTAACCCAAGAGGTTTGGGGAAAGCCTTTGAGGAGACAACATTTGGGTTGAGATTTAACTGATGAGAAGGAGACAACCACACAGAGAAGGGATTTTATACACAATTCTAACATCACCCCTTTTAAGTAGAGGTTTTAAGTGAAGTGAGTCACATAGTCATGGCGACTCTTTGCGAGCCCATGGACTATACAGTCCATGGAATTCTCCAGGCCAGAATACTGGAGTGGGCAGCCTTTCCCTTCTCCAGGGATCTTCCCAACCCAGGGATCGAACTCAGGTCTCCTGGATTGCAAGCAGATTCTTTACCAGCTGAGCCAGAAGGGAAGCTCAAGAATACTGGAGTGGGTAGCCTATCTCTTCTCCAGCAGATCTTCCCAAGCCAGGAATTGAACTGGGGTCTCCTGCACTGCAAGCAGATTCTTTACCAGCTGCGCCATCAGAAAAGCCCGATAGGGGGGTTTTAACCCCATTTTAAAGATGAGAAAGGAAAAGCTTAAGCTTGCTAATCTTCTAACGTGATAAGCAGAGACATGGCTGGGACTGGGATCCTGGTCCACCCGACTCTGGGCCAAGGCTCTGTGAGCACTGGGCCCTTCGGTGGGCCTGGGGTGAGGCTCCCTCTGTTCCCTCTGGCCAGAACGCCCTTCTTCTCCCCACCCCAGCGAGCCCTTCCTCTTCCTTCAACAACTCACAGATCACCCCTTCTCAGATGTCTTCTCTGATGACCCCAAACAGAAAAGAACAACTCACTCCTCAGAACACCTACTGCCCTCTCATGATACTTACACCCATCTCCTGGGGGAAGTAAGTAGGTTCCCATGCTTGAGCAGTGTCTTTTTAATGTGTCCGATGTATCCCACTCCATCCTCCATGCCCTAAGCCTATGTACATCCTTGCTCTTCAATTTACAGGAAGAATGAAAAGTGAAGGACTGAAGGGAGGGAAAGGAGAAGGAGGAAGTAAGTTGGGTAGTCATTCAGCTAGTTCATCTAGGCATCTGGGTGCGGCCAGATGCTGAATGCCTTCCAAGTCTTGCCAGGGCTCCAGCACTGAAATGGGGTACAACTGCTGGGGCTGCTTCTGAGTAGAAGGCCCAAGGAGAGCCAAAAAAATGAACCGAGCAACAGACAGCCCTAATTAGAAAGTAGAACGCACACTCACCTGCTTTAAGCTGGCTCTTCATAAGCTGTGTCTGGGTTCCCTCCCCACAGTCAAAGAGCCAGCACTCGCCTTCACACCGAAGGACCAGCGCGGAGGCACCTCGGGTCGGGGATGGGTATGCTGCACCTGTCCCCAGAAATGTCACATCCATAGACATCTTCCACCTGCAACGAGAAGATCACTTAGGGATGATCACACATCACTGCTCAAAATCACCGAAAACAGGTTCTTGTGAGTTTCACGGTTATCTAACTTCTATATATTGAGAACAGTGTGGATTCTTGTTCTCTAATAGTTTTCCACAGAAATCTAAAGAAAGATTTTAGTAACTCTTAATCAGTTAAAGCTACAAATTACCAAACCTTGAATGACTGCTCACACAAATAAATTTTAAAAAAAAAAGCCAAACTCAATTAAAAACTACAGTTGAGGGCTTCCCTGGTGAAACTGAAAGTGTCAGTCACTCAGCTGTGTCCAACTCTTTGTGACCCTATAGACTGTAGCGCACTAGGCTCCTCTGTCCATGGAATTCTCCAGGCAAGAATACTGGAGTGGGTTACTATGCCCTTCTCCGGGGGATCTTCCTGACCCAGGGACAGAACCCAGGTCTCCTACACTGAGGCGATTCTTTACCATCTGAGCCACCTGGGAAGCCCTCCCTGGTGGCTCGGTAGTAAAGAATCCACTTGCCAATGCAGGAGACACAGGTTCAGTCCCTGGTCTGGGCAGATCCCACGTGCTGTGGAGCAACTAAGCTTGTGCACCACAGCTATTGAGCCTGTGTTCTAGAGCCCAGGAATGGAAAAAAGAGAAGCCATCAGAATGAGAAGCTTGTACACAGCAATTACAACCTGCTCGCTTCAACTAGAGAAAAGCCTGTGCAGCAACGAAGACCCAGCACAAACAAAAATAAACAGAAAAAATATATATATATATATACGTATATATCTATAACCAAACTGTAGTTGAATTCCAACACACGACATTCTGGAAAAGGCAAAACTATGGGGATAGTAAAAAGACAGTGGTTTGGAGGGGAAGGGAGGGAGGGATGGGGTTTTTAGGGCAGTAAAACTATTTGGTATGATACAGTAAAGACACACACGTGTCATCATACATTGGTCAAAACCCATAGTATATACAACACAAAACGTGAATGAGCCCTAATGTAAACTGTGTACCATATTGCTCATCACAGGTGTACCACCCTAATGTAAGATGTCAACATTAGGGGAAACTGATGGGAGGGGCGTTGGTGGGGAGTGGGTATATAAGGACTCTGTGCTTCCTGCTGATTAATTTTTTTGAAAATCCTTCTAATAAACAATAAACAACTCTAGCAAGGTTCTGGGCAAGAGAGGGAACTTAATTATGCTCACCAAGCGGTCTCTCTGGTGAGCAGCTCATGGTGAGCAGCCCTTTCTCTGAACCACCAGAAACCACAACAAAGCGCTGCAACGCAGGACAGTAACACGAGTAACACACAGCAGCGCCGAGGGAAGGTCTCACTCCCCTCATAGGAGGCTCCACGAGGGGTGAGCGCTCCGGCTTCTGCTCTCACAAGTGATCAGCGACACTGTTGAGTGGGTAGATTTCTGCCAACTCCTGATCTCTCTTTTTCCTTTCACTATTTTTGGGCATATCTATCTCTGATACAGTTCCTTTTTAAAAAGATTTATTGATTGATTTTTTGGCTGCAGTAGGTCTTCACTGCCGCACTCAGGCTTCCTCTATTTGCAGCAAGTGGGGGCCACTCTTCATTTGGTGTGCAGGCTTCTCACTGTGGTGCCCCCTGCACTGCAAGGCAGATTCCTAACGACTGGCCCACCAGGGAAGCCCCTCTGATACAGTTCTGTGATAGGAGATATGCATCAAGTAAAATAAACTCAAACTTCAGTTCAGTTTGGTTCAGTCACTCAGTTGTGTCCGACTCTTCACGACCCCATGGATTGCAGCACGCCAGGCCTCCCTGTCCATCACCAACTCCCAGAGTTTACTCAACTCATGTCCATTGAGTCGGTGATGCTATCCAACCATCTCATCCTCTGTTGTCATCTTCTCCTCCTGCCTTCAATCTTCCCCAGCATCGGGGTCTTTTCAAATGAGTTCTTCACATCAGGTGGCCAAAGTATTGGAGTTTCAGCTTCAACATCAGCCCTTCCAATGAACACTCAGGACTGATTTCCTTTAGGATGCACTGGTTGGATCTCCTTGCAGTCCAAGGGACTCTCAAGAGTCTTCTCCAACACCACAGTTCAAAAGCATCAATTCTTCGGTGCTCACTTTCTTTAGAGTCCAACTCTCACATCCATACATGACAACTGAAAAAACGATAGCCTTGACTAGATGGACCTTTGTTGGCAAAGTAATGTCTCTGCTTTTTAATATGCTGTCTAGGTTGGTCATAACTTTCCTTCCAAGGAGTAAGCCTCTTTTAATTTCATGGCTGCAGTCACCATCTGCAGTGATTTTGGAGCCCAAAAAATAAAGTCAGCTTCCACTGTTTCCCCATCTATTTGCCAAGTTATATATAACCAATTATAGATTATTCACATGTATGGCAAGGAAGGAAACAAACAAGTAAGTTTAAGAAAAACTACTAAAACAGGAAAACTTGACAGAGAGCTGGATAAATGTATATCTACAGGGGGAAAGAAACCTATCAAAAACTTTTCTCAGTCCTTGCAAAAATGAAAGAAACCCTCAGTCACAAGAGAAAAAAAAAAAAAGTCTTATAGCTAGAAATAAAGTTAACAAGAAAGGAACAGGCCCTAAAAGACTCAAAGAGAGAAATACATTAGCTTCTCTGATAGGAGATTTACTATCAGAGAAATGCCTATCTTTGCATAATTAATGCATGTATACTTAACACAAATTCTATCAGATTTCCAGTGCGATTCATCTTGGAACAAACATAATCCAAAGATCACATGAAAGAAAAAAAGTACGGCTGAGAATGGGCAAGAAAAGTATACAAAGTAGTGAGTAGTGATTTACTTTTCTAGGTAGTAACATGACACTATCACGCACAATGGAAAGATATATTATTGGCCACAAACATAAAGCTGTAAGTAAGAGAAGGGATAGTCTGGAAATAAACCCAGGTACACACAGAAATCAATATATAACAGAAATGTAAAAAGGGTGGCTTTTTAAAATGAATGACACACATAATTGGTTATTTTCACAATAAAATAACTTTTAAAATAACTTTTTCACAGAAAAAGTGAAACAAGAATCTTATCTTGCATCTATATAAAAACACATTCCACATGGTTTAGAAATTTAAATTGTTTCAAATTTAAATGTTTAAATGTTTCACATTTAAATTTGGACCTTTCATGTCCAAAAAGAAAGTGTTCAAAAAAATTAGGAGAATATATATACAAATTTGGGGATGAAAATCTCTTACTGGCAAGACATGAAACACAAAGCTTTTAAAAAGTCATTTTTGCTACATAAAAATTTTCATGTATCCAAAGACTCTTAATGTCAAAGGACCTCCCCCAGCCAGGAAAAAAAAAAAAATTTTGGAAAAAACTGTACTGTTTGATAATGGGTTAATGCCCCTAAGAAATGGTTCAAGCAAATGCATTAAAAAAGAAAAGTACAGAATAGAAAACTAAAACAATGAATATACACAGGAAATTCATAAGAGAAATCCAAAGGGCCAATAAGCATGAAAACTCTCAGTCCTCCAGCAGTGAGAGGAAATGCAAATTAAAGAAAAAAGAGCCATCATTTGCCACACATCGGCTGGCAAATATTAATGCTATCCAGTGCTAACCCAGACAAGGAAAAATGGGTACCTACATTTTACTAGTGGTAGAAGCATCAACTGCTATTATGTTTGGGAGAGTAATCTGGCAATACATATTACCAACAATAATGAGGCTGCTAACAGGAACGTACTTTAATCCAGCAACCCCATTATTGGGAATCTACCTTACAGAAATAAAGGATCTATGTACAATGATATTTACTGTGAAACTTTTAAGGTGGCTAAAATTTGGAAACCATCTGAATATATAGATAGATAGATAATATCAGTATGGAAACAACTGAGTATTTTATTGTACATTCATATCATGAACTATCTGTTCTACAGTTCAGCCAAGTCTGTGACTTCTGCACTGAAGGGATGACAATGAGAAAAGTTACAGATGGCTATGGCATAATCTCATGTTTATAACAATGCCCAAACATCTATGTTATGCAAGACAGAGAGAGTCTGGTGAGGAAAGATATACACCGTACTGCTACCATGGTTATCCCAGGGGTGATTAAAATGATGGTGGTGGAGATGAACTTTTTCAAAAAAATCCTTGAATTGTGTTTGGTTGCAATAAGCAGCGTTTTATTTACCTATTTGACTTTATTTTGCATTTAATTTACTTCAGGACTTAAAAAAAGTGTCATAAAGTTAAACATGCTTTTCTGACTATGTGTCACCTCCTCTCCCGTTCCACTGGGGGTACAGTCAGCTCCCCGTCCCTGCCTCACAACTCACACAGCAGATGGGTGGTACATCTCTCCACCCCACACATGAGTCTTTAGGTTATTGCTAGTGACCTCTCCATGCCTTACTCCACATTTTCACTTCCAAGATCAAGACTTCCTCTGATAACTCTACAGTTTAATTTGCAAAGGCTTTCTGATTGGACTGCAGTTTGCAAGAGCCCGAAGAGTAAGGAGAATACAGAAAGTCAAAAATTTAAGGTAATAAATGCAGAAGGTATAATAGAATATAAACACTTTGCATGTGTAACTGATAGTAGATCTAAGCCAGTGGTACAGAATCCTGGAGTACTAATCACCCAGAGATCTTTTAAAACATATCAACCATTGGGCTCCATCCCAGAACTATCAACAGGAAATTCCACAAGAGACATGTGTTTTAGAATTGAATAAGAAAAAGTCTTCCCCTGTGGTCCTAACATGCAGTCAGTTTAGAGAACCAGTTAGTGAAAGGCTAGTGGAGAACTATAATGGATGGATCAGTGACCTGAACTCACTAGTCAACAATTAAAAAAAAAAAACCCAAAAACTTTTGTTATACAAAATTCAAACACACACAAAAGGAGAGAGATTAGTATAATGTACTGTCACACTGAGCTTCAACAATTATCAACTCAAGGTCAATCCTGTTTCCTCTTTATCCCCCATCCATCATCTAAGAATATGTAACAAGTGGTATTGGGAAGTTCTACCAGGGAGCACACGCTGTCTGGCTGTCTCTCTTTATCTAATGTTAGCAACCATTAATGATCCTTTCCAGGAAGCATTATTTCATTAGGGGTGTCAAAAGGTGATAATTCTCTCATTCCTTCTGTAGTTAGTATCTTTCTGTAATTCCCTGATCAATCAGTCACCCTGCAATACAATTTGTATGGAAAAGAGCCAGTGATCAATCTTAACACCACAGAGACAAGACCTAATCCAACTCCTGATGGGATGCAATATGAAGCACACAGTAACCGAGGAGCTTTTCTTGCCAAAAAAATATAACCTGTATCTGGAAAAGGCTTTCTTCTAAACACCAGTTTATTAGAGCACACCACAGAGAAGGAAAAAGCAAAATTCAGTATGTCAGAAACATTACAGGACAAATGACTTGACTTCTTCAACAACCTAAATACTAGGAAAAATAGTAATCAAGAGAGAGGAGACAAAGAGATATGAGCCATCAAACAAATGTAACATGTCTAACTTGTTTGAATCCTGATTTGGACAATCAGATGATGGGGGGGGGGTGATGAGAGAACGGGGAAATGCAAACTTCACCAGATAGTAGCAGGAGATTCTTATGAGACTGATAATGGTGTTAGGGTCAAGGAGTTACTGTGTTGTATAAACATAAGCTAGTATTTAATGGATGAAATGGTACATTTTGATTTGCTTTAAAATAATCCAGTGGGGGTGAGGGTGCCAGATGAAACTAGATCGATTAGCGATTAGTACATGAGTTGGTACATTCTGTACACGATTCTGTTTTTGTATAGATTTGAAAGTTTCCATAATAAAAAGCTCAAAAGCAAGCCAAATAACCAAAACTCTTCCACTAGGTCGGGAAGTAACCAGAAATTTATCACTGGTGTGCGTTATGCACCACTAGGAAATAAGTAAGCAAACCAGGTTTTGGGTCTTGTCTTCTTGGACAACAAAACAAAAAAAACTCAGCCGTTTGCTTTCTCATAGTACACATTCCTAGCGAGAACACAACACACGATCGAGCTCAGTAGCCCACTGGACAGTCTGGGCTAGTGGTTATCAGTCCTGGCTGCAGACTACAATCGCCCGGTGGTTCTGGGGTTCTCAGCACTGGGGAAGCTCCCCGGAATATTCTAAAGACTGTCGGGCTCCGAAGGAGTTTTCAGGCAGAGGCGGTGCCAAGCCTGCAATTCACCCAAGCGGTGCAGGCAGGGCAGGTCCTGTCATCCTCCATTTCAGAGATGAAAGGGCCGAGGCCCTCTGCACAGAGAGTGGCCTTTGCGAGGCCAAGGCCTCGCCAGCCGCGGCCAGAGGCCGGGTCTCCGACAGCCGGCCGGCCCCAGCAGCTCCTCCACGCCGAGCGAGCAAAAGGAGGCTGGGAGGCGGCAGAGGCGCGGGGCAGGCTGTCCTCCGCCCGCAGGCCGGGGGAAGCAGGCGCGGTGAGGGGCGGCGTGGGGACCAGGCGCGTCCCCGCTCCCCGGCTCGGGTCCTCGGCTTCCGGCCCAGCCCGCGACTGCGCGGGTCGCCCGAGCGCTCGACCGGATTGGCGGGCGCGGGGGGGCCTCGGCGGCGCAGACCCCGGCCCGCCCCCACCTCGGGCGCGCCCTGCCCCACTCACCCACTCGCCGAGGCCCGCGGCGAGGCCCGGCCGTCCGCGGGGCGGCAACGCGCGCGGGCGGAAGTGCGCCGCCGGCCGAGCCCGCGACCCGCCGCTCTAGGAGGCGCCGGAGGTCCGCGCTCGGTGGTTCTCCGCGGAGCGCGACCCCGGCGTGAGGCTGGGCTGCCAGTCCGCCGCTCTGTCCGCGGCGAGTGGACGGCGCCCAAGACGGCTGCGGTATCCCGGGAGGACCAGAGTGCCTGAAGTGAAAAATGCCCGCTGTGTGGGTTGCTTTTTTATTTTATTTTTTGGCCACTGCTTGGGGGCATGTGGGATCTTAGTTCTGCAACCAGCGATCAGACCCTCACCCCTTGCCCTTGAAGCCTAAGGTCTTAACCACTTGGACCGCCAGAGAAGTCCCTACTGTATGGCCTTTTTTTTTTTTTTTTTTTTTGCCATGTAACGTTGATGCTTTTGAACTGTGGTGTTGGAGAAGACTTTTGAAAGTCCCTTGGATAGCAAGGAGATCCAACCAGTCCATCCTAAAGGAGATCAGTCCTGAGTGTTCATTGGAAGGACTGATGCTGAAGCTGAAATTCCAATACTTTGGCCACCTGATACGAAGAGCTGACTCATTTAAAAAGACCCTGATGCTGGGACAGTCTTAAGGTGGGAGGAGAAGGTGACGACAGAGGATGAGATGGTTGGATGGCATCACTGACTCAATGGACATGAATTGGGGTAAACCCCGGGAGTCGGTGATGGACAGGGAGGCCTGGTGTGCTGCAGTCCATGGCGTGCTCAGTCGGACACGACCGAGCGACTGAACTGAACGTTTTCAAACAAGAGTGTTCTCCCAGATGCTTTGCTTTGGCTTATCTGCGTAAAGTCTGTGATCTTATGGGGATGAATCTATCTGAAGCACTAAAAACTGAAGCGTATGCTGCCTTGGAATCAGAGTGCATAGTAGAACTTACTCTAGATCCCAGGGCTTCTTTCGATTCCACTTTGCACTTCCAGGGATACCGCGGAATGTCTCCTGAAGAATCCGCAGCTGCGGGTGCTGTGCCCGCAGCGGGGTCGCTGGTGTTTTCACTTGCTGAGCGGAGCGCACAGCCACAGCATCGCCTCCTGGACACGTGGGGTGAGGAGCCCCGGCCGAAACTGCACGTGGCCGGGTGGAAAAACTGATTCAGGTCAAACTCCCGCTTTCAAAGCTTCACACTCTTGTGTAGTGTCAGATGTACTGGTTTTTGCTTACATGCTGGAGGTGGTCAAAGTATCCAACAGCTTCATAACAGAGTTAGAAGTGCTGTGGATGGAAGTGGGATCATTTACTTTTGGGCCTCTTCAAAGCTTTTATTTCGGAGAAGGCAATGGCACCCCACTCCAGTACTCTTGCCTGGAAAATCCCATGGACAGAGGAGCCTGATAGGCTGCAGTCCATGGGGTCCTGAAGAGTCGGACACGACTGAGCGACTTCACTTTCCCTTTTCACTTTCATGCATTGGAGAAGGAAATGGCAGCCCACTCCAGTGTTCTTGCCTGGAGAATCCCAAGGATGAGGAGCCTGGTGGGCTGCCGTCCATTGGGTCGCACAGAGTCCGATATGACTGAAGCGACTTAGCAGCAAAGCTTTTATTTATGCAAGTGTTACTTAAGCTCTGCCTTTGTGGAGAGAGAATCTGACTTTGATAATGAATTTTTAATATATGTCATGGTTCCTGGCTTTAGGAGCATACACCAAGGTTGGAAAAAGAAGTAGCAGAAAGTCACTAACAAAATGAGGGGGCAAAGGAGAAACCAAACAGAGTGATAAAAATAGGGAGATCATTAAATTAAGGAAGGGTTAGGGAATTCCCTGGCAGTCCAGTGATTAAGACTCTGTACTTTCAGTGCCAGGGTGGGTTCAATCCCTAGTCAGGGAACTAAGACCCCACTGCCTTGTAAAAAAAAAAAAAAACAAAACAAAACAGAGGGTGGTTAGACTTGAGCTGGGTCTTGTGGAAAGGTTGAGACTTGGATTAATCTCCTGGAAATGAAAAAATAAGGAAATAAGGTGGATTTGTTCAAGCGGGGACTGGTTTAGCAAAATTTTAAAAACCAGACCTTGAACGTTATTTATTCTGACACTTGCCTGGCTGAGAAGTGCTCAGGAAGACACATTCTACAACTAGGTCTTGACCACAACTCAGCTAGGGGTTCCCTGTAGTGGTACCCCCAATAGGTCTGCCCATTCTAGAGGTTCCTGGCTTAAACCTACCATCCCCTATGCCCACCCCAATCAAGATTCCTTACAACCCCTTTTCTCAGAGGTTATTATAGCTTTAGAGAATTCTAGACAGGCTTTATGTTCCTTTTAAAAACCTTATGGGAAAATTTTAACATACACAAAAATTGAGAAAATGTTTAATGAACTTCTATATAGAATCATCATTCATCTTCAATAGTTATTATGTCCAGTTTTTTTCACCTAGAACCCTGCCCCTCCAAATGTAATCTAGCCCTTAATTAACCATTTAAAGTTATTATAAAATACTGGCTTTGTTCCTTGTGTTATACAATATATCCTTGTAACTTATTTATTTTATACATATTTATCTTAATCTGTTAACCCTATCTCACTCCTTCTCCATCCCCTCTCTCTAATGGTAACTAATGAAGTGAAGTGAAGTTGCTCAGTCGTGTCCGACTCTTTGCGACCCCGTGGACTGTAACCTACCAGGCTCCTCTGTCCATGGGATTCTCCAGGCAAGCATACTGGAGTGGGTTGCCATTTCCTTCTCCAGGGGATTTTCCCAACCCAGGGATTGAACCCGGGTCTCCCACCTTGCAGGCAGACGCTTTAACCTTTGAGCCACCAGGGAAGCCCTAGTTTTCTATATATGTGAGTTCTGTTTCTTCTTTGTCATATTCACTAGTTTATTTTTTTACATTCAACGTGTGATATCATACATTACTTGTCTTTTCTGATATTTTCACTTACCATGATGCCCTCCAAGTCTATCCATGTTGCAAACACAAAATTTCGTCTCTTTTTATGGTTGAGTGGCACTTTCCTGGTAGCTCAGTGGTAAAAAATCCGCTGGCCAATACAGGAGATGCAGGTTCGAACCTGGGGTCAGGAAGATCTCTTGGAGAAGGAAATCACAACCCATTCCAGTATACTTACCTGGGAAATCCTATGGACAGAAGAGCCTGGCAGGCTGCAGTCCATGGGGTCACAAGAGTCAGACACTAAACGACAACAAATATTCCATCATATATATACCGCAGCTTCTCTGTATGTTCATCTGTTGATGGACATGTAGGTTGCTTGCATATCTTGGCAATTGTAAATTGATGCAGCCACTGTGGAAAACAATATGAGCTTTCTCAATACTACTGTGAACACAAGTACATGTGTCTTTTATTTTTTAATTGAAGGAACATATGTATCTTTTTAATTAACATTTTTACTTTTCTTTGGATCAATACCAGGAGTGGAATTGATTCTTTAGTTTTTTGAGAAAACTGTTTTCTCACAATATTTCTTAGTGTTTTCCACAGTGGCTGCACTAATTTACATTCCCACCCGCAGTGTAGGAGGGTTCCTTTTTCTCT
Organism: Aepyceros melampus; assembly: GCA_006408695.1. Taxonomy (NCBI): domain Eukaryota; kingdom Metazoa; phylum Chordata; class Mammalia; order Artiodactyla; family Bovidae; genus Aepyceros; species Aepyceros melampus. Next base: position 506,576 of record SJXQ01007927.1, on the reverse strand, counting down.
ACATTGTTGCTAACTTTTGTTGTTTGAGATTTTTTAGATGATAGCTGTTCTGAAAGGTGAAAAATGGCTGTTGAGAAAGTGTTGGACCATAGAGAAGGCTGAGCGCTGAAGAACTGAGGCTTTCGAATTGTGGTGCTGGAGAAGACTCCTGAGAGTCCCTTAGACTGCAGGCACATCAAACCAGTCCATCCTAAAGGAAATCAACCCTTAATATTCATGGGAGGACTGATACTGAAGCTGAAAGCTCCAATACTTCAGCTACCTGATGCAAAGAGCTGACTCATTGGAAAAGACCCTGATGCTGGGAAAGATTGAAGACAAAAGGAGAAGAGGGTGGGGGAGGATGAGATGGTTAGATAGTATCACCAACTCAATGGACTTGAATTTGAACAAAGATAGTAGAGGACACAGGAGCCTGGCATGCTGCAGTCCATGGGGTCACAGAGAGTTGGATATGACTTAGTGACTGAACAACAAATTCTAAAATGTGATAAATGTGTTTTTAATATATATATATATATATATTTTTTTTTTCTTTCTTATTTATTTAGCTGTGCCAGGTCTTATTTGTGGCATGTGGGGTCTAGTTCCCAGACCAGGGCTCAGACCCGGGCTTCCTGAATTGGGAGCTTGAAGTCTTAACCACTGGACCACCAGAGAAGCCCCTGTTTATTAGTTTTTAACAAAAGGGTCACTCTGGCTGCAGAGGGAGGTCATTTCTGTGGTTTGGATGATACTCAGGTTTTGCCCATGTGTAGACGTGATGGTCTACATGGTGTCAGATTTATTTTTTTGGGCTCCAAAATCAACGCAGATGGTGACTGCAGCCACAAAGGTAAAAGACGCTTGCTCCTTGGAAGACAAGCTATGACAAACCTAGACAGTGTATTAAAAAGCAGAGACATCATTTTGCCAACAAAAGTCTGTATTGTCGGTGCTATGGTCTTCCCAATAGTCATGTATGGTTGTGAGAGCTGGACCATAAGGAAGGCTGAGCACTGAAGAATTGATGCTTTTGAACTATGTTGGAGAAGACTCTTGAGAGTCCCTTGGACTACAAGGACATTAAACCAGTCCATCCTAAAGGAAATCAACCCTGAATATTCATTGGAAGGACTGGTGCTGAAGCTGAACCTCCAATACTTTGGCCACCTGATGCGAAGAGCTGACTCATTTGAAAAGACCCTGATGCTGGGAAAGATTGAAGGCAGGAAGAGAAGGGTATGACAGAGGATGAGATGGTTGGATGGCATCACCGACTCAATGGACATGAGTTTGGGTAACTCTGGGAGTTAGTGATGGACAGGGAGGCTTGACATGCTGCAGTTCATGGGGTCACAAAGAGTTGTACACAACTGAGTGAACAAGACATAATATTGGAGTGACCTTGTTTTTGTCTCAATCCATTGTGGTCAGAGTCGCCTTGTCAATTTCCTGTGAGATATCCATCACTCACTGCCGTGAGGACAGCTCACGGGAGTAACTCTGGGTGTCAGTGTGAGTGTATCCCATCCAACAGGAGAGCTCAGCCGTGAGTTCCTAGTATCAGGTCAGCTCCTGAAGTCAGGAGCTGCTGCTTTTCACTTTCTCAAGGTTCCTGGAGAGATGAGGGGAAAGAGAGCTTGGGGACACCTTATTCTGATCGTCCCATTTCTCTGTGAGATTGAAGCAAGGCTGTCTTGAGAGCTAGGATGTAGGAGAACATCAGGGATCTGACAGGGAAGGTACCAGTTACCGGACGGGGATGTGCCAGGAGCACTGAGGCTGTCTTGAAGTTAGTGACTCTTGACTCAGGAGACAGCAGGACCTGATGTTCTGCTGCCTTGTTTGTTGTGCAGGGCAGGCTGTGCTTAAGAGGAGGAGGAGAGTCTAAACGGGATTGGAGTTTCTGTCACAAACATGTCCCAAGAGCTCTGAATCGTGGCTTTGCATTTTAGTAGCTATGTGACCCCCTCAGATCCTACATCTGTAAAATGGGGGAAATATCAACACTTCAGAAGTTTGTTGTGATGCTTGAATGAGTAAAAAAGTATCAGGTACTTAGGACAGCGCCTGGCTTGAAGAAGCACTAAGTATGAGCTCTAATGCCATCTTCTCCCTTAATCACCAAATCAACATAGTCTTTCTGCTTTAGTATTCTAACATTAAGGCCTGGGAAGGTGTATGCGGTGGGGCAAGAGGTGAGAATTCATTCCTTCACTCCTCTGATTAAACAAAATAAGGAGAGAAAGAGGGTGAGGAAACAAACAGAAGGAAACGAAAAGATGAGCAGAATCACTAGGTCTAGAGTGAACTTCAGTCTAACAGCATATTCTCAGGGGAGCAAGTATTTTGGAGTGCGTTTAAGGTTTAATACCAAGTGCACATGTTTTAAGATAATACCAAGATAGTACCTTACAGCTGCCTTTAAAAATAAGATCATAGCACATTTTTGATACTTAGCAAAATTTTATTAAGAAAATACACACATCTCAGAGTTTTAGATTAACATATACACACTACTCTATGTAAAATAGATAACCAGCAAAGACCTACTGTATAGCACAGGGAACTATATTCAATATCTTGTCATAACCTCTAAGGGAAAAGAATCTGAAAAAGAATATATATATATAACTCGATCATTGTGCTGTATACCTGAAGCTAACACAACATTGTAATGAACTATATACTTCCATTAAAAAAAGAAAATACACACATCTCAGTAGAACTTATATATCACAAATGAGAAAAAATAGTCCATACCATTAAGAAGTTTTAGACTGACTCTTGGAAGCATCTGGAATATGTCTCTGGTATAATACACTCTACACAAGGCTTTCCCCTTAAATGGTATTTCCATAGGCTATTACCACAACACTGTTTATTCCAAATACAAAGGTGAGAAAGGGTAAGCAGTGACTTTTGCTACGTGCAGCTCCCTTCAAGTCAATAATGAATGCTTCACATGTTACCAAAGGAAATACAATATCAATTGCAAAACATTTTTAATTTCAGTTAATTTTAAAGGTGATTAGGCCAAGTTTAATAAAACATTAGGCAGAAATGTGTCAAATATGTAACTAAAATAGGCTTCAGAAATTTCTAAATTCCTTATTCTGCATACATCTGATGCTACTATCAATATTTTCCATTACATTTTAATGGAAGTTATAGACATGCATATAATAGAAATCATTAAAAATACATCTTACAATTCCCAATTCATGTTGACATTGGCAGATGTCAAGATACAAAGTGTAGTACAGCAGAAACCAACACAGCATTGTTAAGCAACTATAATTTAAAAAAGAAAGTTAAAACAAGATACAAAGTGTTTAAGTGCTACTGAAACAGTGATAGCGGTTGGTGGTTTTTTGAAGATTGACAGCTGAAAATGTGAGTAAAAATGAGTCACTCAGTCGTGTCCGACTCTTTGCAATCCCATGAGCTATACAGTCCATGGAATTCTCCAGGCCAGAATACTGGAGTGGGTAGCTATTCCCCTCTCCAGGCGATCTTCCGAACCCAGGGATCACACCCAGGTCTCCCGCATAGAGGGCAGATTCTTTAACAGCTGAGCCACAAAGGAAGCTCTTTTGTGGTAATTTTTGAAGATTACCAAATCAAAAGATGTTAGTGAGCTAGAAGTTTTGGTGTAATTTATCAAACTCAAAACCAGATCTATTGTTTACATTCAGTACTTTAAATGCTTAAGACTAATGGATTAAATAGGTTTATACTGTATTTGAATTATAAATGGGAACAAAAAAAAAAAAAAAAAAAAAAAATCACACGAACCAGTAAAACACATTAAAAAGGACCTAAGACTAATCTTACGAGAATAGGTAAAAATTTTTTACTTGAAATAAGATTCTTACAAGTAAGGTATTTAAGATCCAGATAAAATCACCTGTCACAGAGGCCCCTCTTCCCCACTAAGGGCTAAGGTGAGGCACAGCTCTGCCTCTCACCAGCAGAGAACTTGGGACAAATCTTTTAATCTTTGTGCATCTGTGTCCTTCTCTGAGAAAGAGGCTAGTGACAGAAGGTGGTCATGAGGATTAAGTATGCTGCCTCATGTAAGACGCTTAGAACAACGCCCAGCAGACTAGATGCTATCCATAAAATTTAGTTTATCATCATTTGCTAACTGAACATACCTGATGTGTTGGTGATAATTCAGTGACTGTAGGAATCAACGATTTGCTAGAATGACACTTAAAATTAGGAAAGTCAAGGAGAACAGTTTTCCCAGAACATAAAAGGACATACTGAAAACAGGGGAATAAATACCCATTAATTTCTCCTTCGTCTTAAAACTTTTAAAAGTATGCTGATTGTAGGGGTAATTTCCCATAAAGCAAAGTAGCAAATACATCTTTATTTGGGAAAAACAGGGTTGATTAAATAGCCACATCAAAGTCAGTTTACTGGCAAAAAGCTGTTACAGAAAGATGCAAAGCATCTAAGACAAGTGACTTAAATTTGTGTATTTTATGTCACTGAACTATGCACACATTTCCAGACCTTTTTCTCCTTGAGAGGCACTGTCTTCCGTATCCATGTAAGGAAAATAATGCTTGTTTTAAAATCTAATCACTGGTTTATCTGAGTAACTCCTGGCAAGGATTAAGGGAATTATGTAATAAGAATCCTGTCCTAATTAGGCCCAGTTGAATTTATAAAATTCGGAACAAAGCACTGAGCTTTTTCTCCACTTCTATTAAAACATCTTGATTTCAGATGAGGGGTAAGGTTTCTGTAGTAAAACTGTCTTGATCATTTTAAATATTATGTGTTACTTTATTTAGCTTGTCTGTGGAGGACTGATCTTTTTAAAATCTGGATGAACATCGAAATGCCAGTCATAAATCGGTTGAGAGCCAAAGTAGCAAGGAGTATCTCTGCCATTTTCTATAAAGTCAGCAATACACGTGTATCTATCTTGGCTGGAAATATGGTATTGGTGCTACTTCATTAGGATGGTCCCTTTAAGTGGAATCCCAGTAGAGAGCTTTGAGCTTTATATTAATGTTCTCCAGCATTCTGTATGCTCAACAGAGCTGATTCTGATTCGGTGAATTTAACAGAACCCTGGAGCTGTTGCGGGCTTGAAGAGGTTATTTTTGAGGGATACTGAATGGGCTTGGGAAAAGCAACAGCACCAGCTAGATGAAGTGTTTTTCCTTTTTCCCACTACCCTGTCATCCCCCTTGGGCTTTTTCAGTAACCTGAGAGTAAATAATGCTCCATGCCCCTCAATAACTATTATGCTTTGGTCTTAATTCATTAGCAACTCTTTTGCAAAGGAAAATGTGGAATCTTATTTCTCCAGAGGCTAATTGAGAGAAAGAAAAGACAAAAGATAGGGTAAGTTATATCACAAGACAAATAATAAGAGAACAAATATCAACTTGATAATCTTTTATAAGTGAAAAACTAGTTGCTAGGTTTTACTTAACAAAGTATATTAATCTAATTAAGAACTGAACAATGTTCTAATTACGTATTTTCAGAAGAAGCTGTTTAAAAGTTTTTTTATTTTTGTTCTTATGAACATCCTATATAGGTCATACATAACAAAAGCAGATGAAATAAATTTGGCCTAAGAACAGAATTTCAGATTTCTTTTCCAGAGGGAGCCTATGCTATCTGAGCACTTAAACACACACTACACTCAGGCCTCCAGAGCAGTGTCACACACATGTCCTCCACAGCAGCATGGGCACCCCTGGGAGGTTATCACAAGTGCAGAATCCCAGGCCCCATATCAGGCCCGCTGTGTCAGCAGGACGGTCGGTTAGCTCCCCACGACCACCCAGCTCCTGGTGCTGGTGGTGCAGGGCCCTTAGAGGAGGGGCCAGAGGCATCTGCATTCTGAAACTACAGTAATTTGGTGGCCACTCCTAGTTAAAATCCATCCCTTAAAAATCTTTTTAACTAAAATCTTTGACACTTTTCCCATTATAGTCAATAAACCTTTATCCTCACTCACTATCCAATTTGTTTCACAGTACAGGTCATTCCAGATTAGAAAAACATGCATTCTCACTTTTCCCTACTAAATAATTTGACAGCCTGGTCTACAGACTTTCTTCAAAAGAATGAAAATAACTGTCCATTGCTATTAGGTTCAAAGGTTGTTTCTTTTCCAATTTGTTGCCATGATGCCACCCTTCCCCCTACCACCATGATGATAGCTCCTGCCTGTATTCTTAGCTTAAATAATAAAACATTTTAATTTACATCCAAAAATTGTTACGTGTTGAAATTCTGGTTGGTAAATAACACATAATGAGAGTAGGCAGCTTTTATTCTGTCTTATTTAAATAAGCAGGCTATATGCCATTTAGCCTTGTTTTTTCCTTAAAATATTTCCATGTATACTATATTAGACACATTTGAATAAGCAAACATCTGAGTAAAATTAAATTTGCATTTTCCTGTCTTTAAGAAGAACTGAGTGAAAAAACAGGTTTGTAATTATTTTACCTGTAAACTAAAATCAAGATTTCACAGAGAGTATTTTTGTGGACGATTTTGACAAAGGTAACATGAAAACCATAAGCCTTTCATCTTTAATTGAGGAAAACAAACAGTGATCTGATTGTTTATTTACCAAACAGATAAAGCATACCTCTGATTTTACTCATCTGTTAAGTATATTTAACCAACTGCGTTTTTCCATACTCCAAATGGCAATGCCATTTTGAGCATTCTTAAAACATTGAATTATATTCAAAATTACTATGAATCAACTAGTCTCTACCTATTAGTTTTGTAAAAGGATACAAGAACATTAAAATGAAGCCCTTTTATCACACTCCAGAATATCACATCTAAGGTATCAAGGACTGTGGAGGGAAACTTCAAATAATGTGCACATTGATATGCAGTGCAGCTATGAATCATTTTTTATAGTTTATCTTGTAGAATGGCATTTTAAAGTTTTGTTTGTTGCCCCAAAGCAACTATGTTAGGGTTATATATAGCAAGACTACTTCTCAAAATGTTTGGGATTTTCTTTTAGAACTCTCCAATGTGTAAGACACATAAGAAAATCGATTTTTCACTAGGTACTTATTACCCATGTTACTAGGACTAAAAATGACATTTACTGGTCTAAACACCTATTCACTCCCACTTAGCTCTAAATTAATTTTGCTGATTTCAAAAAATTAAATCCATCTTCAATGGAGAAGGAGTTAGTTATTAGTACTAATGATATTTAAAGGAATGTATCATAGGAACATTCCAAAATTATCTCAAAAAAGACCATCACTACTGGAATAAGGGTATAGATTCACGTAGATGAGTCTAAATGTCACTCATTTAGACGGGAAACACATGGTCAATTTGTTAAAAATCACATGTCAAAAATCATAATTTATGAGGTCTACCTATACCCCGTTCTTTAGAATCATCCAGGAGAAAATGAAAATGTGTTTTTCATAATAAGCTAACCTAAATTTCTAGTTATGCAATAAAAATAGCATAATTAAAGTAATTAAATTTAATATATTACCTTTATTTTACAAAATTATACTGTGACTTTCACACACTGTTGAAAACAATGACTAATTTGTCTAAAGGCAGCAATAGTTCCTGTTTCACTTTATAATTAAGCTTCAGTTTAGTCCCAGAAAATAAATAATAGGGTAGATTTTTCTGTATCTGTCTACTGGAAAAGCATTTCAGAGGATGAAGGTCAAGTAAAGCAGGTATAAAAGGATATTTTTAGATACTGACAACTTGTCCTTAGAATTTGGTTAAATTTGGCATCTTCTCAAAATTCTGTACTCATATTCACAGTAAATTTCTATTTTAGTAGCCCTACAAGAACTGGACGAGAGATTTTTAGCTGTAGTAGTAACTAGCAAATATTTTGCTAACAGTGAACAAGAGCGCAAGTGAAGACATTCACAAGAACAATTTTAATATCGCTGATATGATGTGAGTACAAACAAGAATGAAAGCATTATGGTCATTTGATTGCAGGGTGCAGGTGGGCATTAACAGAGCAGGCAACTCATCCGCCCTGGCGCAGAAGCGTAGGTTCATGGGCAAAAATAACAGAAAAAAGCATGAAGTTAAGAACACACTCTCTTTCCGTCTGAGAAAAGGAGCTCCCTGACCATGGGAAGCGTTGGTGGTGTGCTTCTATTCTGTAATCGGGGGAGGGTGCGCCGCAGCCTCTGGCCACTCATACACGTCGGGCAGCAGGGAATCGTACTCGCTTCGCCATATTCTTTCTCTAATGTATTTGGCCTTGTCCTCAGGTTCTGGGTATCGGAAAGCCATTTTATTAGCATACAGGTATTCTGTAACCTGAAAAATAATAAGATTACTGCATGGCTCTCAGTATTAACCTATTTAAAAGAAAAAGTATTATTAAAACACAAAGTAATGAATTTGGAAGGATGGTGTTTTTTTTTTTCAAAAGAAAAAATAACATTACTTGGACTCACTTTAAAACATTCAGAAACTATTAGAAGATTAAAAATATCTGCACTCTCACCATAAGTTTGATACGTTTTAAAGTGACTTTAAAGTTCCCCTTGCCCTGAAATATCAACAGTTCCTTGACACTGTGGTAACTTTCCGCTTTACTGTGTATGGGTCCAGCAGACCTGCTTGGGCAGCCTGCCCTGCCTGTGTCCTTTCCTGCAGCCCTGCTGAGACGTGTGTAGGAGACTCTACTTCCTGGTCACAGCTGACGGGGCTAGGGTGAAACTCTAACCCAAGTGAGCCAGGTGTTTCTGCTCTACAATTTTGATGAAACGACACAGAAATTATTACAAACCAGGTGTTGGACACTAGAACTATAAGGTCAAGTAAAGTAAGGGCTGGAACTTGTACATGGTAATAACTCAGCACCACCATCACTGAGTGTCAGGCATGATTTTGTGTGCTTTACATCGGTATCTCATTTAATCCTCGCAAGAACCCTATAAGTACTATTATTATTATTCTCATTTTAACATGAGAACAACAAAGTCTGAGGAGTTTAAGTAACTTGCCCAAGGTATTTAAAGTGAGAAATACGTTTCAAGCTCAGAGCATTCTGAGACTAGACCACAGACCACCCTAAAAAGTTAGGTTAGGTACTTCCCACCTAAACTGGCTTGGATGAATTTCTGATCTTTGTAGCAAGCCACACACCATGACTGGTGATGAAGATAAACTCTCTGAGTCTTGATTATGTTGTAAAATGAGGCAGAATGAAAAAGCATCCTGACAGGGTAGCACAGTGTCTATCATATAGTTAAGTCCTCAAGTTATGATCTAATTTTTAAAAATGTAGTGATAAATGATAGAAAAAAAAATTTTTTCCAAACAATAATGTCTCCTCCTCTAATTTTCATTCTAAATGATGATTACTATTAGTTCTTTCAGTTTTCTAAAAGGAATATTTAAGGAAAAATGATGGTTATTAAAGGTAATCCTTGGTCTTAGGAGCTCACTCTCACGATATTTTGTGATGGCAAATGTGTCAAATTCAGTTGACCCTCAAACAATAAGGGTTTGCACTGCACAGGTCCACTTATATGTGAATTTCTTTTACTAAATATATACCACGTGATTCCCAGTTGGTTGAATTTGTGGATGCAGAACCTCAGATCTTGGAGACCAACAGTAAGGTAATATGTAGATTTTCAGCTGCGCAGAGAGTCAGCAGCTAACTTTCGCCTTGTTCAGGGGTCACCTGTATTGTCTAGTCTATTGTAGGAAACACGTCTGTGTCCACAGGAAGGACTGGGGGCAGGGCCTGAGATCGAGCCCCCCTTGGTTGCACAGATATCCAGCAGGTGGCCAGTGGCTATGTGGAGCTGCCCGGTGGCTGTGGGTAGTGTTAGGGGACAGACACAAAGCACTGTCTACTCTCCAGATCCCTTGGCTCCTAAAAAGGAAAACCTTAGGACACAGGAGGAGGAAAAGGGGGAAGAGACACAATCCTGGGGGCTCTGCTCCCATACCACCCCCAAGCACAGATCTTCTTTTCCTTATACATTACCTTTCATGTGGACATACTAGTAATCTAATTGACTGGTATCTTCCAAAATCTGTCCCACCTATAACATTCTAAAGTTGAACTCTATTCATCTAAATGCTGGGCTCTAAGTTCTTCAGTTATTGTACAATAGTATTCAGAGTCCTAAATCTGGCATTTGTGTATCTGTACAGTCAGTCTTAATTTCAAATCTTACCTAATGCCTTTTCCTATCTATATTCTAGACTCCAGGTCAACTGAATTGATTATTTCCTAGGCATAACATTCTTTACCAATTTCCAATCTTTGCTTATGAGTATTAATATAATGCAACAATAACATTAATACTCAAAGGGGTAAAATCTTACGATCATCAGCATTTAAGGTGAAAGTGCAGTTGATAAATTCTACATCTAATCCTGATATTTATGAAAATGTTGGGAATTTCCCAGTGGCCTAATGAACTGAGGCCCGGGTTCACTCCCTGGTTGGGGTGCTGAGATTCCACAAGCGATGCAGAGCAGCCAAAAATAGAAAATCTTAGTAAATAGTAGGAACATAAACCTACTTCTTCAAAACGATTTTAAAAGTACTTATTTCAATCCTTATTAGAATACAAGGATGTGTGCCCTTATCAACTCAATTGTTTAAAACCACTCTTACATAGCAAGTAACTTAGTAAAATAGGGAAAAAGTGAGTTATATAAATTTAAAAAGTCATTTTCAGATAATTCACAACTCAACAATTCCAAAAGAATTAACTTAGTTCAACAAAGAACCCTGTTATTAAATAAATACCTTCCCTGTATATTAGAAATGACCAGTGAGGAAACATATAGGGAAAGGGAAAATGTTATTTTAAAGGATAATGAAAATTTTGAATATCTATGAAAATAAGTAATAGGAAACATGCCACATTTCAATGAAGAAAACAACAAAATTATATTGAAAAACTTAGAGAAAAACCTTAGTAAATGGAAAGAGAGATATCGAATAGGGAAGAGTCAATACAGACAGACTCAATTTCACCAATTATAAATATGACATAGTCTCACAGTTTGAAGGGTTTTGAATTTAAAAAACTGACTCAAAAATTCATGCAAAAGAATAAAAAGGTCAGAATAGATAGAAAATCCTGAAAAAACCATAATGATGGTTTCATATGTATAATGTGTAATATCAAATAGCAAACATTATTAAACAAAAACAGTGCCTGATAATAGGCAAATATGGTCACAACAGACTCCTAGTAAAGGAACCAATATTTGTTTTTATGTTAACAAGAGTAGCATTCCTAGTCAGCTGGTGCTGAGACAACTGGTTAACTTTTCAGGAAAGAATGTTTCTGTCTCATGAGTGAGTGAGTGAAGTCGCTCAGTCGTGTCCGACTCTTTGCAACTCCATGGACTGTAGCCTACCAGGCTTCTCTGTCCATGGGATTTTTCCAGGCAATAGTCCTGGAGTGGATTGCCATTTCCTTCTCCAGGGGATCTTCCCAACCCAGGGCTCGAACCCAGGTCCCCCGCATTATAGACAGACGCTTTACCGTCTGAGCCACCAGGGAAGTCATACACTAAAATCTCAGAGGGATTAAAAAGTTTTAAGTTATTAGAAAATACAGGTAGACGTTTATGACTTTGGAGAGGGAGAAAGCATCAACATCCACAGGAGGTAAGAAAACAATCCATAAAACAAACAGATCATTCCATTAAAAAAAGTGTGAAAAGTGGCACTAAGTTAAAATAAATGACCAAGGGGAAAATACCTACAGCATAGAAAACAGAAGAATCATTACCCTTACTGTTTAAAGAGCCTACTGTTAGGAAGTAGAGGACAAATACAGAAGGAATACTACTGTTCAATAAAAACAAAAATATTCAATTTAATAAAGTAAATGCTTTAAATGAAAATAACATGTGCAATTAAAAAAATAATTCTAAGTATTGGCAGAATACATTCCTACCTAACAGGGCAGTATAAATCAATACTTTTTTCTGAAAAATTTTGACAATGTTTATCAGAAGACTTAACATGTCCAGGTGTGGCTTTAGCTGTCTTATGATGAGAAATTTACCTCAAAAAAAATGATCACAAATGCATATAAAGACTTATTTAAGGATGTTCATTGTAATATTATCTAAGGATGTTCACTATAATATTATCTGAGGATGTTCACTATATTAGCATCTAAGGATATTCACTATAATATTATTTCTAATGAAACAAAAGATGCTTAAATGTCCCCCAAAACTGAGAAATGGTTTAAACAAATTATGATCTAACAACAAAGAGAATTCTACAAATATTAGTGCTCCTAAGAATTATATTGATTTACATACTATACTTAAAATATATTAAGTGGAAAAAATGCAGTGCGCAATCAGTTTTAAAAACAGGCACAGGTGACTACACATGTGTGCATTTTATATGTTTGTGGGAAGGAAAAAAAAAGACTAGAAGGCATCAAAGGAAGAGTTACATTCTGGTAGTAAGAATATGAGCAACCTAAAATTTCTTGTTTGCACTCTCTAAATGTTCCCAATTTTTCTCGAACCTGTGTTAGTTGTGTAAAAACACTAAAATTTCTGTGAAGAGGTATAAATTATTACTTACTTTAATAGCAATGTTAATAGAAACTTCCTGAATATTAGAAAGTGGCGGGTAAAGTCTTCCCTGAGCCAGCTCTTTATCTGTCAACTGACTTGTCAGAGCCTGAAGAGAGAGAAAATAATTTCATTTTTGTTTGCTTAAATAAAGAGTAATAAGGACTAATGAAATGGGAAAAGGGTTGGGGGAACAGAGAATAATTCTCTGTTATTCTCGATTCTAGCAGGAATACACTTAATCCACTGCAGAAATTAAAACTGCTTTCCACTAAATAGTAAATATTTAGATTTAATTAAAGACTTTTTATCATATTTAAAGACATTTTATCTGTGCTGTCACAATTATGTAACCTTCAGATATGTATAAGACAGGTAGAGTATATATGAAAGGATTCACAGCTTGCAATTAAACACTGGAAAAATCATGGTAAACTAATTTTATGTAGAAGAAGAAGGTATATCAAAAAAACACAGATGAGTCATTTCCTTTTCATTCATAAGGCAAATTTAACTCATTTTCTGTTTTTAAGATCCATTCATTTTTATAATTCATCCTTTATAAAATAACCAAATAATATTTAAAACACTTACCTTTGCAGCTTCCAGGAACACATGGTCACTGATATGCCGGGTATTACAGAGAATAACAGCTAAAGCCACACCTGGAATACATTTAAAATAGTTTTTTTAGTAAGGTCACTTCAAATTATGAAAGGAGTGACATAAATTCCTAGATTTAAACCAAATTAATGGTAAGACATCCCTCCCCCAAACAACCTCTCTGAAAAAACAAAGCAGCCAAGAGAAAACAGAAATCTGAGCACTAAAATCAAATGATCTTTAACTACTACAATTCCCATTTACTAGAAAAAATAATTTTAGAAATATAAAATGGCTTTTCACAATTTAGTTTTCATTTTCACATTTATCAAATTTACAAATGTATATAATTCATCAACAGTTGTTACAAAAACATTAATTCCCAGTCCATCTCTAATCCTCTATTTCTTGCTCTACAGAGGTGACTATTTTTAATTCTCTTAGCTGATTATTTTAATTAGTTTGGTGCAAAAGTACTGCAGTTTTGCATTGTTGAATTTTGCCATTTGATATTGGAATACATTCTTAATAAATGTGGTCATGTTATATATCGTTTTAATGTACATTTTTTGCCTTTTTTTTGCTAATGACTTATTACTTGCTGTTTATTTTATACTTATTTCAAACTACAGAAATGATGTTATACAAAAAGGAAACTCAAGTGATTTTTTATTCGAGTTCACAATGGGCTGTAAAGCAGTGGCGACAACTCACAACATCAACGATACATTTGGCCCAGGAACTGCTAACGGATGTACAGTGCAGTGGCAGTTCAAGAAATTTTGCAAAGGAGACAAGAGCCTTGAAAATGAGAAGCATAGTGACCAGCCACCAGAAGCTGACAACAACCAACTGGAAGCAATCATCGAAGGGGATCCTCTCACACAACACAAAAGCTGCCGGAGAACTCAACATCGACCATTCTACAGTCGTTTAGCATCTGAAGCAAATTGGAAAGATGAAAAAGCTCAGTAAGTGGGTTCCTCCTGAGCTGACTAAAAAGGAAAAAAAACAGCCATTTGGAAGTGTCACTTTCTCTTATTCTACACAACAACAACAACAAATCATTTCTTGATTGGATTGTGACATGTCACAAAAAGTGGATTTTATGGCAGAAAGTGAAGAAGAACTAAAGAGCCTCTTCATGAAAGTGAAAGAAGAGAGTGAAAAAGTTGGCTTAAAGCTCAACATTCAGAAAACAAAGATCACGGCATCCGGTTCCATCACTTCATGGCAAATAGATGGGGAAACAGTGTCAGACTTTATTTTTGGGGGGGCTCCAAAATCACTGCAGATGGTGACTGCAGCCATGAAATTAAAAGACGCTTACTCCTTGGAAGGAAAGTTATGACCTACCTAGATAGCATATTGAAAAGCAGAGACATTACTTTGCCAACAAAGGTCCATCTGGTCAAGGCTATGGTTTTTCCAGTAGTCATGCATGGATGTGAGAGTTGGACTGTGAAGAAAGCTGAGCGCCAAAGAATTGATGCTTTTGAACTGTGGTGTTGGAGAAGACTCATGAGAGTCCCTTGGACTGCAAGGAGATCCAACCAGTCCATCCTAAAGATCAGTCCTTCGTGTTCATTGGAGGGACTGATGTTGAAGCTGAAACTCCAATACTTTGGCCACCTGATGCAAAGAGCTGACTCACTGGAAAAGACCCATCTGATGCTGGGAAAGACTGAGGGCAAGAGGAGAAGGGGACGACAAAGATGAGATGATTGGATGGCCTCACCTACTCAATGGATGTGAGTTTGAGTGAACTCCGGGAGTTGGTGATGGACAGGGAGGCCTGGTGTGCTGTGATTCATGCAGTTGCAAAGAGTCAGACACAACTGAGTGACTGAACTGAACTGATACAACAGGCAATGACCAGCTCCGTGCTTGGATAGAGAAGCTCCAAAGCATTTCCAAAGCCAAATTTGCACCAAAAAAAGGTCAGTGTTTGGTGGTCTGCTGCCCCTATGATCCACTGCTGCTGCTGCTACTATAGGGTTCTAAATCCTGGTGAAACCATTACATATTAAAAGTATGCTCAGCAAATCAATGAGATGCACCAAAAACTGCAACGTCTGCAACCAGTCTTGGTCAACAGAAAGGGCCCAATTTTTCTCACAATGCCCAACTGCATGTCATACAGACAGTGCTTCGAAAATTGAATGAATTGGGCTATAAAGTTTTGCCTCATCCACCGTATTCTCTTGACCTCTTCTCAACTGATTACCACTTCTTCAAGCATCTCAACAACTTTTTGCAGAGAAAACCAGCTTCCATAATCAGCAGGAGGCAGAAAATGCTTTCTGAGAGTTCGTCAAATCTGAAAGCACAGATTTTTATGCTACAAGAATAAACAAACTTCTCGTTGGCAAAAATATGTTCATTGCAGTGGTTTCTATTTTGATTAATAAATATGTAGTTGAGCCTAGTTATGTGGATGTGCACTCAGTCGTGTCTGGCTCTTTGTGACCACCAGGCTCCATTGTCCACGGGATTCTCTAGGCGAGAACACTGGAGTGGGTTGCCATTTTCTTCTCCAGAGGATCTTCCTGACCCAGGGCTTGAACCCATGTCTGCTGAATTGCAGGAGGATAATTTACTGCTGAGCCATCAGGGAAGTCGTGATGAACTTAGTTACAATGACTTAAAATCCATGGTCCGAAACCACAATTGCTTTCTCACTAACCTAATAACATTTCTCTCTCACACAGCTTGCTTCTATTCTGATTGACTTTTAGTTTTGGAGATCACGGACTCGTTCCTGTGGCAAAGAAATATTTAGCTTCCTGGCACATTTCCAGCCTTCTTCCCAATAGAGTTAGAACATAATTTCAGTATGTTCTGAATATTCAGTGTTTATATTATTATGAATTTCTTCATAAGTGCTATTAACAGTCGGGCCATGTATTAACACTGTATCTTAACTTTTCCTCTTCTCATAACTTTATTTCCCCTGAAGTTACTGTCTTTTTGCTTTTCCTTTGATTTTTGAGTACTTAAAATTATTTCATGCTGAGACACTCATTCATTTAGTTGTCTCAATCATCTAGCAATTTCAACAACCTCACATTTATCTCGTTTCATCCCCAGAAAAAATCTGCTGAAGCTCCAATCGGGCCTCGTTGCCCTCCATCCTAGATACGGAGCTATTCCTGGAAATTCTTCATGTTCACAGAGATTCCCTTTGCTTCTAAGTTGAAGCAATTAAGTTGAGTCCATTTCCTAAATCTCATTTCTTCCTAGTATTTTTGTTATTTTTTTTTTTTGTAGGCTATACTCTCTAGTGTTTTCTAAAGAACAGTACATGGGAGATAAATTTTTTCAAATCTTGCATTTCTGAAAAGCCCCCACTGGTCCCTCAACACACATGCACACGCACACTTTTACTACCTTCCACTTATTTGATAGTTTCTCTGGGTTTAGAATTCTAGTTTGGAAGTAATTTTCCTTCAGAATTGTGACACATTATTTCAATACTTTCCAGCTTCCAGCATTGCTGTTGCCAAGTCTGGTGACAATGTGATTCCAGATCCTTTTCCTGTGATTCTTCTTTTTTTTTTTTTTTTCGCATCTCTGGAATTACGTAGGATTTTTTTTTCTTTTGTATCTAATGTTCTGTAATTTCACAGTGATGTGCCTTGAGGTATGTTACTCTCACCCACCATATCTGGCACGTGGGCCCTCCCCAGCTGGAAATCTGGATCTGGGGAAACGTTAACAGTCTGATAATTTCCTTCCCTCCTTTTTTTCCTTTCTCTCCTTGAAATTTCTTGGGGCAAGATCTGTTGTCTTCTTATATTGTTTTGTCTCTTTCATGTTCCCTTTCCTCTTTCTTGCCTTTGGAATTAGAAAAAAAAATCATTTCACTTTCTCCTCTCATATTATTATCATAGCTTGGAAGTTTCTCCTAGCTTTCTAGTGGTTATCCTGAAATTTGTAACATACATCCTGATTAAAAGTTCATGCTAATTTTTAATTTACTCTCCTGCCAGGCAATGGAAGTATCTCCTTAGTAGTTTAACTCTAGGTAACCAATAAGCTCTTATTATTGTGTATTTTGTCTATGTATTTTTCAAAATTCCATATATCATTATTGCTTTCCCCTATATATACGACATTCCTTTTGTTTAACTCAAATAATCACAGCTTTTTTACTCTTCATTCTTTCCTAAATCTCTGCACTTCTAGCTGGAATTATATTTCCTTTGTCTAAGGAATACTCTTTAGAATTTATTCTACATTTTTACATGTCTGCAGATAGATGGTGAAATCTTTTTTTTTTCCTTCTAAAAAATCTTCATTGTTTTCATTCTTGAAAGATCTTTACACTGTGTAATGAGTTGAGCTTAACAAGTATTTTGTAAAAGCCACTTACACAGATCACTCCACTGCCTTCTGGCATCTTGCTGCTGTTGAGGAGTCAGTTGTTGGTCTAACAGTTGTTCCTTTGAAGGAAACCTTTTTGTTCTGGCTGCATGTATAGTCTTCTCTTTGTTGTCATTTTCTGAAGCCTCATGATGTCCCTAGATGCGGATTTCACCGAGCTTTCTGAATACTGTGTACTGATGTCCTTTGTCAGGTCTAAGAAATTCTCAGCCATGAAGCCTGTAAATATTGCCTCTTCTTCATTCTTTCTCTCAGCTTCCTCTGGACCTCAATTAAATGTACATCAATTAATATGTTAATATAATTAACATATTAATATATCTTTTTTTTGTCTCTTGATTGTTTCTTCTGGTTTATCTTCCAGTTTATTAATTTTCTTTGGTCTAATCTCTATTAGCCTCATTAACTGAGTTAACATTATATTTTTCAATTCTAGAATTTAGTGTTACTTGGCTGAATGCTTTTATCGCAAACATAATAAGTTATTTGTTTCAGAGCACTTGTCTGATATGCAGAGTTCCAGAGGGTTGTTTGTTGTTAGCTTTTGGCTTACGTTTGTCTTGTCTCTTCATGTGCCTCATTGCTTTTTTATTTTTAACTGGGGTTGAATTTGAAGATTTATTTGTAAGAGTAACTTGAGGAGCAGGATACTGTTGCCTTGTACCAGAGAAGATTTCTGTTTCTGCTGAGCACTTCTGGGCACTGGCAGGCCAAAACAAATGCTTGAGGTTTTACAGGTAATTTCAAGGGTAAACTATCTCCACACTCCAAAGTATAGGCCTTTAGGGTTTCAGCCCAGAGAAGGAGATGGTTCACTAGCAGCCCACCCTCCACAGGCGCCAGACTCCAACTCTTGTCCTCGCTCGCTGAGAAGCACAGCTTTACCTCTTGGCCACTTTTCCCTCATTAGGAAACCTCAGTACCTTTTCAGGTTTTATTTCTGTTGTTCATCCCATTATAACTACTAGAGCACACAATTCTAACAGAGCCTTAAGTTTTTACTTGCTTCATGAACATTCTTTTGGCCAATCTTGTTTTTAAATCCATTTTAACTCCTGCTACCAAGTTATTTTTATGTCTATATTTATAGTCCTAATAACTTATTAAGTTAGGATGGGGAACTGTTATAGTAATCAACTGTCAAGTGCTCTGTGGGTCAAATGCAATATTAAAAATGGCTTTGGTAAGTCAACAGAAAAGTATTCATGTTTTTAAGGCTTTATGCTAGAGAAATAATGCTGGATGGGACAGACTGATTTTGAACATTATCAAGTTCTAGAAGGAGATAGTCAATGATGGGAGAATTTCTGTTACAGATGCTCTCTCTCAAGAGACAAGTGGAGTGGAACTCTAAGACAACCACAACTACATGGGTGAAAAGGAGGAAATAGCACCAGGATATTCACAGGTCCCAAATCTTTATTTTAACAAGAGTTATAATAATATGCTGCCTTGATGCCAGCCTTTACATGCTATAGCTCTACCTGTCATAAAATCTTACAGCTAGTTGCAGTTCCTCAGGGAGAGGCCCACAAGTACAAAGGAAACTCATGCCAAGCCACTATTTTACTCTACATGATTCTTTCATTAAAACAAATAAACAAAGGATCACCAGAACTGCTGGAAAATAAAACAACACAAAGGAAGAAATATTTAAAAGAATCTTACTAACTCTAGGAAGAGATCTGAAAGGACACTGCTAGCTTTAAAAAGAAAAGTGGCCATTAAAGAGTTATTCTATGAATAAAAGGTTACTGGGAGGGATTGGGGGCAGGAGGAGAAGGGGACGACTGAGGATGAGATGGCTGGATGGCATCACGGACTCAATGGACGTGAGTCTGAGTGAACTCCGGGAGTTGGTGATGGACAGGGAGGCCTGGCGTACTGCGATTCATGGGGTCGTAAAGAGTCGGACTGAGCGACTGAACTGAACTGGGAATAAAAAAAAAATTTGACCCTACTGAGTTGATATGATATTAAGCAATTATTGTTTATTTTCTTTGATGTGATACCAGTACCACGGTTATGTTTAAGTAAAAAAATGTTTTCACTTTTTTAGTGACACATACGGAAGTACTTATTAATGAAATTATATGATGTCTCTGATTTGCTTTAAAATAACCCAGTGAAGGTGGAATGGTTGGCATATGATTAAATATATCAGCTACCAGTTGATAACTGCCAAAATGAGGGAGAAGGTAACATGGGACTTCATTCTTCCCTCAATTTTTGTATATGCTTGAAAATTTCCATAATAAAAAGAAAGAAGACTGTTGAAACAAAACATATACTAGAAGTGTTAAAAACCAAAATAGATACCAATGAATGAATGAACACCACAGAAACCTTCCATATTACAGAACAAAAAAGACAAGAGGTGAAAATATGAATAAAATTTACAAGTCAAGGACAACAGAGAGATCTGACCATGGTCGTCTAACCCAAGTTCCATAAGGAAAAAACAGAAATAATGGAAGGAAATTAATGAGGGAAAATAAAAACAGGAAAAAAAAAATCCTTTGGAAAAGAAGATATAATGAATTGGCCCACTTGCAGACATGCATGATAAATGGAAATAAAGCCCAAACCTGAATGCATTTTACTAATCTTTCAGAAATCCTAAAGATAAAGAGAACACTAAACATTTTCAGGGATACAAAACCAGTATGTGTAACAGAATGAGAATCTCATCAACACCAGATTTTCTGTCAGCAACACTGGCCACTAAAAGTGAATGGAGAAATGTTTTCAAAGGTCTGACCAAGGAATTTCCAGGCAGTCCAGTGGTTAGTAGTCAGTGCTCTCACTGCTGGGGCCCTGGTTTTCGATCTCTGGTCGGGGAAGTAAACTAAGACCCAGCTAGCTGCATGGCACAACTAAAAAGAAGACTTTGAATCTGCAAATCTTTACCCAACCAACCAAGAGAAAAAAATAAAGACATCTCATATACATAAAAACTCAGTTTTCATCCACGCTTTAGTAAAAACAAAAACTTATTCAAAGATGTATTCCACAGGGAAGGAAATGGCAATCCACTCCAGTATTCTCATCTGGGAAATCCCATGGACAGAGGAGCCTGGTAGACTACAGTCCATGGGGTCACAAAAGAGTAGGACACAACTCAGCAACTGAACAACAACAAAGCAATTTAAAAGAAAACCAAGCAGAATTTAAATAGCTCAGGCTAACATCAGCAAAGGAACAGAAAGGGAACAGTGTACATGGGCAAGAGAACCACCACAGAAATGATTCACTGTGGGGTAGGATTAGATGAAATGAAGAAAGCAAGCAAGAAATTAAAGGAGGAGTCATTACACCTGACACTTAAAAGACTCTGAATGTCAAAAATTTTGTGATATGGAATTGCATGTTCTACTGTATTTATCAAACCACGCTCTTGTTTAGACATGAATAACATAATCAGTTAATTTCAGAGTCAATCCAAAGACAAAATATGGAAAACAACAAAATACAGTGTAAATTTCAAGAATTTCTCTACAACAGAAATATTAACCAACTATAGCTGAGAGACAAAATAAGAGATAAGGAAGCTAAACACCAGATTTTTTTTTTTTTTCACTGTGGCAAGCTAATAAAAACTATCTTAAATTGCTTACAAAAGCTCTTTTAAGTTCATTATGTAGAGATAAAGCTGATGACTGGAAAACTAAAAGTAGTAACAGAAATTGAGACAGAAAGGAAGGTAATAGGAGGTATGTGTGGACTGTTACTTAGATGTCATAGTTGGAAGTTCACATGTTATCAGTCTAGAGTTGGAAGAATCAAGATAAGGGGAAATACGTGTGCCAGTCATGACGGTAACCATCACAAAGACTCAAAGGTAACCACAGTGGTTATAGCTTGTAAGTATGATAAGGAGGTATCAAGGGGGGATAAAGAGAGTTAATTAATTTTTTAACATTCTGTTCCTTTTGCATTTTTATGAACCATATACTATTTTATTTCTATAATAAAAACAAATTTAATGAACAGTAAATAAATTTTCAGGGGAAATAGAGCACAACAGATTTGCTGAATTCCTTGACTTTTCCTGTATAGTTATAGCAGAATCCCATAAATACTGTTGTTTTTCAAATATTAATTTCTAAAGAATTTCAAGAAGAATTTTACTGTAACTAATGCTTACTCTAACACAATGATGGCACTTACCTGGAAAAATATATACATTGTTTCCTTGGCCTGGTGTAAAGACTTGCCCATCACTGAGTTTCACTGGCTCAAACGGACTGCCACTGGCAAACAAACACCTTCCCTGTTGAGAAATGAAATAACCTCAATTTTGTCACTGTATGTAGACTAGAAAATTGAGGTGAATGAAAACAAAATTAAACTCTGTAGTAGACCAGCATGTTACCTGCAAAAGGCATAATTTACTTTAGAACACAATCCTTTTATTAAAATTCTAACTAGAATGAGGTTTTATGCGCAGCATACATTCAAATAAAGTTGAAAAATATCCGTTAATAAATTTAAAACCTGACATTCTTTCCTTTAAAACTTTAAAAATGTAGATGGCAAGAAAATATCATCCCTTGTAAGTGAGGGGGAAACATCAAAAATTATATCACTACCATTTACTATTTACTGTACATTTGCTGTTTTTGGCTCTGTACCAGGTGCTTTATATGTGTTAATTCAGTTAATTTTAACCCACACAAAAGATTGTAAGATTACCATCATCTCATTTCACTAATACATATTTTTTTTTTAAAATCTCAGAAAGCTAAGGCTTAAATATTTCCAAATACTTTGTAAAAAGTAATGCATCACAACTGTAGCCATTAAACTTGAATCCAGATTTTCATAACTCTAAAACACATGATTTTTCTATTATGCTACAATGCCCCTCAGTTTATAAAAAAGGCATATGGTATAACCAGTCACTCCAAAAAAATATGGCGTGTTGTCTTCTAAAGAAAAGGAAGTTTCCAAAATTGTTATATCCATCAATTTCAGTACTGTGCTCTGGAATGTCATGTAATACATTAAAAGTGAAAGTGAAGTCGCTCAGTCATGTCTGACTCTTTGTGACCCCATGGACTATAGCCTACCAGGCTCCTCCGTCCATGGGATTTTCCAGGCAAGAATACTGGAGTGGGTTGCCATTTCCTTCTCCAAGGAATCTTCCCAATTCAGGGATCGAACCTGGGTCTCCCACATTGCAGGCAGATGCATTACTGACTGAGCCACCAGGGAAGTCCATAATACACAAGTGTTTAGGTAATGCTTTGTCTGCTTCTCCCTACATCAAAAGATGCGTACTGGGCTTCCCAGGTGGCGCAGTGGTAAAGAATCCACCTGCCAATGCCAGAGGTGCAAGAGACCTGGGCTGAATCCCTGGGTTGGGACGATTTCCCTGGAGGAGGGAATGGGATCCTGTTCCAATATTCTTGCCTGGGAAATTCCACGGACAGAGGGGCCTAGTGGGCTACAGCCCACAGGGTCGCGAAGACTCAGACATGACTGAGCACGAGCCCGCGCAGACGTGTGCATTCTTCCCAGAGAGCGTGTGCTGTGAAAGGAGCAGGCCCTCGTGGACTCAGTGCATTCTTCCCAGAGAGCGTGTGCTGTGAAAGGAGCAGGCCCTCGTGGACTCAGTGCATTCTTCCCGGAGAGCGTGGCCTGTGAAAGGAGCAGGCCCACGTGGACTCAGTGCATTCTTCCCGGAGAGTGTGGCCTGTGAAGCAGCAGGCCCTCATGGACTCAGTGCATTCTTCCCGGAGAGCGTGGCCTGTGAAAGGAGCAGGCCCTCGTGGACTCAGTGCTCAAGAATCTGACCCTTTGGACAATCTGAAGATCCACTACGTATAGTAACGATTACTTTTACAAGACATACTTGCAGTTTCAAAATGATCGCAGGTTTAGGTACAGAAACAAGTCAACTGTGCCAGTGGTGGACCCAGGTGACTGTCTTGGACCTACAAATCCAGACAGCTAGAGCTATTCCCATTCTCTACCTGTTCTAAGCATAGCTTTATTTGTGACAAAAAATTTTTTCTTTGAAGATTTAGGTTGTGAAAGTCGCTCTGTTGTGTCCAACTCTTTGTGACCCCATGGACTATACAGTCTATGGAATTCTCCAGGCCACAATACTGGAGTGGGTAGCTTTTCTCTTCTTCAGTTCATCTTCCTAACCCAGTGATTGAACCCAGGTCTCCCACATTGCAGGTGGATCCTTTACCAGCTGAGCCACAGGGAAGCCAGATTAAGGGTTCAGTTCAGTTCAGTTCAGTGGCTCAGTCATGTCCGACTCTTTGAGACCTCATGAATAGCAGCAAGCCAGGCCTCCCTGTCCATCACCAACTCCCGGAGTTCACTCAGACTCACGTCCATCGAGTCAGTGATGCCATCAAGCCATCTCATCCTCTGTCATCCTCTTCTCCTCCTGCCCCCAATCCCTCCCAGTATCAGAGTCTTTTCCAATGAGTCAACTCTTCGCATGAGGTGGCCAAAGTATTGGAGTTTCAGCTTTAGCATCATTCCTTCCAAAGAAATCCCAGGGTTGATCTCCTTCAGAATGAACTGGTTGGATCTCCTTGCAGTCCAAGGGACGCTCAAGAGTCTTCTCCAACACTACAGTTCAAAAGCATCAATTCTTCGGCGCTCAGCCTTCTTCACAGTCCAACTCTCACATCCATACATGACCACAGGAAAAACCATAGCCTTGACTAGATGGATCTTAGTCGGCAAAGTAATGTCTCTGCTTTGTTGGATCTCCTTGCAGTCCAAGGGACGCTCAAGAGTCTTCTCCAACACTACAGTTCAAAAGCATCAATTCTTCGGCGCTCAGCCTTCTTCACAGTCCAACTCTCACATCCATACATGACCACAGGAAAAACCATAGCCTTGACTAGATGGATCTTAGTCGGCAAAGTAATGTCTCTGCTTTTGAATATGCAATATAGGTTGGTCATAACTTTTCTTCCAAGGAGTAAGCACCTTTTAATTTCATGGCTGCAGTCACCATCTGCAGTGATTTTGGAGCCCAAAAAAATAAAGTCTGACACTGTTTCCCCGTCTATTTCCCGTGAAGTGATGGGACCGGATGCCTGATCTTCGTTTTCTGAATGTTGAGCTTTAAGCCAACTTTTTCACTCTCCTCTTTCACTTTCATCAAGAGGCTT
This sequence comes from Aepyceros melampus, assembly GCA_006408695.1. NCBI lineage: Eukaryota > Metazoa > Chordata > Mammalia > Artiodactyla > Bovidae > Aepyceros > Aepyceros melampus. The sequence goes on along the minus strand of SJXQ01007927.1, from coordinate 481,866 downwards.
TTTAGTTCCTCTTCACTTTCTGCCATAAGGGTGGTGTCATCTGCATATCTGAGGTTATTGATATCTCTCCCGGCAATCCTGATTCCAGCTTGTGTTTCTTCCAGTCCAGCGTTTCTCATGATGTACTCTGCATAGAAGTTAAATAAGCAGGGTGACAATATATAGCCATGACCTACTCCTTTTCCTATTTGAAACCAGTCTGTTTCTCCATGTCCAGTTCTAACTGTTGCTTCCTGACCTGCATATAGGTTTCTCAAGAGGCAGGCCAGGTTGTCTGGTATTCCCATCTCTCTCAGAATTTCCCACATGGCTAATGCCATGTGTGTTACCATAATGTGTATAATATAGGTTATCTTTGTGCCACCATTAATTTTAATAGATTATATAAAGTAGGCTATACAATATAGCTCTTCATGGGAAAAATGTTATGTCCTCACGGCATCAGTAAATTTGGAGATTTAGAACGATCTTGGGCATCTTCTCTAGAATGGCAAGATTCAACTGCAGTTCATCTTCTCCAGGCCATCTTTTTAAAATTCTTCTTTCATAATCAACCTACAGTGGCAAGAACTTATTAACAGAATTCTCATTCTGAAGTCCATGTTCAGTAGAAGTTCTTTGTTAAAATATGAAAACCTTTTTTTTGAGAATTTTTCTCACTCAGCAGCAGAGGGAGTTAGAGTAACACCAAAACATCCCTCCACCAAAAACAAAAGGACACTAAAAATTTAAACAGTAACTACAAATACATATATTTATGTCATTATTTTATGTAACACTAAGGAAAAAATTATGTAAAAATTTGCAACTGAGAACTAACGGAATAGACTATACCAAACCAGTCTCCTTGGGGAGTTGTCACTCATTCAGTATACATCTTAAAAAATAAAATTCTTAAGTGTTTAAACAGTCTTCTACTGATATACTACTATCGCCCAAAACATTTAATTTTTTATATTTTGGAAAGCCAAGGCCCATAATACATGTAGTATACGTATCAAATAGGCATTGTATAAGACTAATTGATAATTTGGGGGATGATAACCTTTAGTTTTGATTAAAGTGAAACAAGAGAGTAAAAAGCTGGCTTAAAACTCAACATTCAAAAAACGAAGATCATGGCATCTGGTCCCATCACTTCATGGGAAATAGATGGAGGAACAATGGAAACAGTGACAGGCCTCATTTTGGGGGGCCCCAAAATCACTGCAGATGGTGACTGCAGCCATGAAATTAGAAGACGCTTGCTCCTTGGAAGAAAAGTTACAACCAATCTAGAAAAAGCAGAGACATTACTTTGCCAACAAAGGTCCGTCTAGTCAAGGCTATGGTTTTTCCTGTGGTCATGTATGGATGTGAGAGTTGGACTGTGAAGAAAGCTGAGCACCGAAGAATTGATGCTTTTGAACTGTGGTGTTGGAGAAGACTCTTGAGAGTCCCTTGGACAGCAAGGAGATCAAACCAGTCCATCCTAAAGGAAATCAGTCCTGAATATTCATTGGAAAGACTTATGCTGAAGCTGAAACTCCAATACTTTGGCCACCTGATGCAAAGAGCTGACTCACTGGAAAAGACCCTGATACTGGGAAAGATTGAAGGCAGGAGGAGAAGGAGACGATAGAGGATAAGATGGTTGGATGGTATCACCGACTTGATGGACATGAGTTTGGGTAAACTCCAGGAGTTGGTGATGGACAAGGAAGCCTGGCATACTGCAGTCCATGGGGTCTCAAAGAGTCGGACATGACTGAGCAAATGAACTGAACTAAAATGGCAATATAGACTCAGAAGGAATTTTGAAAGAATATATGTGTCAAAATAAAATTTATAACGAGAAAAATAATGCTAAATCTATCAAGAGCATGAATATGAAGTTCAGAAAGTTCTGAGGCAGAGTTCTACTTTGGGAATAGTCTTCTAGCTTGCTTCACATCAATTCTCCCTTTGATAACAGTGAGAAAAACTCTATAAATATATTAAATAGATGTTTCAAGGAAGTAGGAGTGCTACCTAGATAGGGAGGGCTTGGAAACAGAGATGGTCAAAGTTCAGAAAAAGAGGAGAACAAGACATTCGAACTCAGCATTTGAAGCTCTCCTCCTTCAGGTGAGTGATTTCAAAAGGAAAATCTGTGGCTGAGAGCCTGAACAGCAGAAGTGTCACCAGTCCCATGATGATAGAAAAAATGTAGTTTAGAGACCACTAGGGGTGGGAGTGGGGTACCAATAAATACTCCAGGGTTTTTGACTTATACTCCAGAGAAAAGGTTAACTGTGAAAACAGATGAGGCCTCTCATGGACTACATCCTGATGAACTTATGGGGAGTTACCCCAGAAAAGAGGGCTTCCCAGGTGACTTGGTGGTAAAGAATCTGCCTGCCAAGCAGGAGACACAGGAGAAACATGTTCAGTCCCTGGGTCAGGAAGATCTCCTGGAGAAGGAAATGGCTACACTCCAGTACTCTTGCCTGGAGAATCCCATGGACAGAAGAGCCTGGTAGGCAACAGCCCAGGGGATCACAAAGAACCAGACAGACTTAATGACTAAACCACCAACCACCACCACCACAGACAGTCTCCAGAAGGATAGGTAAAGTCCCTGTGGAGGAAGCTAACTTCATCTCAAGCCTCAAATTATTGCTACAGTTCTTTATTTGCACTACCTAGCACTCAACAAGGAAGTGAAAAGCAGGAGTTGGCTTACGAAGATAAGAACTGGATAACCAAGAAGAAAACAAAACACATAATAGAAATGGACTGATAGCGAGATATTTGTTGCTATCAGATACTTACTTTAATTATAATTCATATATTCAAGAAATTAAATGACAAGACAAAATTTTAGTAGAGAACCAAGAGCTATACAAAAGCATCACATAAACATTCAAAAATTGTTACAACTGTGACGTGTGACAGTCCATGCACCTAGAGCTGTGCTCCACATGAGGCCACAGCAATGAGAAGCCCGCACACTGCAAGCAGCCCCCATTCGTACAACCAGAGAAAGCCCATGAGCTGCAATGAAGACCCAACATAACCAAAAATAAAGAAGTAATCAAAATTTAAAAAAAAAATAAATTTTAGGTGTGATAATGATACTGTGATTTTTTTTTTAAGAATTCTTAACTTTTGAGATATATACTGTAATATTAATAATAAAATGATACACCTGAGGCTGGCTTCCTAATCTAAAGTGAGTAGGATGTCAAAGAAACAAGACTGGCAATAAGCTGACCACTTCTGAAGCAGAATATTCATACATGATGGGATTCCCCAGTGGTTCACCGGTAAAGAATCCACCTACAATGCAGGAGACTTGGGTTCAATCCCTGGGTCGGGAAGATCCCCTGGAGAAGAGAACCCACTCCAGTATTCTTGCCTGGAAAATCCCATGGACAGAGGAGCCTGGCTGTCTACAGTCCATGGGGTCACAAAGGATTTAGATATGACTTAGCAACTAAATAACAAAAACATTGGTACATGGGAGTTAAATTATATCATTCTTTCTACTTTTGTATATACGTCAAATTTTCCATAATAAAACAACTTTTAATAGAGACAGAACACTAAAAATTAAGACATATGAATTATTCTTAAGGGCATGACAATAATTACTGCTATATATCACTGTTAAACAAGGTTTTAAAAATCACTTACTGAACAGTAAGGATTTACTGTATAGCAAAGGGAAATACATTTGATATCTTGTAAAAACCTATAATGGAAAAGAATATAAAAAACTGAAAAAAAAAAACCAAAAAACAAACAAACCCAAATCACTTTGCTGTATACTTGAAACTAACACAATATTGTTCAGTTCAGTTCAGTTGCTCAGTCGTGTCCGACTCTTTGTGACCCAGTGAATCACAGCACGCCAGGCCTCCCTGTCCATCACCATCTCCCAGAGTTCACTCAGACTCACGTCCAACGAGTCTGTGATGCCATCCAGCCATCTCATCCTCGGTCGTCCCCTTCTCCTCCCGCCCTCAATCCCTCCCAGCATCACAGTCTTTTCCAATGAGTCAACTCTTCGCATCAGGTGGCCAAAGTACTGGAGCTTCAGCTTTAGCATCATTCCTTCCAAAGAAATCCCAGGGTTACATAATATTGTGACCAAATTAAAAAGAAAAAAAACCACTTCCTAGAGACTCTTAAAGGTCACTTGCAAGAACAATACAGAAAGGGATTACATTGTGGAGATTACAACTATATCCCTATGGAACAGGAGGGGAAAATCCAACTGTTCCAATGGTATATAAGCAGATACTTGTAACGGAATATAAACCAGTGGCAGTGGCAAAGAATTTGAAAGAACTAAAATTTAAACTCTCCTTAATAAAGGGAAAATAATAGACATAACCATTTCACATTGTTATTAATACCTCTGTAAGTGTGTATGCTTCTTCAGCGGTGCACTCAGCCTGTGCCGTAGGATTACTTAATGCAAATATTATAGGCCTTTCATTGATTTCAGCCATTGCCTTGATTACACCAGGAGTGAAAAGTCGGCCAGCTCCTGCAACTCCTATCATAAATAAAGGGGGAATAAAAAACAACTTCATTACAAGTAAAATATAGCATTCCCATCAACAGCATTTCTACAATAGGTTTAACATAACAAAAGCATAGGTAAACTCCCATTACAAAGATAAGATTTTGCATTGCTAAGATAATTCCAATCTTATATCTGAAAAGAGAAATAATAAAAACACTAAAATTTCTACTTAAATATTCATTATCTACCCCAGACATAGTAAATTGTGAGCAAAAAAAAAAGTATAAGACAACCTCCAGGGAATTCCCTGACAGTCCAGTGGTTAGGATTCTATGCTCCCAATGCAGGGGGCACAGCCTTGATCCCTGGTCAGGGAACTAAGATTCTGCATGTTACATGGTGCAACAGGGAAAAAAAAAAAAAAAAAAAAAAAAACTACCTCCAACATGTAATTGTTGTCTAATAAGCACAGAGCTTCAGTTTTAAAAGGGGAAGAGTTCCACAAACTGGCTGTACAATGTGAATGCATTTAACACTATCTACTGTATACTTTTAAATGGGTATGATGGCAAATTTTAAGTTATATATATTTTACCAATTAAAATTCTTTTTAAATGAAAAACTTGAATCTCTAAATGTTAAACTGTTAAACTCTGTGGTACTCATTACAAAATAATAGGAGTTTAGAAAGGAAAAAAAGATCTTGACTATAGTCATCCACTTTCTTGATAGAGATCAGCTTAATGAACTTTTAGTACGCTCCGACAATGTCTCAGACACTGTATGTAGGTCACTGGGATATAAAAGTGAGTATAATGCAGGCAGCTTATGAGTTGAGAGAGAAAACAACAGAGCACACAGAAAACCAGAAAACCGGTCCCAGGCGCTCAGTGCGCAGCGTACAGAGGCATGGCTGAAAGAACACTCAGCCCTGAGACGGAACTGGGGGTGACCAGGAATGCCTCAGCTGAATGCTTACGTAGTTCATCCAATGAAAAGACTTACACTCAACAGTCAAAGACATTTTAAATTCCATTTTCTAAACTGACATGTAATACTGGAGACCAGAACTGCAGTGCTTCCTCTGTCATTCCTGGCTACATGAAATACTCACAAAATCTTGGGCAAGTTGTTTAACAACTCTGTGCTTGTTTTTCTCATGTAAAAAAGGAATGTATACTCAGTGTTTTCCCATGTGGTCACATGAGGTATGTGGACATATTTTTAGGAATCCAGGAGTTCTAAAAGAATGAAACATTATTTTCTTATTTCCTTCATCCTCCAGGGCCGGAGTCAATGGACAGATTCTTAGGTTTCTATATTGAGTCAACCCACCCCAGTATTCTTGCCTGGGAAATCCTATAGACAGAGGAGCCGGGCGAGCTATAGTCTTATGGGGGTCACAAAAGAAACGGACATGACTTAGCGACTAAACAACAACAAAAAATTGAGCTCTGAGAGAAATGCACTCACAATCTTAAAGATTACTTCCCACTCTAAAAAATTGTGAGTTTCAATCAGTAAAGAACCTAATACAGATATCCTTTTCCTAACCATAAAAACGTTCGTAACTTAGACCAGTTTACTATTTAAAATTCCACAGGGCTCCTCCAAGAAATTGGTAAAATACAAGAAAAATGATACATTCAAATCTTATAGCTGTATAGGAAATAAAATAGTCCCTCTTTTAAAGACTCTACATTTTCTGTTAATGCTATGTTACAGTCTGATGACAGCTATTAAATGCCTGACTCTTAAAACATACCAAAAACTTTCAGCTTTGTTGTCAATGAAAATCTTTGACTCTGCATAGGATTTTCTTGGTACAGTCTGTCAAATAACCTTGGTCTTTTTCAGGTTTTGAGCCCACCAGTCATACCAACTCTAAAAGCAAAGCATGAGCAATCACATAGCTTCTAGAAGTTAAAAGTACAAGCAACATCTGTTAACAGAACTGTATACACTGTACCTAAAAGCTATTACATATAACACAGGGAACACAACTAACATTTTTAATAACTATGAATGGAGTATAACCTTTAACATTTGTGAATCACTACACCGTACAGCTGTCACGTATATGATATTGCACATCAAGTATACTTCAGTTTAAAAAAAAAAAAGCTATCACATCTATAGTGACCTAAATGGGAAGGAAATCCAAAAAAGGGGGAATATAGGCATACATATAGCTGATTCACTTTGCTGTACAGCAGAAGCCAATGCAACATTGTAAAGCGAGTATACTCTAATAAATATCAATTTAAAAAACAAAGCTATCACTGAAACATATATGCTGAAAGCTAGGTAAAATATGTCATTTCACTTTTAGTAACCCTGCATGCAAGTTAGGCCTGGCATTATACAGGTAAGTAACAGAATGACTTGGCAACAGCTTTACTCACCAATTATAGCTGAAGGCTTAAGTATATTTACTGCCTCTTCAAAAGTATCTGGTAGGCTCTCTGGAGCTGAGTGAGCAAACGGTTCCTGATGACTTTCTACTTTAGCTTTCCGCCCCTGAATTTTTAGATAAAATACATTTTTTAGTAAATGTTTACTGAGGATTAGTTGAAAAGACATCATATAAGCCACATATTGTTACTACCCGGGTGGGAAGATCCCCTGGAGAAGGAAATGGCAACCCACTCCAGGATTCTTGCTTGGAGAAGCTCATGGACTGAGGAGCCTGGTGGGCTGCAGTCCATGAGGTCACAAAGAGTCGGACACGACTGAGTGACTTTACTTACTTACTTACTTACTTGTTGTTACTACAGGAATAATGTTTCATTTTCATTTACATTTCTCTTCAACTCATTATCTTCCAACTCTTTCTTCATATTGCCCCGAAACCCAAATATAAAACATGCACCAAATTCCATTATAAACAAAAATTTCTAATCCCTTTCAAAAACTCATTTACTCTGTGAAGTCTTCCTAAATCCAACAGGGCACAAAGGCATAGAATTCCTTATGTGGGCTAGCTGCATTTTAGAGCTTAGAATTTCCTATTTCAGAAATGTCTTATGATAATATATTACAAGTGCTAGTTGCTCAGTCGTGTCTGACTCTGCAATCCGATGGACTGTAGCCCACCAAGCTCCTCTGTCCATGGATTCTCCAGGCAAGAATACTAGAGTGTGTAATTTATCACAAACACCCTCTCAGTGGGCACTCCACAATTGAACGGAAGTTATGAATAGTCACATCAAGTACAAAAGGTGAAAATTAGAAATATCATCTTTGTTCTTGCTACTAAAGTTAGTACGTAATTTCAGGTCTGTCAGATTTATTACCAAATGAATTTCAGGAAAAACTCAGGGATTTCAGATAGACATTATGGACTTATACTACCAAGAGTTCAGAAACAAGAGGAAAGGGGAATTCTGGTTTAAGATAGCTGAATGAAACAATATGCTTTCCTCACCAAATCCCAGGTCAAAACTCATTAAAAATAAACTCCTTAGTAGTGTCACAAGTGTGGGAGATGTACCACAGACACGTTAGAGCAGTGATGGATTTCTCAATAGTTTAAAGCAAACAAAAACATGTTGAATACAAAAACCAACCAGGATGACAAATCCATATCCTTATTTCAGCAAAAGAGAGACCTCCCCAACAAAGCTGATTTTTTACATCAGAGTTCCAGACAAGCCCCAGGTGAGGACCAGCAGGGGCCCAGAAAAGCAAAACCCCATCATCACCTGGCTGGGAAATTAACTGAAAGACTGAAATACAGCCTCAGTAGATCCAAGTTCTCAGAACAGTGGTTTCACATGCTTGCTCCCAAGAAGACCACATCTCTTCCATGAGGGCTTCAGTTGGAAACTCTCAAAGTCTCAAAAAAAAAAAAGGGCAGTGTTTTGGGTCCCAAGGAAAGATACAAAGCCCAAAACTCATGCTAAAGGAAAAACATACCCTGAACTTGCAGATGCACATACATTCATCCTAGACTTAATTACTGCAAACACGATAAAGAATCAAAACATTTATGAAAACAAACATCACAAACAGAACCACCAAACTCATGTGTACTAGCAAAAATATATAGACTCTCCAATGGTCTTCCAGGTACAAGGTCTCAATAATCCTTGTATCTGTCATACAAGTAAATATGGCAGTTATAGCTCTGGGAGGAGGCACAGTTGAATGACTAACAGCATAGGATTCATAGGCAGGCTACTTGGGTGGAATCTCACCTCCATGACTTACAAGCTTGGAAAAATGACCCGACCTTTTTAAACCTCTTCCCTCACTTGTAAAATTTCAAAAATTTTTTGATAAGATCAAATGAGATTGGAAAAAAAAAGGTTAAATAAGTTAATCACAATGTGTGGTATATTTTTTAAATACTTAAAAAATTATTTAAAATTTTAACATTAAGATTTTTCATTCATAGTTTTTACTTCAATTTTTTATTTCATTTTTTGTACTAACAGAATACTGGTACTAATTAAGAAAAGATTTCAGGAACTAGAGCAAAGTAAATGATATAAGCTTGCTCCAAAGATGTAAATGACAAGTAGTTTACATATATCAATAAACACCACAAAAATATAACAGCATTGTGTACTGCATAAGCTCAACTATGAAACAGTTTACCTATTCTTTGATGTGTTACACAGTATAGATACAAGGCATTTCTTAAGCTACTAGAAATGGCGATCAATGATAGGAAGGTGGGCAGGAACAGAGGATAACAAGTTGACCTGGGATAAACCTATCATCCATCATTTCACCTTAGGAATACATGCCTTTTCTAGGGAAAAGGTCCATAGATTTCTATCAGATTGCTACAAGAGATTGTGATCTCCAAAGAGTTAAAGGATTTCTGTTCAAATTATCAGATGTCCTGCTAACAATTTAATTAGGAACTTCTGACTTCCCATTAAAAGCCACTAGGTTTAGAAGAGTCAGGAGTCAGAAAACAAAGCAAGAAAGAATACTTCTGGTGCCAACATAAACATTATGATTTGAATATGAAAAGAAAACTCTAAAAATATCACTATAACAACATACTTTTGCTTCTCCAAGTTTGAGAATACCTTACCTTAAATAATAAACCAAACTTGTCAACCATCCAAATTTTCTTTCGTGCCTCTTCTTCTGAGAGGCCATTTTCAACCATAGCCATAACTATCAGATTTGCAATTCCAAGAGCAGCCTGTCCAACAAAACAGAAATTTCAAAAACAAAGATTAGAGTGTGATGCGATATTATAAGTTACTTTATGTATGAGAATTATATGGTATGAGAAATACTGGATTTATTCTTCCCTTATGAAGCACACAAAACTTGATTCTTTGTGATATTCTTTCCAAAGATTTTAAATTACCTTTTTCACAACAGAGATCTTGAATTTATGCCCTCTATCTCAACAAAATTAGAAGTTCATTATGCCCCATTTTCCAGTCTAAAGCAGAGTGCTGGTTTTCAGTCTTAAAAGCTCATAGAAACTTGCCTCTCCTGCTCCAAGAAATAAGATTCTGTGATCTGAGACCGGCTTCCCAATGACTCTCTGTGCTGCAAGCAGACCGGCCAGAGCAACCGCAGCCGTCCCTGCGAGAAAAGTAAAGCACGGTGCAGTGAGAAACGGCACACTACAAAAAACGTTTAAGTAGCAATAAAAAACCTAAGTGTTTTTTTTTTTTGCTTTACCTTGAATATCATCATTGAAGGTACAGTATTTTTCTCGGTATTTTCTCAAGAACCTGAATGCATTATGATTTCCAAAGTCTTCAAACTGAATAAGTGTGTTCTGTCCATATCTAAAAAACAGCAAAGCCCGTTATGGTTGTGATGAAATACCACTTTTAAACATTTTTAATATAATATACTAAGTTAGCTCACTTAAGGCCACACTAACAATTTTTAGAGTGTGTGAAAGACTAGACTCAATATATAGAAAAATCTATTATTCATTCAGAAAAATTTATGGGATGGTTAAAACAAATGTAGCACCATGATGGACCAAAGGGATACTAATCTGTACAAACTATTTCCAAGTGCCAAAGAAAGACTGCGTAGTCCATGCAGTTGCAAAGAGTTGGACACGACTGAGTTACTTTCACTTTTCACTTTCAGGAGGGTGCCCAGCACATATATGCACAAATAACTTCCTAAAAAGGAAGAGATTTCTGTCTCTGAGTTTCAAAAAGTATGTATTTGATATGTGAATTTTCATTACATTCACAGTTAAATAGCAACACAGTAAAATATATATTAAATAAGCAGTTAAAAAAAAAAACTGCTATAAGAGTTCACTGGCTTTCAAAAAAAGCTACCAGTCATCTTGGTGAGATGAAGTATGGGGAGGCATGAAAGGAGGTGAACTTTATTTGGGTCCCAAAAGAACAACAGAAAGTAAAGTGGTAGGAAGAAATACAAGGTCTATTTTGCTGTCCCTGAATTTTCAAATCTGGCTACATATTTCAGGGTTTATATGAAAGTATAAGGGAGAAGTTGGTTAAGGGAGGCTGGAGGCAGATAAGGGAGAATTCTGAAAGCAAAACTGGGAAGGGGACTTTTTTCTGTGTCTGATGTAGAATCACTGAAGGCTTGAGAGGGGAAAAATTCATCTAAGACTCCCTGGAGGAAGGATAAAGCTGCCAGTGAGGCATAGCACATATCAAATGCACGGAGAGATGAGAAAGAAGGGAAAATAATCAGGAAGTACTGAGGCATGAAGAGGAGGTGAAGCAGAAGCCACAGGAAGTGAAAGAGATAATTATGAGACATCAGAATGAACAAACAGAACTTGATGATGAGGACCACACCTGGGAAGAGGGAAAAGCTGTTGAAATGCCAAGGCAGCCTGGATGACTAAAAAGGGGAAGGGGAAGAGGTGGCAATGTCTGGGATGATAAATAGTTTAGTTTTAGATATGGCAAAGGAGTTAATTTTTAGGATCATCCATGGATCGTTAATTTTAGATCATAATCTGAAAGGTAGGGCAGAGAAGCTTCCCGGGCAATCCAGTGTTTAAGATTTCAGGCTTCCACTGCAAGCGGGACAGGTCTGAGCCCTGGCCGGGGAACTAAGATCCTGTATGCCACCAGGGGCAGCCAGGAAAAAAAAAAAGGTGGCACAGGGCTAGATCATAAAAAGTTTGGACTTTACCCTTGAGCAATAGGAAATTAAGCAAAAGAATGACATAACAAACAGTATGTTTTTAAAAGACTAATCTGGTGGTAAGGTGGAGGGGAAACGGAGAGGAGAAAAGCTGGAGGAAGATTCTGAAGAGTCCAAAAGAGACATGAGGATCTGCAAAGAGGCTGTGGCAATGGAAAAGAAAAGATGTATTTCTGAGGCTTGTCCGGGGTAGTATCAACTGGATGTAAGGATCTGCAAAGAGGCTGTGGCAATGGAAAAGAAAAGATGTATTTCTGAGGCTTGTACGGAGTAGTACCAACTAGATGTGAGGACTGAATGACACTATATGGGGTTGACAGAAGAGAAGGAAGAGTTAAAGATTAGACCAAGATCAATCTTTGGTGATGAGGGTGCATGCACTACCATTAACAGAGGCTAGATTTATTGAAGATAGGCAACAGGTAAAGCATCTGTCTGCAGTGTGGGAGTCCGGGTTCAATCCCTGAGTAGGGAAGATCCCCTGGAGAAGGAAATGGTAATCCACTCCGGTACTCTTGCCTGGAAAAGCCCATGGACAGAGGAGCCTGGTAGGCTACAGTCCATGGGTTGCAAAGAGTCAACATGACTGAGCAACTTCACTTTCACTTTCAGGCAATTTAGAAAGGGAAGGAGATAGCAACAAAATCTCTAGAGGGAGGATTCCAGCTATTGGAAATGCAAGCCTCAGAGGAAGATGGGACTACAGAGAGGTTTTCATGGGCTGAGTGAGAGTCACAAGCATAAAGGTCACAGGCTACATGACTCAAAAGAGAAAAGAACTATATACTCACCCGCATTTATAACAGAAGAGAACAAGACAAAAATCAGTGGAGATGACAAAGGAAACAAATACAGTTGGAGAAAGACTAAGTCAGGAGAGTCTTTTAGTTCAAGAGAAGAGAGAATTTCAAGGATGTAGCGGTGGAAAACCAGGTCAGATGCTGCAGACAGGAGGTGAGAGAAGACCAAAATTTAAAATATGAAAGCTGCACAAGAATTTCACTAGAATGGTGAAGTGAGCCTGGATGCTGAGAGTTGAAAGACCTGCACAGTGAAGGTATTACTTAGGAGCAGTGAGTGCGGACTTCAAGATTTCAGTGTGCTCAGGATGCCAGATAACTGAGGAAAACAAAGCAGAGAGCATTACCGCATATCAGCACATTGAACTGGGCAGGAAAGAACCAAAGTTCTCAAACATTTAATCTCCTCTATCTTCACAAGAGATAAAGGAAAACAAAACAGTGATTCTTTTTTTTAAAGATGCTTTCATATACTCAAACTTTAGAAAAAATACCTGTCAGTAATGGCCTTCATAAACTCATCAATTAGGTCATCGTAACGCTGTGATCGATCTCTTTTCTGATATAAACCCATATAAAATGGATCCTTTAAGAGGGCCTATAAAACAGAACAAACATAAATGTGAAAGTTTTTTGTTACATAACCAATGTAAACATATTCTGTAAAACAGAAACTGTAAAGTATGAAAAAATTATTATAAAACTATATTGCTCTTCTTCAAAAAACTTTTTAATAGTATTAATCTATTGTTATTCATATAGATATTAAAAGAAGTTTAAGACAAAGCTAACATCTAATCACAGAATTTTCTCTTATCTTTAAAAGAGGGATGCAATAAAGCTGTGGGAGAAGGATCAGAGAGGGAAAGTAATTTTACTCACTGGATTATCAGTTCCTACATCAATACACACAGGCAGACATCTATCAGGCCGTATTCCCGCACAAGCTGTATACAAACACAGTTTTCCTACTGGAATTCCCATTCCGTAGACACCCAGATCTCCAAGACCTAGAATTCTCTCTCCATCAGTCACCACGACAGCCTTAATTACAAAAAAAATACCACTTAAAAGCTGTCTAAGATGGAGCACTAAACAAAAGCATTTTTAAAAAAGACTCTCTTCATCACAAAATAGCACGTATTCTATTATTCCATTCACATGAATACGTAAATCTACAGAGAAAGAAAGTACATTAGTGGTTGTCTAGGGCTGGGGGAAGGGAATGACCACTAATGGGTACAGGGTTTTTCTGGCGGGTGGGGATGAGGGAGCTGTGATGAAAGTCTTCTAAGTTATGATGGCTGCACAACTCCAAATATACTACAAATTACTGAATTTACATTTTAAGCTGGTGAATTGCATTGTCTGTGCATATCTCAGAAAAGCTATTAAAATAAAAAAGAAATAAAAAAATATTTTCTTCACATATTTTCACTCTCACTTTAAAAATATAGAATTGTTTCTTAACTTTCAAAATAAACCACCTAAGAATACTTAAAATTCTAGGATTTCTAGACGTAAAAAGGAGAATTAACTAGATTGATTTCCCTGTCTTTGGTTTAGGAGTAGAATGCTTCTGACTAGAAAGTGTTAAGTGTTAGTTGCTCAGTCGTTTCCGACTCTTTGCGACCCTATGGACTGTAGCCCACCAGGCTTCTCTGTTCATGGGATTCTCCAGGCAAGAATACTGGAGTGGGTTGCCATTTGGAGTTTAGAAATCACATGCTATTCCAAACAACAACTGAAGCCAAACAAGAAAAACCTCTGCAATGGTGAAAAAAACCTAAAATAAAAAATATACCTACAAGTTTTAAGATTATACTATGAACTTAATGATCTGACCGAATTTTTCTAGGCTCTTTGAACAAATGATAATTCAAAGATTATTTTGGTGAGGAAGACACACAACAAAGGCAAGCAAGATTACTGCCTATAATAAACATGAAAGCCTACCAAAAGATCTTAAATAAGTCCTTAGTTTTTGTTTTGTGAAAGACAGCCAGATTGATTAAGAATCTAAATCTACCTTGGATTTATAAGAAGACATAATGAATCCTCCTCATCACCCACCAGAATAGAAGTTTTTAGGGCATTTTAATGTATTTTCTTTACCTAGAACAATATTAACTGAAGGCAGGAGGTACCAGTGGAACTGATGTGAGCAGGCTCACCCTTACTCACTCCAATTGCTTTCCCACGGCAAACTCTATACCAACCCCTTTTGTAAAGACCATCATGATTTTCTGAGAGCACTAAATCTGCATGTATGTAAGTATAAAGTAAAACAGAGCAGCAATGAAAAAAACTGTTCTTGGAAATTGAGAGGTAATTTACATAGAAAGAAAAAACATTGTGAAAGGAAGGTTGTGCTATTAGTACCTTAACATGATTTTCTGGCCAGTTATCCACAATTGATCTAACATGACCTCTGTCTGAGATTGAAATAAATAATCCCCTGCAACAGAACAAAAACACCTTTGCATTTCACGACAGTTTTTTTTTTTTCCTAAGTTTTTGTTCATAATTGGAATATTTAGATATTTTAATAAAAACATCAAGACACAGTGTAGTTTCCAAGCAGATTTAGCTAAGTGACACTGGTTTATTTTCAAATATTTTCAGCTACTTGAAGCTGTAATTGCATTGCTCACACAGTAGCTGCAACAAAGATTCTTATTAAATGATGCAATCATTTTACCCAAGAGGAAAAGTATCCATATTTCCTGCTCAAATAAACTCAATATACCTCCATAAAATACCTCCAAAAATCAATATAAAGACATCCCATCAATGCAACAGAACATGAAACCACTAAGTAAAATACTGTAAAAGTCACTGGAAGTTTGAAGTCTGCAGAAGCAGGAAGGGAGAGAATAAAACTACAGTAATTTCAAATAAAAAATACATCCTTGAAGCATTAGGAAAAAGCAAAAAGTTATTCTAAATACAGTATATTGTTATCCAATTCAGATAATTAATCCAGGTTTCAAAAAAGGAAGAGAGAAGGGAAAGAAGAGAGAGAAAGAAACATAGGTTCTAGACAAGAGGGCAAGTAGAGATGAGGGCCAATAAGTTCTTACATTTAACTTTCTCATTGATATCTTTTTAAAAAAATTTTGTTTTATTGAAGTATAGCCGATTCACAATGTTGTGTTAATTTCTGCTGTACATCAGTGACTCAGTTATATAAATATATATATATACACACACATTCTCTTTGATATTCTTTTCCATTATGGCTTATCACAGAACACTAAATATAGTTCCCTTGGTGATACAGTAGGACCTTGTTTATCCATTCTTCTCATCGACATCTTAACTTTGGCATTACTATCCTAGCTCAAAGCAGTTTAAAGTTTCTCAACCATAGCTGCCTAGTACAGTGGAATCATCTGATGAGCTTTTTAAAAATGCCAGGGTTCTACCCCAGAGATTCTGATTTAACTGGCCTGGAGTTAACCAACCAAGACTTACCAACCATCTCCTATGTAAAAAAAAAAAACAAACAAAAAAACTCAGTGTCACTGCATAAATGACACACAGTATCTGCCCTCATCCAAAAGCGCTTTATGTTTCATGTGAGTTCTTAATTCTGGTGCACAACAAAGGAGCTTTAATGAAACAGCAGCACCTGGGCCCAACTCTACACTAAAAGAATCAGAACCTCTGTGCGTATGGTGGAGGGGAGCAGGATCCTTTCGTTTTCCCTTTATCTTTTAGTCTGAACTGAGAAATACTACTACTCTGAGTGAAAATGAAACTATAAGAGAGCTGAACAGCTGGGCCATATCACAGAAATGTTTAGACACATTAACTGATAGCACAGAACAGACAGTGTTCTCAAAAGTGCTTCCAGGGAATACCTTCAACACCATCACCGACAGTGCTCATTACAATCCGGACCTCCAGACTTTTCTCTGTTTCATCAGAATCTTGGGAATAGGAAGGAGAGGAAAAGTTGGCAAGGATCAACACTTTAAGTAGGTCCCACAGATGTTCCCATATGCATGTTAAAGTTTGAGAGCCACTAGACTAGATGAGAGGGGACTGAGGACAAATGCTGTCACACGGTGTTTGTATTTCTTCATTTCTATCAGTATGTAAGCAGGACATTGGAAAGATATAAGGATGGTGGGAAACGACTACAGGTTAGAGGAACAAGACAAGAAAACTCAAATTAAGTAAAAACAGCACTTACACAACACTTGTAAGTTTATAAAGAACATCACATCAGTTTCCTCATCTGACCTTCTCAGCAGCTATGAAAGGTACTGGAATCCCTATTTTATGATAAATGGATTCAGAGGGATAAAGTAACTTACTTACTCAAAGGCTTGAGCCAATGCTCACCCCAGCATCCTTTCCACTTAAAATATTTGGAGATGCTTGAACTATTAAAATTAGTTCAAGCCAAGGTGAAATTAAAATTTGTGTAAGATCATAAAAACGAACAAGTAATAGAAATAAAGCTGATAAAAAATGAGATTTACTCTTAGTCAGCCAGACTGTCAAAAAGTTTTATGATTATTCTGCAGATTATGCTACCAAAATGGAGAATACTTTTTTTTCAGTTCAAAAATGCACAATTCCTCTAACAATCAAAACTAAAAGAAGGTTAGGAATGAATGATACTATTTCCAAAAAATAAAGAATATGACACATTAGATTTTTATGAATCCCTTTCTGTCCAAATTAAGTTTTTGTGAGGAAGGGAACTGTGTTTGGATAAGACTGCAACACAAAAAACAGAAATGTAATCAGTGCTGTGATTTTTTTCCTATATAATAGTAATTTGCAAAAATATTTTTAAAATAAGCCTTACTTAGGTCTTCTAAAGATGTGTCCATACTGGGAGCAGGCAAGACCAACTGTGGTGTATATACAATTGGCATTAGAGTTTCAATATCATCTTGCAGTATTCTGTAAAACAATTTCTCATTTCTTTCTTGTATTCCCATTATATAGATGTATCTGAAATTGAGCACAGTAAATAATGTCTACATCAGCATTAAAGATTTTAGCCTTTGAAATGAAATCTAAACATGTACAATTGAGGATCCCCTCCCCCTGGAAAACAAAACCCTATATATCCTTATGTAATACTCAGGACTGAAAAATAACAATGCACTTAAATGGTAGATGATGATGATGAAAAGAATCAGAAGCAACAGCTAACATTTACTGAGCCCTTACTGTGAGTCAGGCTCTGAACCAGGCACTGGAAATGCAAAAATTACCATGAGGCCCCCACTCTTAGGGGCTTCCCTTGTAATTCAGCCAGTAAAGAATCTGACTGCAATGCAGGAGACCTGGGTTCAATCCCTGGGTTGGGAAGATTCCCCTTGAGAAGGATATGGCAATCCATTCTAGTATTCCTGCCTGGAGAATCCCAGGGACAGAGGAGCCTGGTGGGCTACAGTCTAAGGGATTGCAGAGTCAGCCACGACTGAGCGACTAAACCACCACCTTACCCTTAAGGAGCTAATCTTCAAGATAATTGACATGTAAACAAGAAAACAAAATAAAGTGGCATTCATTCAAATATTCACTAAATACTAAATATGTGCCAGGCATGACTGTAAACTCCAGAGATGTAAGAAGTGCCCCTGTTCTCGTGGAGTTTATAACCCAGGAAACTTAGAAGCATTTTAACTCTATCACAGTGCACAGAAGCAGCATGAAGGAGGCAACGGTTAAGTCATATAAACCTATAAATAGCAGCTTTCAAAGAACAAAGTTTAAAAAACAGGGAGATGTTGGGCTGAAAAATCAGTTATCACCTTGAATTAAATATAAAATAGACTTGTTTTTTTCCTCCTCATTCGTTCCTCCTCCTGCTACCATCTGGTCAAATGGGAATCCATCTAGAGTCCATTCCTGAAGACTATCTGCTAATACCTTTCACACAGTTGTTTCGTCCCTTTCTAACAAGTCTCTATACACACAATTTTGTTCCCCTGCTCCAATCTATTCTCTTAAAAACATACCGCTAATCAGTTCTCTTCCCCTTGAATGGCTTTCAAACACCAGTTTATTAGCCTTAAGCTCTTAAAATAGTTAAGTAGACTTCCCTGACTACTTTCCAGCCTCGTCTTTGTACTGAACTTGCTTCAGTTTCTCAAACATGCCAGAACTCTCACCTTGGCATTGCAGCACACGATGCTGCACCTGCTGCCTGGAATACCCTCTACCCAGGCAGAGTCCTCTTCACTCATGCTCTCCAAATGCAGCTGAGGCGGCGCACTCTCTGCAGTCTTTTCGGTCATTCCCATCCCTCACCACACATATATACATTTTAGATTTTCCAATTTTCAGGTCCCATAACACCCTATTCCCTCTGTGACCCTCACACCACTTTTTGACTTTCTTTCCCCTCTGTGATGAGAGACTATACACACACATGTACATAGGTAAGTACGTACGTATATGCGCTTTCCCGGTGGCTCCCAGCAATGTAGGAGACTGCGGTTGGGAAGATTCCTCTGGAGAAGGAATGGCTACCCACTCCAGGATTCTTGCCTGGATAACCCTATGAACAGAGGAGCCTGGTGGGCTACAGTCCATGGGGTCACACACAGAATTGGACATGACTGAGTGACTAAGCACAGCACACACATGTGTGTATGCATGTATGTGTGTGTAGTCTCTCCCTTATCACTCTCACTCACTCACTCATTTGACATTATGCCCCATCATGTCAAAGAAACCAGTCTCACTTGTCACCAATATCCAATAATCCCCTATACTTTACAAACCAAATGAATATTTTAGTCCTATAGTCAGACTGATCCCTTTACCCAAAATACCCTGCCCTTCTCATTTTGCCTGCTCCCTGTAACATACTGTTTCAAATTCAACTAAAGCATCACTTCCTCCAGGAAGTGCTTTCTCAGGCTGCAGAAGGCATCCCTCTTCTGCTTTCGGAATGTACTCTGCACGTCCCTCTTCCTCGCCGTCCTGCACACTGCAGTATAGGTACGACAAGTCACAGCGTAACTCTCTATGGATGAGCTCCTAGAAGGCAGGCTGTGAGCTACCAGGGTGGCCATACATTCCAGTTTGCCTGGGACAGTTTCATTTACCTCTTTTTCACTCCCCAAAGTGTCCTGGATTGGATGATATATTATATGGCCACCCTATCTATTACTCACTTTATATCCCCAGTGGCTAGCAACAGCACACAAAGTAGGTGATCAATAAAAGCTGAACAGAATGGGTGTCTCTGCTTCTACCATTCAATTCAAAACCTTAAAGCTCTGTGATTTTAACTATAAAAAACTGATTCCTGCTGAGTTTTACTACACTGAAAATAAGGGAATTATTCACTGAAGTGAAGGAAATATAATCATTATAAAATGAATCAACTAAAATACAAGTTTCATTATGAGACTTATTTCTCATGCCATCATAATAGTACTCTCAATTTTTTTGATCAAAACATCAATTAAAAAAAACTAAACGTCTAATCAACTCTCACTTTTCCAAAGGGCCATTCAACTTTTTCACGTTTCTATGGAACCGTAAGGCTTGAATATCTTGTGTCTCTATTTTGGGAGGTAGAAGTCCTTGAAGACCAAGCATTTGTCTTTCCTGTAATGTGAACGCCATCCCCTAAAAAGGAAAAAAATAAAAGAATTAAAAATTATTAATTACAGGGGTAGCAAATGTAATGTAACCTACCAAATGTAATTTAAACATAAAAAGATCAGCCAGATAACATTTTGGCCCCGACTTTCAAAAATTTGTAAGACTGATCATATCTAGTACTGGTGAGAATATAGTAAAAGAATTACTCATACCACTGCTGGGAATACATATTGCTCTAGGATTTTTGAAAGCCAATTTTAAAGTATTCTTAGATTTTTTTTTTAATGCACATATTTCATTTTTTTAACTGAAGTATAATTGACTTACAATATGTTAGTTTCTGGTATACACATAGTGATTCAATTTCTTTAAACTCCATTTAAAATTATTATAAAACAATGACTATATCTCCCTGTGCTGTACAATATATCCTTGTAGCTTATTTATTTTATACAAAGTAGTTGTATCTCTTAATTCTCTATCCCTACCTTGTCCCTCTCCCTTTGCCTCTCCTTACTGGTAACCACTAATTTGTCCTCAATATCTGTGAGTCTGTTTCTGTTTTGTTATATCCATTTACTTGTTTTATTTTTTTAGATTCCACACATAAGTGATATCATACAGTATCTGTCTTTGCCTGACTTACTTCACTAAGCATAATACTCTAGGTCAATCCATACTGTTGCAATTGGCAGAATTTCATTCTTTTCTTATGGCTGTGTGCTATTCCATTGTTTGTGTGTGTGTATATATATTTTCTTTATCCATTCATCTGTTGATGGACACTTAGATTGCTTCCCTATCTTGAATGCACATATAGCAATTCTACTTCTACCTAGTTATTCTAGAGAAATATTCATAAACAAAGAGGTACATACGAAGAGATTAGTTGTAGCACTGTTTCTAGTTCTCTTATCTATTACAAACTAAAAGGCCATCAACTATGGAAGAATTACGAACCTATGACATTTCCATACAGCTAAACATATACCTTTAAGTGTATAGTGGAAAGACCTGCCAGATACACAGTTAGGAAAAAAAGTTAACTTGAAAATCAAAACAAACTCCCTATTATTATGTTTAGAAAATTCCCATAAACTACATGTTATATATAGATGCACACACACACTAAAAATGAAAGCAACAGGCAGTTTGAAAGAATACAAACCAAACTAAGAGGCTACCATGACTAGACAGGAATGAGGTTGAACAGAGGGAGGAGGGAAGAAGAAATGATACTTAAGAAAAATTAACCTATATAATAAACTCTTTTTCAATTTCTGGTATTCAGCTATGGGTTAGATTTTTTGTTATCGAAGAGATGTCAGTGACTTCTAAAAAAATATTTTCCTCCGTAAAAGCAACAAGAACCTGGCCAAAAGTTCAGAAGTCTGGAAAGTAACCAAAGATTTCAGCAATTGGAGAGCATTTATTCAAGAAAAACTGCTGAATTTCAGTAGAACAGAAAGCTTCATGGCATTTTAACTTTCCTTCTTCCTATTCTCCCCTCCACAGTAACCTTGAAAAAGCAAACACTATAAAGCAGTCACTTTGAAAATTAGAGCTTGGCTGTCACTAGAGAAAGGCAGGAAGGGTCGGAGATTCTTCTAAAGCCCAGTATCCAGGTAACTGTCATTGTTTGACCTGAAGACCCTATCTGCAAGGCTGTCTTTATTTGACCTGACGTGCTCAGGCAGTGGGAACAGCCTTCTCCCCCTTCGCCCAGAACAGTTTGTTGTAGACAATCAGAGGTATTTTAACACAGCATCTCCCCAAGGCAGTAGATAACATCTGGGGCAAACAACAGGTTAACCAAAAAACTGAAAAGTTCAGGGGGAACTTTGAAAAGCTGAGACATATTCTTAAGAACTTAGAGGGTCATGTGCGGAGCTGTAAGCTTGTCCAGGAAAGACTTGAGAGACCTCTGGCTAGCCTTGAGGCTTTGTGTAAACGGGAAGTGAAGGCTGACATAGTTGTAAACTGCTTCTGTGCTGTGCTAAGTCATCTCAGTGTTATCCAAAACTTTGTGACCCCACGGACTGTAGCCTGCCAGGCTCCTCTGTCCTTGGGATTCTCCAGGCAAGAATATTGGAGTGGGTTGCCATGCCCTTCTCCAGGGGATCCTCCCAATCCAGGGATCGAATCTGCTTGTCTCCTGCATTGGCAGGTGAGTTCTTCACCACCAGCGCCACCTGGGAAGCCCTGTAAACTGCTTAGCTGAGTACTAAAGGCACGCCCCAGGTTTCCAAGGTCACTCAAGTGGGAAAGAATCTGTCTGCCAATGCAGGAGACTCAAGAGACACTGGTTTCATCCCTGGGTCGAGAAAATCCCCTGGAGGAATCTCCTTGGGGTACCCTCTCCTTGCCTTAATAAAGTCCCACAGACAGAGAAGCTGGAAGGCTACAGTCCATGTGGTCACAGAGGGTCAGACACAACTGAGAATGCAAGAAAGAAAATTAAAGGCGCACCCCCACAGATACACCGAGCTCCTTGGCAAAGAATGGTTCCAGGTATTTAAGTTTCTGCTTAATCATTCGCTGATTACTAAGTTAATAAAGCAGAGATTTCAGTAGGCAAATATAACAAGAAGAAAGAATTCAGAAATGATACTGACAACAGCAACACTACAAACCCTGGGAGGAATGACTATTTCAACAAAAAATCATAAAGGCAAACAAACAAAAAACACACGAAGTCTGACTTGTATATAAGAAAAAAGAGCAGTTAGTTGAAACTGCCCCCAAGGAAGTCCAAATACTGTACTTACTAGACAAAGATTTTTAATTAGTTGTTCTAGGGGAGGGATAAGTTGGCATTAACACACTACTATCTATAAAGTAGATAAACAACATACTGTACAGCACAGGGAACGATGAGGAAAGAGCTTGAAAAAGTGCATATATGCACGCATAGCATGAACTACTTTGCTATACGCTTGAAACACTGTAAATCAATTATACTTCAACTAATAAAAAAAGAAAAAAGTTACTCTAAATATATAAAAAAAAAACCCATTGTCTAACAAACTATGGGAAGTATGAGAATAACATCCCACTAACCAGAGAATATTGATAAGCAGAGAAGCTATAAAAAGGAACCAAACAAATTCTCGAATTGATATACAACTGAAATAAAAATTTCATTAAAGAGGTTCAACAAGCAGATTTGAGTGGTGGAAGAAAAAAAAATCATTAAACATGGGTCAACTGAGATAATCCAGTCTGAGAAAGGAAAAATAAGGAATAAATATGAACAGACCTGAAAGACACCATCAAGAGTGCCAACATATACATAACAGGAGTACCAAAGGTGAGGAGAGAAAAGGATAAAGAATAATTGAAAAAATAATGGCAAAAAACTTCCCAAATTTTATGAGAAGTATTAATCCACACATTCAAGAAGTCCAATAGCTTTATCAAGAAAAACACAAAGAGCTCTACCCCAGACACATCCTATTCATACTGTCAAAAGCCAAAGACAAAAGGAGAAATCTGAAAGCAGAGAAGTGACTCATCACACACAGGGGATTCTCAGAAAGAGTAACAGCTAATTTCTTATCAGAAACCATGGAAGCCATAGACAGTGCTGAAGGAAAAATCAACTGTCAACCAAGAACTCCCCAATTCTACAAAACTATCTTTTAAAAATGAAGAAATTAAGACATTCCCAGATAAATAAAAACAGAGAATCCATTATTAACAGACCTGTCTCACAAGAAATATTGAAGGGAATCCTTCAGGCCTAAATGGAAGACACTAGATAGTAACTCAAATCCATGTAAAGAAATAAAGAACATCAATAAGATGACTACATAATATAAAAAACAGTATAAATGTATTTTTTGTAGGTTTCTTCCTCTTACTCAATTTAAAAGACAATTACCTAAGATAATAACTATAAATCTGTATTGACAGTCATGCAATGTATAAAATATAATTTGTATGAAAAAGCAGCACAAAAGGAGACAGACCTCTACAGAAGCAAAATTCTGGTGAACTATTTAATGAAACTAGTATCAAACTGAACTAGACTGTGATAAAGACGGTAACTGTAGTCCCCAGGGCAAACCACTGAGAAAGTAACTCAGAAATAGGCAGTAAAAGACAAGGGAATTTAAATAGTATAATGGAAAATATTTAACACAAGTGAAGGGAACAATGGAAGACAAAGAGGAACAGAAACCACATAAGACTTTTAAAACAAATAGCAGACATAAATCATACCCTACTAGACATTATATTAATGTAGATGGATGAAATTTTAAAATTAACAGGGCTGGCAGAACTGATAAAATAATATGATCCAATTACATGCTGACTACAAGAGACACATGTTGATTCAAAGATACAAATAGGTGTAAAGTAAAAGAATGGAAAAAGATTCAGGATGCCAACAGTAACCAAAGCAGAGCTGGAAGAGGTACATGGGAACAGAGAAATACACTTTGAAACAAACATTACTAGAGGAGGACCTTTTGCTGAAAGGGTCACTCCAGTTAAGATACACTCCATTAAGTATATAAACATACTTGGTTAGACAACAAAAGAGGGCCAAAATACATGACGCAAAACTGACAGAATTAGGGAGAAAGAATCCAACAAGCTGAAAATGTCAGTATCTCAGTTTCAATAATGGAGACGACAACTAGACAGAAAACCAACAAGGAAAAGGAAGACTTGAAGAGCACCATAAACCAACTAGACACAACAGATGCTCCATCATCAGAAGCAGGATACACATTCTTTTCATCTGTACAAGGAATGTTCTCCAGGACAGACCTTTTGTCAGGCCATACAACAAGTCTCAATAAATTTAAAAGGTTTTAAGTCTTCCAAAGTATGATCTCCAACCACAATGTAACAAGATTAGAAATTAAAAATAAACAGATATTTGGGGACCCTTAACATACTCCTAAAAAAACCAACTGGGCAGAGAAGAAAGCACAGGCAAATTAGAATATACCTGGACTGCAAGGAGATCCAACCAGTCCATTCTGAAGGAGATCAACCCTGGGATTTCTTTGGAAGGAATGATGCTAAAGCTGAAACTCCAGTACTTTGGCCACCTCATGCGAAGAGTTGACTCATTGGAAAAGACTCTGATACTGGGAGGGATTGGGGGCAGGAGGAGAAGGGGACGACCGAGGATGAGATGGCTGGATGGCATCACTGACTCGATGGACATGAGTCTGGGTGAACTCCGGGGGTTGGTGATGGACAGGGAGGCCTGGCGTGCTGCGATTCATGGGGTCGCAAAGAGTCGGACACGACTCAGCGACTGAACTAAACTGAACTAAGATGAATTAAAACACACACACCAAACCTTATAGGATATAGTGAAAATAAATTCAAGAGGGAAATTTGTAGCTGTAGATGTAGCGGAAAGAAGCAGAATGATCTCAAATCAATTATTTAATCCTTCACTTTAAGAAACTGGGTGGCGGGGGAGGAGAACAAACTTACCTGAAGCAAAAAGGCAGGAGATAATAAACATTAGCGTGAAAATAAATAGAAAACAGAAAAAATAACTGAAAAATTAAAAATTAAACCAAAAGTTGGTTCTTTGAAAAATACCTTATAAACTTGTTGAACCTTTAGAATGAAAAAAAAAGTCAAATCACTAAATTCTTTGTGTGTCATGTCCCTCCTTATCTAATACTGGGAAATGTAAAGGGGTTAAAACCCCTGAGTTTTTATGTAGTTTTAAATGAACTGTGTAGTTCATTTTAAAATGCTTATCCTATTGCTAAAGATAAATCAGTTGGCCACACAAGGTTTTACTGCCGATCTCCTACCTTAAATCTGTCCCTAGATTTAAGGGACACTCAAAACCATTTTATTTATAATGCGCAAGACAAATCAAAATGATTATTAAAAAAATAATTTTACATATTGAGCATTTATGATAAAAGTTGATAAAATTCTTAAATTTGCTGGCCTGGTGTTAGTAAGTGAACGTGACATAGTCTAAAACAGATGCCCTGAATGCAGAAACCACCTTCCTCTCACCTGCCCTTCTACTCTTTTCTGTCTTCCATCGCCACTTGTTTTTACCAAACCTGTCTTCTGCTCGCGGACACAACAATGCCCTCCTGATTTAAACAGCAGAAGTGCACCCCCTTCAGCTGATCCTGAGTTATCTTCCTTCAGACCCAATATTGATAAAAATCCCTTAACTAGACTCTTCATCATGCAGGTAAGCACAGTAGGGGGAAAAGAAAAGGCCTCTTCTATTTCTTTCCCTCCAAGTGCAGTGAGAATGAATGATCCATCGGGGTTAGGAACTTATAGAACATTTATTCATTTATTTATAAAAGCAATAAAAGGACTAAATGAAGTCAATCTAAATATACTGCATCTGGCCAAAAGTCTTGACCAATCTGTTATTCTTGGATTTTTTTTTTTTTTTTAAGCTAGAACTAGGAAATAAAGTCAACTCTTTCTGGGTGGTAGAAATTGAGAGGGTGAAATTTGGAAGGTATAAGCAACCCTGAAAAGAGAAAAGTTCATGCAGAAAAAAAAACAAAACCAACCCACTTCCAAATAGTTTTAGTATAAAGCCACACAATACAAATCTCTCATACTATATCTGTCTAAAATATATCGAACCTTTACCAGGAAGAAAGAAAACATATGATAGCATTAATGTTACCAACCTTGTTGGTTCTTGGGTTCAGCATAAGTGGTTTTCCTTTCTCTTTTGTGTGCAAATGGCGGCATGCCACAGTACAAGGAGTGGCGACTATTTTAAACCTGGACAGCATCTTTCTTCTCACCTGGGAAAAACAAAGTAAATAAAGATAATGAGAAACCTATCATAGAACTGTAGGTATATCAAGGACAAGTTTTCAAAAGCAGATTTAGAAAGCTTCACTTTCCACAAATGAAAAAGTTTTTCAAAATATATTTATGTTTCTATAGACAGAAGGGATTATAAGGAGAAGGAAATGGCAACCCACTCCAGTGTTCTTGCCTAGAGAATCCCAGGGACAGGGGAGCCTGGTGGGCTGCCATCTATGGGGTCGCAAAGGGGTCGCACAGAGTCAGACACAACTGAAGTGACTTAGCAGTAGCAGTAAGCAACAGTGTGAAGGCAAATATTTATTTTTTCTGACAAGAGTTGAAGTCCTTCGTTGACAATAATCATTGCCACTGTCTACATATTACCTACTACAGTGAGCCAAATATTTACCCTTTCTGTAACTCACACAAGTGTGGCAGGGTAAGAAACATCTAAACAGCGAATGTTTACATGGAAGTAAGTTCAGGGATCAAGACCAAGACCATCCCCACGGAAAAGAAATGCAAAAAAGCAAAATGGCTGTCTGGGGAGGCCTTACAAACAGCTGTGAAAAGAAGAGACGGGAAAAGCAAAGGAGAAGAGGAAAGATATAAGCATCTGAATGCAGAGTTCCAAAGAATAGCAAAGAGAGATAAGAAAGCCTTCCTCAGCGATCAATGCAAAGAAATAGAGGGAAACAACAAAATGGGGAAGACTAGAGATTAGGCCTTACAAACAGCTGTGAAAAGAAGAGACGGGAAAAGCAAAGGAGAAGAGGAAAGATATAAGCATCTGAATGCAGAGTTCCAAAGAATAGCAAAGAGAGATAAGAAAGCCTTCCTCAGCGATCAATGCAAAGAAATAGAGGGAAACAACAAAATGGGGAAGACTAGAGATCTCTTCAAGAAAATTAGAGACACCAAGGGAACATTTCTTGCAAAGATGGGCTCGGTAAAGGACAGAAATGGTATGGACCTATCAGAAGCAAAAGATATTAAGAAGAGGTGGCAAGAATACACAGAAGAACTGTACAAGAAAGACCTTCACGACCCAGATAATCACGATGGTATGATCACTCACCTAGAGCCAGACATCCTGGAATGTGAAGTCAAGTGGGCCTTAGAAAGAATTACTACAAAGCTAGTGGAGGTGATAGAATTCCAGTTGAGCTATTTCAAATCCTGAAAGGTGATGCTGTGAAAGTGCTGCACTCAATATGCCAGCACATTTGGAAAACTCAGCAGTGGCCACAGGACTGGAAAAGGTCAGTTTTCATTCCAATTCCAAAGAAAGGCAATGCCAAAGAATGCTCCAACTACCGCACAATTGCACTCATCTCACATGCTAGTAAAGTAATGCTCAAAATTCTCCAAGCCAGACTTCAGCAATACGTGAACCATGAACTCCCTGATGTTCAAGCTGGTTTTAGAAAAGGCAGAGGTGAATTCCAGTTGAGCTATTTCAAATCCTGAAAGGTGATGCTGTGAAAGTGCTGCACTCAATATGCCAGCACATTTGGAAAACTCAGCAGTGGCCACAGGACTGGAAAAGGTCAGTTTTCATTCCAATTCCAAAGAAAGGCAATGCCAAAGAATGCTCCAACTACCGCACAATTGCACTCATCTCACATGCTAGTAAAGTAATGCTCAAAATTCTCTAAGCCAGGCTTCAGCAATACGTGAACCATGAACTCCCTGATGTTCAAGCTGGTTTTAGAAAAGGCAGAGGAACCAGAGATCAAATTGCCAACATCCGCTGGATCATGGAAAAAACAAGAGAGTTCCAGAAAAACGTCTATTTCTGCTTTATTGACTATGCCAAAGCCTTCGACTATGTGGATCACAATAAACTGTGGAAAATTCTGAAAGAGATGGGAAGACCAGACCACCTGACCTTCCTCTTGGGAAACCTATATGGAGGTCAGGAAGCAACAGTTAGAACTGGACATAGAACAACATATTGGTTCCAAATAGGGAAAGGAGTACATCAGGACTGTATATTGTCACCCTGCTTATTTACCTTATATGCAGAGTACATCATGAGAAACGCTGGAATGGAAGAAGCACAAGCTGGAATCAAGACTGTTGGAAGAAATAACCTCAGATATGCAGATGATACCACCCTTATGGCAGAAAGTGAAGAAGAACTAAAAAGCCTCTTGATGAAAGTGAAAGTGGAGAGTGAAAAAGTTGGCTTAAAGCTCAAAATTAAGAAAACTAAGATCATGGCATCTGGTCCCATCACTTCATGGGAAAAGATGGGAAACAGTGTCAGACTTTATTTTTTTGGGCTCCAAAATCACTGCAGATGGTGACTGCAGCCATGAAATTAAAAGACACTTACTCCTTGGAAGGAAAGTTATGACCAACCTAGACAGCATATTCAAAAGCAGAGACATTACTTTGCCAACAAAGGTCCGTCTAGTCAAGGCTATGGTTTTTCCAGTGGTCATGTATGGATGTTGGACTGTGAAGAAAGCTGAGCACTGAAGAACTGATGCTTTTGAACTGTGGTGTTGGAGAAGACTCTTGAGAGCCCCTTGGACTGCAAGGAGATCCAACGAGTTCATTCTAAATGAGATCAGTCCTGGGTGTTCATTGGAAGGACTGATGCTGAAGATGAAACTCCAGTACTTTGGCCACCTCATGTGAAGAGTTGACTCACTGGAAAAAACCCTGATGCTGAGAAAGATTGAGGGCAGGAGGAGAAGGGGATGACGGAGGATGAGATAGCTGGATGGCATCATCAACTCAACAGACATGAGTTTGGGTGAGGTCGGGGAGTTGGTGATGGACAGGGAGGCCTGGCGTGCTGTGATTCATAGGGTTGCAAAGAGTTGGACACGACTGAGCAACTGAACTGAAGTTCAATGTAAACAGGTGTGGGAGAGTTTAGGTTGAAAGTAGTAAATAATAGAAAAAAGCCTGGAATACATACATTCAGAGGAAGAGAAACTATCAAATTCTTAATCTAGACTTCAAATTTTAAGGTACTAATAAAGTCAATACTTACAATCAATGTATTAAAATGTTTTTTGTTTTTAGAAAACCTATTACTATTTTAAAATGATGCAAATTGGCTAGAAAACATGTTTTTGTCCTTTCACATTCATCACAAACATTATGGGAATTTTTCAAAATGGAAAACTACATAATACATTATATCTTAAATATTTCCTGACGAGAATATATAATAGATTCTTCTGTATATCAACTCTTCCACTAAAAATCAATTTATAATGCTCATGTCTTTAATCATCACAAACCATCGTAATTATCATACACAGCTTTTTAACATGATTTTACTTCTTTGGCCGTGCTGGTCTTCAGTGCTGCGCAGGCTTTCCTCTGGTTACGGTGGGCAGGGGCTACCCTCCAGGTGCAGTGCACGGGCTTCTTTCTCTCTGTGGTGGTTTCTCCTGTTGCAAAGCAGAGGCTCTAGAGGGTTCAGGCTTCAGCACTTTTGGCTCCTGGGCTCTACAGCACAGGCTCGATAGTTGTGGCATATGGGCTGAGCTGCCCTGCGGGGTGTGGGATCTTCCGAGACCAGGGATTAAACCTGTGTCTCTTGCATTGGCAGGCAGATTCTTTATCACTGAGCCACCAGGTAAACCTCCATGCAACAGCTTTTAATGGAATTTCTACTTGTGGAAAAATCCAGGCTGTATATGGGGGTGCAGCAAAATTATCTACATTAGGATTTTAAGTTAATTTTTATGGAGCAGAAATTCACATCACGTAAAATGAACAATTCAGAGGGATTTAGAAAATCCATAATGTTGCACAACCACCTCTATCTAGTTCCAAACATTTTTATCATCCCAGAAGGAAACACCACACCCATTAAGCGGTGTTCTCCACTACCCTAGTGCCTGCAACCACCAATCTGCCTTCTGTATTGAGTTTGCTTATTCTGGATATTTTATATAAATGTGGTATCTAAATATGGCTGCAGAACCAAGCAATCTAAATGATCAAGAATCATGAGAGGTGGGAATGAGGGTAAGGGACAGGACGGATGTTGTTTAAAGATACAAACATCGGACTCTTCCAACAAGAGTCGTAAGAGAGAAGTCCTAGAGATCTAATGCCTGGTGAACACAGGCAACAATACTGTATTACAATCAAACTTGCAAGGAGACTAGAGCTTAATTATTCCAATCACTGAAAATAAATTATAATTATGTAACATGCAGAGGTACTAATTATCAGTACAATGGCAATAATTACAATATATAAATGTATCAGATTAATATGTTGTACCTCTTAAACTTTCACAGTGTTTATGTCAAATATATTTCAGTACGGTAATTTAAAAAATCACGAGAGAGACATACCATAAAATAATCGACAAGTTTTCTTCAAAAATGTTCATGTCATGAAAAACACTAAGTAACAACTGCAATTCAAAGAAGACTAAAAAGACAAGACACCTAAATGCAAAATCTGATCCCAAAAATGCTATCAAGACATGATTGGGGATAACTGGCATAACTGGAAAATCTACTATAACTTTATAAGTATTGTATAATTTAAAACTTTCTGAGTTTGATAACCATATTTAGAGGTACTCCTGTTCTAAAAATACACAGTGAAGAATTAATGAAGTATAATAAAATATAATGTATACAACAAAGTCTTTCAAATTATTTCAAAATAAATTTTGAAAAGACAGAAACTGAAACTGTAGTGCTGATCATGTTTCAATGGGTCTTCCAGGAGAGAAAGCATTATTTATCACAATTAAAACTTTGGTACCAAAAGACTGGATTAGTATTGTAGTCTAGTGGTGACGTAGGCAAATCTAAAATAGAGTTTGAAGAACTTTTTAATTTAAAATCAAAGACTATCTGGAAAAAAAAGCAACATTTTGTCATACCACAAGTACAATAAAATATATTTGGTCTTGGTCCCCAGTTCTTGGCACAGAGCTTCTAAAAGCCACTGAAATTTTGAGTGACAGAAGTATCTTTTGCTATTCATAGGGAGACCTTTTTGACTATACCTGAGTTTATGCTACTGAACTCACTTAGGATGAGCCCACTGCATAACCTCAGAACAGAGCTGATCACCAGAAAGATCAAGAAATTATTAGAGTGGAAACTTTGCAATACCACTCCAGGTCCCTAGGGAAAAGGGGTGGGACCAATAGGGATGAAGATCCATAAAGACTTTTGAACACGGATAGGTGATGAGCATTCAGGTTGGTGAACACATCTAGGTGTCGGGGGTCGACAAGCCCAGAGGACAAGAAGCGCCATGCTCTCCTGAATCCAGCCACAATCCCCAGACCTATGTATCTTTTCCATCCATCTATTCTTGTGATGATCCCTTTATAATACACCAGTAATTGCCAATAAGTGTCTCTCTGAGTTCTGTGAGCCAGGAGAGCAAGCTATCTAACCTGAGGAGGTGGGGTATAGGAAGCCCTGATCTATAGCCAGTTGGTCAGAAGTATGGGTCAAAACCTGGGACTTTGGCATCTGAAGTGAGGGCAGTCTTTCTGAAGTGAGTCCTTAACTTGTGGGCTTGGAAGCTATCTCCAGGTAGTGTTAGAACTCAGCTGAAGCACACCCAGGCAGTGTCTGCCTAGAAGGGGAGAACTGGGTGTGGGGAAAAAACACACTTGGTGGCCAAAAGAGCTGAGCCTGCGAGCAGGAAGAAACAACAGTTTCCCTTTCAGCACTTAAGATCAACATTCCGACATAAACCTTCTATCTTCAATTCCTGGATATAAATTTACTTCCATCAAATACTGAATTTATTCTGTAAAATAAAGACTACCTGTCAAATTTACCTCATAGATAACTGTAATGATCAAACGAGAGAACAGATGCAGAAAACTATTAAAGACTATAGAATGGTGTCATGGCACTCAAATTATTACTTTATTACTAAGTGATACAGAGTAAAACAAAAAATAAAAGTAACTTTAATAATGTCTTTAAAACAACTAGGCATCAGTCAAAAAACAATTTAAGGAGAAAAATCCCATTTCTGCCAAAAATAGAACCAAGGACTAAGGAGACAGAAAGACAGACAGTAGGCTTAATATCAGCTGGAGGCAACAAGATAAAAAAGGGGAACTCCTCATATTATAAGATAGGATGAAAGAACTGTAAAAATGAGTTAAGTAAAAACAGGAAACAAAAGAAGGTGGGGCTCCCCATTTTGAATAAATATGAAAAATCAAGCTGCTTACTACTCAAGTTTCCTGGATGTTGAGGTATGCCTGTGGTTTCTTCCTCTGGTGTGTCATTCACCTTGCCTTGCTGGGGGTGGGGGTGGGGTGGGCAGTGAGTTCACACTCTGGGTGGTATTTCTAAACCCAACTGGGACTGAAACTGCTATTGCTGAAGATTCCTCTCCCCAGCTCCCCAGCTCGGGGTAGAAAGCAGAAGTTCAATGAAATGGAGACCCCAGTTGGAGAGAAGTCATGGTGCAGTGGTCAAGAATTCGCTTGACAAAGGCTGGAGACCCCGGGTCAGGAAGATCCCTGTAAGTAGGAAATGGCAACCTGCTCCAGTATTCTTGCTGGGAAAATTTCATGGACAGAGGAGCCTGGGCGGGTACAGCCCATGCGGTTGCAAAGAGGTGGACACAATTGAGCACACCCTCTCTCCTCCTCATGACCAGGTGCAGTGATCATAAGCTCGGCAGTCAGTCTGAATCTGGACTCAGCTAATTACCAATCTGGAATCATTGTGTCCCCCAAGCATTCCCAAATGGTCTCTGAATTGGCATCAGTCTGGAACACATTTTTCACTGACCTATAACCAAATGAGAAAAACTAGGACAATATAGTTTTTCATGACACTAAATTTATTGTCTGTTTTCACGTTGTAATTATCTTCCTCCCTTTTTGGTGGTTAAAAAACAAAAAACAAACTTTTTTTTAAAGGATGGGTATGGAAGATTGTAGTAGTTCTAAAAAAGGTCCATAACATCGACAGAATTAAAAGTTGGGGATCTTACATCTGATCCCAATTGCCCACCTACACACAAACTTTTTTTTTTTTTTAACTTGCTGATGAAGTCCACAAGTCTGAGAAACCCTAACCTGAAGGTCTCACTTTTCTCATTAACAAAATAGGGAAGGGAAGGGAAGGGAACCTATTAAGCAGCTGTGGGCAGTTATGATGATATTTATAGTATCAAGTCCTCAAGGCTTCCCAGGTGGCTCAGACTGTAAAGAATCTGACTGCAGTGCAGGAGACCCAAGTTCAATCCCTGGGTCAGGAAGATCCCCTGGAGAAAAGAATGGCAACCCACTCCAGTATTCTTGCCTGGAGAATTCCATGGACAGAGGAGCCTGGCAGGCTACAGTCCGTGGTGTTGCAGAGTCAGCTATGACTGAGCGACTAAACAACACGGTAGCATCAACCCCTTAGAGCTTTATCATCATCACAAAGAGCTTGACTTCTTCACTTGGTTCATTCAACAAGATCCACATCCAGGCAATCTGGCAGAGTGGTCGAAAGTAAGCTTAAATTCTAGCTTTGCCCCTGAGACACTACTAGCTCCGTGATCCTGACTAGGTCACAGTTAAGTCTCAATCTCGAGTAGCAGTTATCTCATCAGTCAAACAGGGATGATAAACAACAGGACCTATTAAGTAGAGCCATTTTAAGATTAAAATTACATAATCCATGTAAGATGCTTATCACAGTGCCCTCTAAGTGCTCCCTGTTATTTATTTAAGTATTATTAGTAATAGTAGTAATAAACTAAGGAGGCACCCCACTCCAGTACTCTTGCCTGGAAAATCCCATTGACAGAGGAGCCTGGTAGGCTGTGGTCCATGGGGTCGCTAAGAATCAGACACGATTGAGTGACCTCCCTTTCACTTTTCACTTTCATGCACTGGAGAAGGAAATGGCAACCCACTCCAGTGTTCTTGCCTGGAGAATCTCAGGGATGGGGGAGCCTGGTGGGCTGCTGTCTATGGGGTCACACAGAGTTGGACACAACTGAAGTGACTTAGCAACAGCAATATTTTAAAATATGGTTGTTGAGTTGGCCTGAAATTCACCAAAACAGATTATAATTTTAGTTTAATATAAAATGTAATGCAGTTTAAAATAGCTTACTTTTTATATGAAATTAAATACAATGTATGCACAAACAGCTTCATAGTAAGAGTTAATTTACAAAAGATATTCTCAAGTGGTAAATGGGTATTTCCTTCATGAATTTTAAAGTGTTTTCATAACAAATATATTGAAAGACAAAAACATACATAAACACCTTACAAGAGTGAAACCTGTAAGCAATTCTTTTTTAGGAGTAACTATTGAGCAAGACTCGGAGAAGGCAATGGCAATCCACTCCAATACTCTTGCCTGGAAAATCCCGTGGGCGGAGAAGCCTGGTAGATTCCAGTCCCTGGAGTCCACAGAGTCAGACACGACTGAAGCGACTTAGCAGTAGCAGCAGCAGCATTGAGCAAGAATAACTATTGGGCTTCCCTGGTGGCTCAGGTGGTAGAGAATACACCTGCAATGTAGAAGATCCATTTTCAATCCCTGGGTTGGGAAGATGTCCTGGAGAAGGAAACAGCAACCCACTCCAGTATTCTTGCTTGGGAAATCCCAAGGACCAAGAAGCCTGGCAGGCCACAATCCATAGGGTTACAAGAGTCAAACACGACTTATCAACTAAACCACTACCATTGAGGAAGAAGTTTTAATTCTCAAGAAAATGCAAAACTTCTACAAAAGCATAGCCCAACATTTTCTCTAATATATGGTAAAGATATATCAGCATTTCTTCCCTCTATGTTTAACTTTCAAGTCTTTATTGCTACCATAAAAGAATCAGATACAGGTTACAAAGCAGTGCTCAAAGTCGACTCTTTAAAGGTCCACTACTAGAAGAAAATTGCTAAACTTTTTCCCCTTTATTTCTGCAAACCATGTAATATAACATGGAACTTAACTGTTATAGTAGTTACACAATATATATTTACCTAGCAGTTGTGTAACTACTACAGTGTGTGTGTGTATGGGGAGGGGTAAGGAAACAACTGTTTCTTCTTTAATATCTAGAAAGCTTGGCCACAACACTGCAATTAGCTTTACAACATGAACAATGTTTAAGGAGCATACAAGGTTAAGAGGAGGCTGAAGCTATTAAGTTAGACTGCCTGAGTTTGAATCCAGGCTTTGCCACTTAAAACCTGGGATCTTGGGCAAGTTACTTAACCTTCCTAATCTTCCTTTGCAATGCATGCATGTTCAGTCTCGTTGGACTCTTTGTGATCCCATGGACAGGAGTCCACCAGGCTCCTCTGTCCATGGGATTCTCCAAGAAGGAATATTGGAGTGGGTTACCATTTCCTCCTCCAGGGAATCTTCTGGACCCAGAGATGGCACCTGTGTCTCCTGCGGTCCTGCATCGGCAGGTGGCTTCTTTACACTGAGCCATCAGCTTCCCTTCCTTTCTAAACTGGAGATAATAAAGAATAACAACCTCGGGCATTATTTTGAGATAATTCTTGCAGGAAACAGCGCTCCGGTCTCTGCTGCTGCCGCTGCTAGATCGCTTCAGGTGTGTCCGACTCTGTGCGACCCCATAGACGGCAGCCCACCAGGCTCCCCTGTCCTTGGGATTCTCCAGGCAAGAACACTGGACTGGGTTGCCATTTCCTTCTCCAATGCATGAAAGTGAAAAGTGAAAGTGAAGCCGCTCAGTCGTGTCCGACTCTTGGCTACCCCACTGACCGCAGCCTACTAAGCTCCTCCGTACATGGGATCTTCCAGGCAAGAGTACTGGAGTAGGGTGCCTTATTAATACGTGCTTCCATTGTTATCGATTGCAACACTAAAACAAATTACATTGTTATCAACTGTTTTGTTTTGAAGTGATTGCCATAAACATTAAGAAGATAGATATGAGAGAACGTGTTCTGTAAGGAAGCACTTCTGTAGACATTCGTTGTTTGGATTAAGCTTCTTCTCACCAAATGGCAAAGGAAATTTTCTAGAATTATCTTCGGAACCAAGAAAGTCAAATCCAGGACCTCACTGTGTAACATCACACAAGCAAAAATGGATACCACCTGCGCCAAAGAAACACCTGCCAATGCTAGTCCACAGATGTCATTTCACATGGCCAGAATCGTTCCAATCTCGGAACTTTCTAGCCTGCGACCAACTTCCTTTAAAGCGTGGAAACAATCCAAACACACACACACAGTGTCTAACTCCTGCCATTAATCCATCCCTGCAGAAAATGAGAACTATCTGACAAAGGGATACAGAGCCACAAAATCGGTCTTTAAAGGGAGCAGGAATAAAAGGAAGAAAAGATGCTTGCGCTACGGAGGCCACCGGGCCTTTCTCCGGGGGAAGGGGGGCGCCCTGGACCAGCGAATCTCGCTCGGTTAAGTCGCGTTCCTAAACCGTGCGCAAGGGAAGAGGTGTCCACGGTCAGAGAGGTGTCGCCGCTCCCCGAGCTCTCAGCCCGGGCTCGGCGAGCTCCTTTCCCTCCACCCCGCCCTCCCGTCCGCCCAGCGGGTCCTCGCGGGCCGAACGCGCGGCTCCGCCCGCCGGGGTGAGGAGGCCGGCGCCCGCTCGCATCCCGGAACTCCCGGCCCCGGGGGCCCGCGGCCGCGCGAAACCCTTACCCCGCTTCTCGCCCCGCGACAGGTGGTGCTGCCGGCGGAGAGGCCGCGGCCCCGCACGCCACCCGGACGATGCTCAGCTAGGGCCGAGTGCGGCCCTCCCCTTCCCGAGGCTTCCCGGAGGGAGCCGGCGCCAGCTCAGGCTCCGACCAGCCGGCTCTGCTGGACTCGAGCCGAGGCAGCCAGTCCACCCGCGCGGCGAGGAGACGGACCGGGGAGAACCGCTGCCGCGGCCCCACGAAGGGGGTGAGACTGACGGGCGCGCGGACCAATGCGGAGGCAGGAAGCCAGCCCTAAGGGGAGGGGCTTCGCCGCCGGCGCGCCCGCGTCCCAGCCTCCAAGGACCTTCCTCTGCCCGGTAGCCTGAGGTAACTGGGGGCCTGGCGGGCGCCCTGATGGGCCCGATCGCCGGGAGTGAGCCCGCACGCGTGTAGGGTGGGAGGAGTCCAGGCACGCAGAGGACAGCTGCCTCCCCACGGAAAGAGCTGGGGCTGGCTAACCGCAGCCCTCCCATCCCGGCCGCGGGCGCTGGGGTAGGTCGGGGGAGAGGGCCGCGCGTTCGCGCGAGAGGAGGCTCTGCGCAGGCGCGGGCGAGGCCGGGGACGGGGCGGGGCGGGGCCTGTCGCCGGGTACCAGGACCCGCACGCGGGAAGCGACGAAGGCCGGGCGTGGGCGCCGCTCCGACTGCCTGCGGAGGCAGGGAGAGGAGCGCGGAGATTCGGAGAGCAGGATGCCAGCCGGGAGAACCGAGACGCGGAAGAAAGCGGGCCTGGGAAATGTGAAGCCTCTGCCCTTGAGGAACAACTTTATGTTTTTGAGCAATTTTTGTCTGCCTCGAGTTGCTCTTCTGCCAGATTCTTTGCTGCTCTCCGTGGTTACTGACACAACTTTTTTTTTGTAAATTAATTAATTTTAATTGGAGGCTAATCACCTTACAATATTGTAGTGGGTTTTGCTATAGATTCACATGGGCTGACACAGCTTTTGACCCGCAGGGAATTTACTTTCATCACCATCCCCATAAGTAGATATTCGAATATTCTCTCTCAGAAAAAAGCACTGGCACCCTAACTGGACATGGGGAAAGTAGCGCGACCCTACCTTAATGTACGTATAATTAACCCATGGTCATGATATTGGAGGATAGTTCTTCATCCTTATTTCAGAAAATGTGGCCACCGAGAAAGCTTTACTGTAATGGAGTTTGCGTGATTTTAAAGTGTAGTAATAAAAATTTTAAAGATGTAAAGGGTGAAGAAGAGGCAAGGCAGATGAAATGAGAACATAAAGTGATGGAAATGTAGAATAGAGAAGATTGAGCAGAAGTAGAGAAAAGTGGATTCTCGCCTCCTAAACTCTGACGATTGTGTAAACTTTGGAGCAGCTGTGCCTATCTGAGCAGCCAAGGGTGGGGCATGTGGGGAAACTGTGTGCTTAGCGGCTCAGTCATGTCTGACTCTTTGCAACCCCCTGGACGGTAGCCCGCCAGGCTTGTCTGTCCATGGGATTCTCCAGACAAGAATATTGGAGTGGGTTGCCGTTTCCTAGTAGGTAGAGGATAAATGATAACTGTGGCTGCTATAGTAACCACCGCTGGAACAGAGACTAGAAAAAACATGGGACTGCCCTGGCTGGTGCAGTGGGTAAGAATCCACCTGCCAATGCAGGGACACGGGTTCTGTCCCTGCTCTGGGAAGATTTCACATCCCTTGGAGCAACTAAGCCCGTGTGCCACAGCTACTGAGCCCGTCCCCTAGAGCCTGCGAACCACAACTACTCAGCCTGCCTGCTGCAATTACTAAAGCCCCAGTGCTTAGGGCCTGTGTTCCACAAGAGGAGCTACCACGAGAAGCCTGTCACTGCAACAGAGTAGCTCCTGCTCTGCAGCTAGAGAAAGCCTGCACACAGCAAGGAAGACCCAGCACAGCCAAAAATAAATAAATAAAAATATTTAAAAAATAAGCATGACCTCAGATAACCCTGCTTGCCAGAAACTGTCAAGATGCTTCAAGCTGAAAACAGAAAATGTAAAAATTATGTCATTATAAATGCTTCATTAGTAGAGGTAAAATTATTTTGTCTTTGAAAGACAGTCCGTCCTACAGTAGAATCATCCCAACTTGAAGGGTTGCAGAGAGCTTATCATGGATGGGATTTCTTTTGGTTAAATTGAGATCAGCTCATTCCTTAGTAAATGAAATATCTGTTAATGTCAAAGAGGCAGACAGTGCTGTTTTGCTGGTCCATCCCAATTCACTTCTTAGTCACTTTGGGGAATGGTTTGAGGCTTCCTCCCAGTGCAGTGATATATGGCTATTGAGCATTTGAAATATGACAACTCTAAATTAAGATACACACTGAGTTCCAGAACAGTGCAAGAAAAAAAGGTGAAATATCTCAATTTTAAAAATATTGATCACATATCAAAATAATATATTGGATATTTTGGGTTAAGTGAAATATATTATTTAAATTAATTTCATCTCTTTCTTTTCACTTTTTAACATGGCTATCATAAAATTTAAAATTGCATGTACAACTCCAGTTTTTGGCTTAGGTTATATTTCAGTTGGACAGTGCTGGTCTAAGAGGACCCTGTTGGAGTCTTCCACATATATGGAAGCTGTTAGATGGAACTTTGGAAAAGGCTTTTTTTAAAAGAAAGAAAGTCTTTTTAAGAAAGACTCAATTGGCATGTACCTTTTGTTTCACATCCCACTTCTTACCAGAAATGTTTGAAGTCCTGGCACCCACTATTGGCCCATAGGATGAAAAGCAAAAAGATGAAGGCCTATAAGTATATTGGCAGGATCAAAGCACCTGGATCCCCAGTAGTATTACTGAGCCACATTCCACCTTGATTCTTATTCCATATTTCTATTCTGTGAAATAAATCTCTGCTTGAATAAATCACCTCAAATAAGGTTTTTTGTTGTTTGGACTAATAATGACATCTAACAGTTACTATTAAAATGCACAGAAATCTTGTCATATTATTTTAATTTTATACTTGTTTCTTTAGGATAGCTCATAATTCCCATTAAGTCAAATTAAGGATGCCAGATCTAAAGTTGCTATTTTACTAATTATTAATATTAAAAATTTATTACTGTATTAATAATGATAGTATTACAGCTTTGATTTTGTGTGCCACTAACCTACTGTATTAGATACTGGCCCTTTAAATTCATTCAAAAATAATTCTATACTTGAAATTTGTTTGTATGCTTAAATTATTTCTGGAGACCTAGGGATGTGGTATGTGATCGCACTTAGCCTTTTAACTTTGAGCTGAGACGTCTTAGTGTCTCACTTTATTACTGTATCAAAATAGCATCACTTACAGATGAAATAGCTCAATTCAAGCAAGAATGTTGGATAGAGGCTAAAAAGGTAAATTCAAAAGAGCACAGTGTTTTTCAAAGCTTAAGAGGATTGTTGTGTTTAAAGTGTTGGAATGAGTTTCCACATATTTGTTTGCAGTTATACAGAAAATTCCCCACTGGTTGCACAATAACAACCACTGTATTAGAGTGTATTACAAAATAACAACATATTACAGAATAACAACCACTGTATTACAGGGGTTGTGTCTTTTGGGGTGGTCCTTGCTAATAGAAACCATCAGAGAAGATTTGGAAGGTTTTAGATTTTATGTCTCTGTTAATGATTACTCATGTTTTCCAATTACATCTGTCTTTTTCCTGTGCTTTCATTATGTAACCTATCTCCAAGTACCTGTGACATGAAAGGAACAAGTTAGTTGCTATATTAACTTTCGGTATGCATAGGTGTGTTGCAGAAGAGGACTTTCTTACTCAAACTTGTTTTACGTTTTTCCACTTTCTGAATTTCCTTGAGAGAATGAAAGGACCTCTCTGAAATGTAGAATTCTCTTCAGAAATGGAGTTAGGAGCTGACAGTCCTTGACTGGAAATACAGCTGAATGAGAAATACAACTCCAAGTAGAATATACATTATCAATAGATTAGACATTCCATTTATAGATCATCTGGGAATGATAGAAGATGGTAGAGATCCCTGTGAACATGTATGAGTATATAGGAAGGTATATCTGCAAAGGAGTTGAACAAATTCCTCAGTTCAATTTTTTTTTTGTTTTTGTTAGCTTATTTATAGCAAAAGAAAGAGTACTCTTTGGGAGGTTTGAATACACGATTCTATCTATCACACTCTTGAAAAACCACTCAACATCTTTCTCCTGTCAGGTGGACCAAATTAAACTCCCCCTTCCTGTATCAAAGGCCCTTGAAAGGAGGAAATGTGATGAAAAATAAGCAAGGGCTTTGTAAAGTTAAAGGAATACAGATACAAGTGAAGCATTCTCACTCAGGCTCTCTGCCAGTCATGTAGATAATGCTCAATAAATAATTTATTCACTGAACACTTATTATCTGCTAAGCATGGCTCTGAGTCTCCCTGTGTGTATATTAAAATGACTTAATTGTCTTAACACTACAATGTATGTATAATCACTATCCCCATTTTGCAAAAGGAGTTACAGGTTGACTTGCCCAAGTGTACCACTAATAAGTAGAAGAGAGAAACAAATTATGCTGTGTACACTCTGAATACTTTTGAGTGTTTTTATGTGCAGTTCACTGTCTTGGAAAGACCAGAAAGAGCATCTGGAACTAATGGCACCCCCACCCCCAGCCTGGAAAATAGAAAGGCTCTCCCCACTTAAACTATTAAAATCTCTTTCATAACTCAAACTCTGATCTCTTCAGTGAGTCCTGGTGTGCGTGCATTCATGCATGTGTGTTCAGTCACTTCAGTCGTGTCTCACTCTTTGTGACCCTATGAACCATAGCTCGCCAGAATCCTCTGTCCATGGGATTCTTCAGGCAAGAATACTGGGTTGCCATGCCCTCCTCCTGGGGATCTTCCCGACCAGGGATCAACCTGCATCTCCTGCATTGCAGGTGGGTTTTTTTTCTACCGCTGAGTCACTGGGGAAACCCGAGCCCTGGTGTAATAGTATGTAAATACACACTGGAATTACCTTCGAGTTTAAAAACAAAAAGTGCATTGCCGTCACTATACCAATTACATAAGAATCTTCTGCTGTGAGACTTCAGCTCCTGTGTTTCTTAATAGTTCTCATGCATGTATTTCTTTTTAAAGTACTTCTGATCCAATATAAGCTTCATGAAAGTGGGGGTTTATAAAAATCATTTCTCCCTGTATTCCTCCTAAGTCCTCACATATGATGTTTGCATAATTAGTGGGCAGGTTGAGACTACTGACGTCTTCTTTGTTCTAATGAAAGCATTCTCAAAGCGTGGTTCTGGATGGTCATATCATCACACAGCGTGGTTCTGGATGGTCATATCATCACCTGGGGACTTGTTAGACATGCAGATAGTCAAGCCCCACCCTAGACCCAAGCTGAAGCTGAAACTCCGTGGTTGGAGACCAACAATCTGTGTTTTGCCAGGTCCTTCTGTTGATTTGGATACATACTCAAGTTTAGGAACCACTGTCTGAGGCCATGTGTTCATGAAGCAATCCTCAGAGTGTAGTTTATCTTGTGTGTATATCAGAGTTTCTGGAGAGGACTTCCTTGTTGGTCCAGTGGTTGGGAATCCACCTGCCAGTTCAGGGTACATGTGTTCGACCCCTGGTCCAGGAAGATCCCACATGCCTCAAGGCAACTAGACCTGCGCCTCACAACTACCGAAGCCTGCAGGCTCTAGAGCCCGTGCTCTGCGGCAAAAGAAGCCTCCACAGTGAGAAGCCTGCACGCTGCCCCTAGAGGGTAGGCCCTGCTCTCTGCCACTAGAGAGCCTGAGAGCAGCACTGAAGACCTGGTGCAGCCAAAAATAATTAATTAATTAAACTGAAAAAGTTTCTTCTGAGATGAGCTAATTGGGAAACAGGAATGAAAAAGACACACTGCTTGTCTTCAAGGAGTCTGTCTACTTATAATATGGAGATAAAGCATTTTTTCACATGGGCGAATTCAAAGAGAAGTTGGTTGTTAGGTGTGTATTTACGGATGAAATGACATAATCATGATGTCATGAATTTCCTTTACATTGTTCTAGGGAGAAAAATGGTGGTAGTTGAAACAAGATTAGCAAAATGTCACCATTTGTTAAGATTGAATCCTGTCTTTAAGGGGGCTTATTATACTATATCCGCTACTTTTGTGTATAATTGAACATTTCCTTATAAAAAATTTAAAGGTAATATGTAAAGAATGAACTTAAAGCATTGTAGTAGTTCAAAAGAAGTGATTACTTCTTTTATTTCATTAATTGCATTTATGACCTCATAAATTGAAATGTTGAGATGTTAACTCAAAATGAACATTTTAAAATTCTTTTCCTGCTTCTCTAGGTTTTCCAAAATGTAAAATCCCAGCAGTCTTTGTTTCTGCAATGGCAATTATAATTTGACTTCCCTTCTGAAGACTTTTATAATAAATTTAAACAGAACTGCTTCCACATCGATCTAAACACAATGAAAAGCTTCTAAAAAATATTTCCTTTTTGTTACTGATGGAAGAAATGTTCACACTGAGGTATGAGAAAGTCATTTTGTCTTAAACTTGATTTAATTTAAACCTTATGCTACCTAGAACAGCCTATTTTGTGGCCTATTAAATGTGTATTGCACATATGCTATAACCATGAAAGAAAACAATGCATTTGAAACTCAAAATGGGATAACTGTGGTTCAGGTATTCAAAACAAAGTCTGATGGCCATTGTGGATGTGGTTTCAGGCACATTCCTGCGTTACTGAGAACCTGAGTTTTCGGAACTGTAACCAGACTCAAGGACACCACCAGCCTTTCTCAAAACAATGGCTGCTAGCAGCTGCAACCTATGGTCTCAACGCCTCCCCCATAACTATGTCACCATTTTGAACCCCAACCAATCCTCGCTGAATAAGCAAACTAAATTTTTGCCAGCTCCTAATTGTTGACAAACAACTTACAGTTTTGTGGGCTTTGCCTTTTATAAGCCTCCTCCATTTTGTAGTCTGGCAGAACACAACTCAAGTGCCTCTCAAATCCATCTCTTGGCTATAGTCT
Organism: Aepyceros melampus; assembly: GCA_006408695.1. NCBI lineage: Eukaryota > Metazoa > Chordata > Mammalia > Artiodactyla > Bovidae > Aepyceros > Aepyceros melampus. The sequence goes on along the minus strand of SJXQ01007927.1, from coordinate 437,381 downwards.
TCAGCTTGGCTCAGATGAAGTTCTTTTTTGTTCTTCTCATAGATTGTTGATTATTTTCATCAACATTACCATTGTATCACCTAAATCAGATTAGATGGAATTGTGTAATATAGCTGTGTGTGTGTGTGTGTGTGTGCGCACGTGCGCATGCATGCGTGTGTGTTAGGAGCTTAGTTGTGTCCAACTCTTTGCAACCCCATGGACCGTAGCCTGTCAGGCTCCTCTGTTCATGGAATTCTCCAGGCAAGAAGACGGGAGTGGGTTGCCATTTCCTTCTCCAGGGGATCTTCCCGAACCAAGGATTGAACCTGGGTCTCCTGAATTGCAGGCAGATGCTTTACTGTCTGAGCTACTAGGGAAGCCCAGTATAGCCCTGGAGCAGGCATCTTCAAGCATGAGATCTCTTGCATGTGTCCATGTCATCAGGCAGAGGCCATGCGTGCAGGGCTGACTTAGTTTGATGGGAGAGATAGGCTGCTAGTGTGAGAAGCTTCTGAGGGTAACCATTGTACTCTGAACCTCTCGCCTCCCACTGCTGACCAGCTTCCTTTATACTAGGAAATACGTTTTCATTCAACAACTCTCATGAATGGTGAAAAAGACAGTGAATTCAGAGTTCTTGGATGCCGTTCATATGTTTCTCCTTGCTTGTCTCCAAAGGCCTTTGGAAATTCACTTTGGAGCCCATCACTGTCTCCAATCTGCTAAAAAAAAACACAAAATTTAGCTGAGTGAACTAGAAGATCCAATTGGCTTTATTCACAAATCCGGTAGCATCTCATCTGGCAAACAGAGAAGTACTCCCAGAAGTAATTATTTCTTCAGTGTATGTTACCTAGAAGGCTTGGTGGAGGATGCAACGTAACAGCGAATCTTAATTTAAGCAGAGAAGTTCTTTAATATATTACATACAAGTTTACTAACGTTATCCATAATTGTAGAACCCAAAATGTTTTTTTCCCATCTGGGGGGATTCTGTCACTTTGGTGGTGTCAGAATTTATTTGGTGACAAATAAATTGTCACATCTGTCTATAGTCTTTGTTTTCCCAACATGATGTAAGTGTTCATATATTTCTCTTCAGTAATATGAATATTTTTATGGCACTACCTCAGCTCCCACTGAGGACATTATAAAACATACAGTGTATGCTCCTTGGAATGTTTTCCCAAATCCCAAAGTGTCTAGATTCTGAAACAGCTGGCTCCAAGCACTTTACGCATTTGTATCATCCCAAAGTGCAGTCCTTATAGAACAAGAAGTTAGGGAAAGGCTGTGTGTAGTTCTTAATTTTGATTTTGCTGGGGTTAAGAAAATAATTTTTTACTTTAATACTGCTTATTATGATACTTAAAAAGCTAGACTTAATGTGGGTGAGAGACAATCGTGACACTTTGTGCCATGAGCACAGAAATGACTGAGTGAATGAGTTATAAGAAATTAGCTTTTAAGGGGAATTTTTAAAAAATCTTTTTGGTCACACCATGCAGCTTATGGGATCTTAGTTCCCCAACTGGGGATCTGACCTGGGCCTACAGTGGGAACAGTGTGGAGTCCTAACCACTGGACTTCCAGGGAATTCCTTAAGGAGAAATTTTTGGTGATAGAAGTCAATAAAACAGGTTTAAGGGGGGTTGGCTGAAAAGAGACACAAGGGAACATTATTTATCACAGTCTGGACAGGAGCTACACAAGTGTATACATGTATGAACATTTGTCAGATTTGAATGACATACACCTTACTGCATGAATTTTATATCCACTCCAACAAATACATGTTCGAAAAAATGAAATTGAAAGTGTTAGTCGTTCAGTTCTGCCTGACTCTTTGTGACCCTATAGACTGTATCCATCTGTCCGTGGAATTTTCCAGGCAAGAATACTGGAGTGGGTAGCCATTCCCTTCTCCAGGGGATCATAAAATAAACTATTTGCATTATGCATTGTGTTTCTTTTGGAGCAGACATTCCCCGTGGAAACTATTGTGGATCTAATACCTTTCTTCTAGGCTTCTTCCTTGTCCTCCACTGGACGGGCTAAGAAAAAGGAAGGGACCATTCTTGGGTGCCCAGAATGTGGTTCACCAGGCCTTGTAGGGTTGTCAGAGTAGCCATGAGGGGAAGTTCCCTGGGGGCCTCGCAGTTAAGATTCCATGCTTTTACTTCCTTGGCCTGGGTTCAGTCCCTGGTAGGGGAAATGAGATCTCATGAGATTTGCAGAGCAGCCAAAAAAAAGTAGTCATGCAGAAAACAGAAGAGATGCTGAGCCTGAAAAGAAGGCACAAGCTTTTCATGGAAGGATAAATTACAAAGCAGATGATCAGGTAAAACAAGGTGCCAAGGCGCAAATCAACAGCAAACAAGGAGGAGGAAATAGGTTATTGGGCTACGTCACTGAACAAATAGAGAAGGACGTGGGTGGGGATTGGTTTGTGTGAGTCCTGCGCTGTTGGGAATAGAGGCTGGGATCTCTGGGTTTGCCTTCGGTTTGGCTGGTTCACCTGTGAAGTGGGAGGAGCTATAAAGGGCCAGGCTGCTGGTGTACACCTAGCTACATGACTTTCCTGTAAAACTCTTCCTTAGGCAGAGTAAGGAGTTGTGTAGCCAGTTATTTCGAGATGGATACACATTTGCCCACTTTTTCCAAATCCATGAAAAATGCTTGGAAAAACATGCCATGGAAATAGAGCAGCTTGATTTACTTACTTACTTATTTTTAGGTCACGCCAAGCGGCTTATTCCCCAGCCGGGGAGGGATGAACCCAGGCCCCTCACTGACAGCACTGAGTCCTAACCCTGGACTGCCGGGGCATTCTCTGGAGCAGCTTGATTGCATCCCAGCACCACAGTGTGTTTCCATAGCATTAGTGTTAGTCCCTCAGTCGTATCTGACTCTGCGACCCCATGGACTGTAGCCCATCAGGCTCCTCTGTGCATGGAATTCTCCAGGCAAGAATAGTGGAGTGGGTGCCATTTCCTTCTCCAGAGGACCTTCCCAACCCAGGGATTGAGCTTGGGTCTCCCTCATTGCAGGCAGATTCTTTACTGTCTGAGCCATCAGGGAAGCCCATGTTTCCATAAGGGAAATCCATATTATTGAGGTTCCAGAGAATTATGGGGTGTCAGTCTCTTTGTAATGAGAATATATGTGAGCAGCATCATTGGTTTTAGGTTGGCACATTATCTACAGCAAAAACAGACTGTCCTAATCACTATATTTAGATTTACACAAGTCTATCTGCCTTAGACTAGGAAGTATTAATAATGAATGCTGACTGTGGCACTGGGAGTTATCCTTCAATAAATCAGGGTTATTAAAAATGCAAACTGTTTAAAAATACAAGAGAAAGTAAACAGTATAACACAAAAGATATTTGTGTTAGACACTATAGCAACAAACCTGTTAGCCTAGTCTGGGAGTGAGACATAAAAACGTTTGGTGAAGGTGAATACTATCATTAAGAAACAGTAATGTTTTTGTTATTCCCAAAATACAATGACACGCTCATGATGATAATTACCTCCAGAAAAGTGCTAACAACTACTTATATAATTAAAATAAATCTAACTTTGCAGACTGTCTGAAAGAGTCAACTAATACCATAATAAGCAGTGTCTTCATCACCAAAATGTTTTTAGGAAAGTTCTGGAAATCTTTGTGAAGAACAGAGAGGTTAATATCATAGGCTTATTAATAATAGAAGAACATTTACCCCCAAGGAAAAGTAGCATTTTGATGCTTATGGATGATATTGCATCACAATTGATTTTTCTCTAGGACTTTCAAGGAACCTGGAAAGAGTAAGGCAAAAATTTACTACTGTCATTGTGATTGTGAAAATACCCTCTGAGTGATCCAAAGTGATTAGTTCTTGCTAAGGCTGCCCCTAAGATCCTCCTAAAGTGGCTGCTTGGTGTTACTTATTCTAAATCCTAGTTCTGGCACCATCATTGTCTATAAACCCTTAAGGGAGGACTCCAGGAATAGCAATTTGGTATCACCTGGGAGCTTGTTAGAACAGGTTCGGGTGGCTCCACACATATTGGCACTTGAGAAGCACAGAAGACTCCCGAAGTCCTAGATTCTGTGAACTCATGTTGCTGTGAATGGGGGCTCTTAGTAATCTCATGGACTGTAGCATGCCAGGCTCCTCTGTCCTTCACTATCTCCTGGAGTTTGCTCAAATTCACGTCCATTGAGTCAGTGATACTATCTAACCGTCTCATCCTCTGCCAGCCCGTTCTTCTTTTGCTTTCAATCTTTCCCATCATCAGTATCTTTTCCAATGAGTTGGCTCCTGGCATCAGGTGACCAAAGCATTGGAGCTTCAGCTCCAGCATCAGACCTTCCAAATGAATATTTAGGGTTGATTTCCTTTAGGATTGACTGATTTGATCTTCTTGCAATACAAGGGACTCTCAAGATTCTTCTCCAGTACCACAATTCAAAAAAAATCAATTCTTTGGTGCTCAGTTTTCTTTACTGTCCACCTCTCACATCCATACATGACTACTGGAAAAACCATATCTTTGACTATATGGATCTTTGTCGGCAAAGAGATGTCTCTGCTTCTCAGTACTCTGTCTAGGTTTGTCATGAATGCATGTGAGCTAAGTTGCTTCCTGGAGAAGGCAATGGCACCCCACTCCAGTACTCTTGCCTGGAAAATCCCATGGATGGAGGAGCCTGGTAGGCTGCAGTCCATGGGATCGCTAAGAGTCGGACACAACTGAGTGACTTCCCTTTCACTTTTCACTTTGATGCATTGGAGAAGGAAATGGCAACCCAGTCCAGTGTTCTTGCCTGGAGAATCCCAGGGACGAGGGAGCCTGGTGGGCTGCCGTCTATGGGGTCGCACAAAGTCGGACACGACTGAAGCAACTTAGCAGCAGCAGCAGTAGCAAGTTGCTTCAGACACGTCAACTCTTTGCCACCCTATAGACTGTAGCCTGCCAGGCTCCTCTGAACATGAAATTCTCCAGGCAAAGTATACTGGAGTGGGTTGGCATGCCTCCTCCAGGGGATCTACGCCACCTGGGATCAAATGGGCAACTCTTACATCTTCTTCATTGGCAGGTGAGTTCTTTACTCTAGCATCACCTGGGAAGCCCAGGTTTATCATAGCTTTTCTATTATTTCTAAGTATAGAATAATAAGCCAGTGTTACTTTGTATACCTTCAAATATTTCCTGAGCCAGGGAAAACACAATTAGTCTTTCCTTCTCGTAGTGAGGATTTGTAATGCTTAAATCATGAGCAATGCAATTTTTTTTTGTTAATTCTCCAGATGTATAGTTATGAGCTAGGCACCAGGTGGAATGTTTGCATGGAATAGAACGCATGCAAAGTCTCTGAGTGATGTCTAGGAACAAAATCTTAGGAATGTTTGCCTTGATTATCCAAATAGTGTTCCTGGTATCTTGAGTATAATTCTGTATACAGGTCCTTAATAGACCAGTCAGGCTTCGTGTTTCTCTGACTACATGGGATGAAAAGCTAGCTCTGCGGTTCTATCTCTTGGGGGCAGTACAGGGACATATTTCTATAAAGTGCTGAAGATTTCTCTGGCCAAGAGGGTAACTACAGAACCTGAATTCATAAAGAGAGTTTGATTATCTAATATGTTTTCCTGCTGAGCAATAAATGGTGAGTGCTTGGTACATGGAATATCAGAAACCTAAAACAGCTCTGACATTGTTAAGTTGGATATTTCACCTTTTTTTACATCAACAAGATGTGTTCTAACCACAAAGAAAACCTAGTTGCCTCTCCTCCAGTACTCTTTGACCTTAGACTTACTAGCATTCTGAAATGCTTCCCAGAATGAATCACCACCAGCACCAAGCTGCACTCCTGGCCTGGGAATTCTAGGTGTTCTTCCCATAGCCATTCATTGCCTTAGGAATGTCTGGGGGACCCCAGGACCTCTTTGGAGATTTGATTCCATTCTGATGGTTCAAGTCAGGGTCTACACCAGCTCCAACAATTAATTGAGAGCATTCTGCTTTAACAGGCATCCAAAGAGAGGTAGAACTCTTTCCTTTATTACACTTGAACCAAAATTAAGTTGCACAGGACAACATGGAGTAAATGATTAGTTCTAAACAACACAAACTTGCAAAAATTATATCTGGATTCTAACTTATTAAAGCACCAAATGGTATAAATCTTGTTCACATCTTTGTGCCTGGAACTAGAAATGAAAAACCATAAGCTTTATTCATAAAGTACTAGACCAGGCTACTTAATCTTTTGTGTGTAATGGTCAGCACTGAGGGTCTAGTGAAGTTTACAGACTCCTCTGAATTATTTTTTTAATGCATAAAATGAAATACATGGAGTCACTGAAGATCTAATTATAATGAAATAAAGCTGCAAAATATTTTTAAACCTCAAATTTCTGGCATAATGATACATATGCTACTTTATAGTGCATTAAATAAAAATCTAGCGATAGGCTGAATAACTAGTAATGAGTGTAAATCGTGTTACATAGTAACTGCAATAGCTGGAAGGTGGTACAAAAATTCACAGTTTCTATAATCCTAGTAGTTTTTTACCTACATCCATAATTGAAGAGAATGCTAAATTCCAGGTAGAAAATGAATAAACGTTTCTCAGTCCGAGTTCACATACTCCCAGTATGGCTGTTTTTGTCTGAGTTCAGCTAAGAACCTTGTTCTACCTGTTGGCAATTATGAGTTCAACTCTCGTTACTGGAAAATATCTCCTGTAGCAATTTCTTTCACAGAGCTCCACTTTCACAGTTATGTTGAGACATTCTCTGTCAAAAGGTCTTTCCTGATTTTCAGTAAATTTCCTTCCATTTTTCACCTGTTGAGCGTTGCCTGGGACAGTGTTGCCTGGTATTTCCCTCACTCTGGTGATTCAGCCTTATGACTCAAAGGCAGATTTACCGGGCTAGCGTTGCAGAGGTTGCTTTCAGGTTGAAACTTGGCTAGATTTCCCAGCCTCCTAGGTGTGTAATTTAGAAAACTCCTGTTATTCATCTTCTGATCCTTCTTAAGAGGCATTTGTTCACGTCTCTCCCTGTTGCAGAGGCGCATATTGTTAGACATGTTAAGAAAGTAATTTATTCTCCACATTCTTACTCTTGGAGTAAAATTGCTCTAGAATACGTTTTTTTAGAGAGTCCGTGAAGATATTTTTAGAAAGCATTTTCAATTTTTTTTTCTTGGTAGAAAAATGTATGTTAGCACCTTTTGTGAAAAAAAAAAAAAAGACTTTATGTTTTTAGAGTTCATTCACAATTTCTGAATATACGTGAAAAGTCACCAGAGTCCTTATGCAGGTTTGGGGAAAGAAGAGAATGTTATTTTATGCCAGCAGTGAAAATAGCATTCAGTAAACAATATGCTAACAGCGAGAAATGGGAAATTGAACTCTCTGTCATGAATTCAACCCATTCTGTATTTCTAAGGACAGAAAGGAGAAGTGAGGAGAAAATGTGAGAAGGAGTATTCTGGAGCTCCTTCTACTTTATCCAAATAGGGGAGCTGGACTCGCCTCCACGCTGCCAAGCCCTTTCAAGAAACAGCCCACGTCTCTGCTCTTTCCTGGGAAACCATTCCCTTCTTTTTCATAAATCTGGCTTCCATTTCCACAATGTTTTTAAAAACTGTGCAGAACTTCCTCTTTTTAGAGGAATTCAACCCCCCTTTTTTTTTAGTTCTCAACTTCCTTATTCTTTCAGCAGAATATGACTCAGTGGACTTGTCCTTCCTTCTTGAAACTTTTTTTTTTTTAATGTCCCTGGCACAGTAATCCTCTGGATCTTTGGCCTTGCCTTTGCTATCTCCTCTCCCTCCTGCCCCTCAATGAAGGTTGACCCCCAAAGTTCAATCTTAAATGTAACCCATTGAGATGATGCACAAATCTGGGTCCTACAATGAATTCCCACTTTTGAACCTGTTCTTTTCCCCTCAAGAGGCTCTATTCATTCAGTAAACATTTTTCTTGAGTGCCTGCATGCGTGTTCAGTCGCTAAGTCACATATGACTCTGTGATCCCACGGACTAGAAAAAATCCTGATGCTGGGAAAGATAGAGGGCAGGAGGAAAAGGGACAACAGACGATGAGACAGTTGGATGGCATCACCGATTCAATGGACATGAATTTGAGCAAGCTAAGGGAGTCAGGGAAGGACAAGGAAGCCTGGTGTGCTGCAGTCCATGGGGTCACAAAGAGTTGGAGATGACTGAGCAACTGGACAAGAACCATGTATAATGGGGACACAGAGAGGACACACCTAACCCATTTGGGATGTAAATGGAGGAAACATTAATTTTATTTAATTGTGTCATATTATTTTTTATTCCAGTGTTACTGAGATATAATTGACACACAGCATTGCATAAGTTCAAGGTGTTCAGCCTAAGGACTGGACTTACATACATCATGAAACGATTAGCACAATAAGTTTAATGAACATCCATCCTCTCATATAGAGATTAAATTAAAGGAAAACACTAATTTTAATTCAAACATTAATTGAAATTCATTCAACAAACCATAGCAAGAAACAAACCGTAGCAAGGACCTACTATGTGCTGGTTATCAAGTCAGGCACTAAGACTGCAAGACAAGCCTAGTCCTTGCCTCTGTGGAGCTTGCCAGCTCATAAGTGGGAGAAACAGATATTAAACAAGTCATAAAATTTTATAATTGAGACATTTTCTCCAAAGAGAGAAGTACAAAGTCCCAGAGAATGTTTAAGATGGGGAGGTAAACTGGCTTAGAAATCCATGAAGGGACTTCCCTAATGGTCCAGCGCTTGACTCCGTGTTCCCAATGCAGGGGGCACAGGTTCTAGCCCTGGTTGGGAAACTAAGCTCCCTTATGCCACACAGTGTGGCCCCCTCCCCAAAATGAAAGATAATCAGTAAAGGCTTTCCTGGGGAAATAAACATTTATGCTGAGGCCTGAAGTGGAGTAGAAAATGGGCCAAGTGAAGAAAGAGTATCCAGGGTGTCTGATGACCCAGCAGAAGGAGACTTTGAAAGAGGACTGTTTGGTTGATACCAAGATGATGAGATGAGAAGGACAAGCCCAAGGTGATTTGCAGGACTTTGAAGTTCAAAATTTAGCCTTTAAAATTTTTAAAGACAAATTATTATTTAAAAACAAAGATCAACAAACCAACTGTTTTTAAACAGCGGTTGACAAGATCAGATTTCCATTCCGAAAAGATCATTTTGACTACAGAGACAGTAAGAGATTGAGGGAGGTAGGAACCAGTGAGGAGAGAGACTATTAACAGTCTTCTAGATTGTTCTTAGAGAACGGTTCAGATTTGAGACATGTGTCAGAGGGAGAAACTCTAGAGTCTGGAGGTTGAATGTTGTTGGTAAGGGAGAGGTGTGCATAGAAAATCTCACAGGAGAATCTGCTTTGACAAGAAGGTAGAGGAACAAGACCTGGAAGAGCTGGGATGCTAGGGGGCGGGCAGAGTGGGATGTGGACAGGAACCCAAGCTCTTGTCCTCTTTGAAGAAAGAATTCAGCAAAGAGACTAAAATTGTGAAAATGATAAAAGTGTTTATTAGAAGTAAGTACATGTGGAAGAAGCGAAGTACATGTGGAAAAAAACCAAACTACGTGTGGAAGAGCACAGAAGTGAGCCTGGAGTGAGTTACCCACAATAAGGGTGGCTTAGGTCACTTATAAAGGGGCAGTTTTCTGGGTTTTTTCTAGCCAGTCATCTCCAGGTTTGGCCCTGGTGTGAGCACGCATCTGTCAGCCAAGAAGGCTTCCAGTTGGCATCTCCCCCCTCCTTTAGGAACTTCTCCTAGAATGAGGGCTTCTCTGCACATGTGTCAGGTGGGGAAATCCACAAGAATGCACCCAATCAGGGCCAGTGCTCCTGCTGGTGTCCCATCTTGAAGCATCAGCAGCTACTCAGCCTCAGGCCTGTCCATCTCCTACCTCAGCAGGACTGGGCGCCCAGGGAGTCCAGTGGTGGCTCTGGTTCTGACAGTGGGAGTGGAGCAGCCTGGGGACCAGTGACTGGAGGGTGGAGATACCTCTCTGCTTGCCTCGCCACTTGTCATGCCTCATGACTCAAGCATCTTCTATCTGAGTGCTGGGGAAAGGTTTCGGGGGGGGCATCTGCCCTGAGTTTGTTTGTTTGCCCTGAGTTTTAAATGAGTAGCATTAGCTCCTGGAGAAGGAAAGGGCAACCCACTCCAGTATTCTTGCCTGGAGAGTCCTGTAGACAGGGGAGCCTGGTGGGCTGCCATCTATGGGGTCACACAGAGTCGGACATAATTGAAGCAACTTAGCAGCAGCAGCAGCGTTAGCTCCAAGGGGCTGTGGGGGAGGAAAGGTTTTGCAAGCAGAGGAAACAAAAGATGAGAAATAGCATGCATGCAGTTCTTTACCACTAGCACCACCTGGGAAGCCCAAGAAACAGCATAGCTCGGGCAATTCAGAATTGCTGGAACAGGGGACAGGATGGGGTGGGAGTGGGGGGCAAGAGATGATGCTGGGGAGGAGGCAGGGCCAGAGCAGGGAAGGACAGTGGGAGCCACCAAAGACTTTATTAAAGGAAGGGAGAGACATGGGTTTTGAATGGACCACTTAGGCAGCTGTGTGAGTTTAAGGTGGACAAGAAGAAACAGAACATTGAGGAGGTTATGGAATTCTCTAGGGGGAACGGAATGGGCGCCTAAACTGGGACCACGGAGCAGAAGGGAGGGAGGATCTGAAGAGATATCTGAGAGGCAAAGAAGCTGTTGAGAGGAGGAGCCTACAGGCTTCTGGATGAGCTAAGGGGCTTAGGTAGGGCCTGGTAGAGACAAAGAACACAGGGTAGAAGCAGGCTGAGGAGGAAAGATGACAAGTCCAGTTTGTAGCCTGTTCAATTTGCGAGCCACCGCACTGCAGATTTCTAGCAGGCAACAGAAAAGAAAAAAAACATGTCTGAAGTTCAGTAGAAAGATACAAGTTTGGGTGTCACCATAAGAGTTTACTGGGGCTTCCCAGGTGGCGCTAGTGGTAAAGAACCCTCCTGTCAATGCAGGAGACTTAAGAGATGCGGGTTCGATCCCTGGGTCAGGAAGAGCCCCTGGAGCAGGGCATGGCAACCCAGTCCAGTATTCGTGCCTGGAGAATCCCATGGACAGAGAGCCTGGCAGGCTACAGGTTCATAGGGTTGCAAAGAGTCAGATACGACTGAAGCAACTTAGCTTGGCATGGCAGCACGTAAGAGTTTACTCCTAGAAAACTGAAAAGCCTCCCCTCAAGTGTGTTTGGTGAGAATGGTGGGCCCAGGCTAGAAGCCCAGGCTCAGTGTTTGTGCAATGTCTCCAGCTCCACATCCGCCTAGACTCTGCTCGCTGAGGCTGCAGCTAGGACTTCCGGTTCTCGCGTCCGCCTCCGTCTCCGCCTCCCTTACCAGCTGGATTCCTGCTGGCTTCTGGCAGTGAGACCACTAAAGGGAGACAGGGAGGCATGAAGGGGGCAGAATGGAGTTTCTTCCGGCTTCTAATTGTTACCATTATCACTCAAGTCTCAGCACTGAGCACCCTGGGTGAGAGTCCAGGTACCAGCTGCACTGCATGGAAGGGGCCTTCTGAGAACTTCTAGTCGCCCCTTGGGAATGTGGGGGAGGGGACATTTCCCCCTTACTCTTCTTGTGCACTTTTGGCTGGCCCAAAAATTAAAAAAAAAACAGGTTCAATTTATACATGGAGGTCTTACAGACATGGTCAAAGCACTTTTATACTTTTTAGATGAATGATAAATTTGTGAAGAATTGACAGGACAAAGAAACCTAGACTTTTGGTATGTAATTAGTGAAGAACCTAAAGAGTTTGGGCTCGGGGTAGTACATTAAAGAAGGAACAGGGTTTGTGTATACAGACCTGTCTGCCTGAATTCCCAGCTCTGGCAACGAAAGTGTCCTCCTTCTTCCAGGTGCAAGGAGGGCACCTTTCACAGGGGAGATTCATTTCCTGCTTTTAGGGAGGAGCGCCCGGGTTTCTTTTTCTTATAGGCTGTCCCTTTCTTGTTTTGGCCTCACCTTGGAGCAGGCAGGATTGTAGTACCCCGAACAAGGATCAAACCCACAAGAGGTGGAAGCATGGATCTTAACCACTGGAGCACCAGGGACGTCCCCATAGCCTGTTTCTTAAGTAATTTTAATTAAAATAATATGCCACGGTGGCAAATTTTGGGGAGGCCCACTCTGAGCCCCAACGATGATGAGGGTTCACCTTATCTCTTCCTTTGTTCCCCACTTCTGGGAGTGGGAGTGGCTTCCTGTGGCTTTTGAGCTGGGCTGTCTTGACATCCCCCTTCACATCCTCTCAACTTTCCATTGACTCTGTAACCAACTTTCTGCATCAAAGACCCTCTCTTTGAAAGGCAGTTTCTGTTTTTCTGAATGGACCTCATGGGTGCAGACCCCGAGGGCAGGCAGATGGAGAGCCAGAAAGGAAATGGAGAAAGAAGGGTACAAAGAACCGGATGTGAGAACAAGGATGATGTCTTACAGAAACAGTGTAGCAGAGAGCTTCAGGAAGGAGGAAAGGATGGACTTTAAACACGGAGCAGATGATCTGATCTCACAACCCCACCTCTCTGGGCATCGGAAAGAATGGAAGCAGAGTCTCAGAGAGAGATTTTTATACCTGTATTTGCAGCAAACTGTAGTCTAGGGTGGAAGCAACCGAATTGTCCATCAACAGATGAATGGATCAAGAAAATGTGGTCTCTCCATACAATGAAATCGTGTGCTGTGCTGTGCTTAGTTGCTCAGCTGTGTCCAAGTCTTTGCGACCCCATGGACTGTAGCCCACCAGGCTCCTCTGTCCATGGGGTTCTCCAGGCAAGAATGCTGTAGTGGGTTGCCATGCCCTCCTCGAGGGGATCTTCCCAATCCTGGGATTTAACCCAGGTCTCCTGTGATTGCAGGCAGATCTGTCTGAGCTACCAGGGAAACCCACAATGAAATGGTATTCAGCCTTAAATAGAAAGGAAATTCTGACACGTGCTATAGCATGGATGAACTCTGAGAACATTATGCTAAGTGACATAAGTCACACACACACACACACACACAGACACTTATATACGTTCTCTAGAGTTGTCAGATTTAAAGAAATAAAGTGGAATGCTGGTTACCAGAGGATGAGGGGAATGGGGAGTTGTTTCACGGTTACAGAGTTTAGTTTTACAAGATGGTTGCACAATACTTGCACAATACTGTGCGTATACTCAACACTACTGAACTACACACGTAAAGATGGTGAGACAGTCCATTTTATGAGTGTTTTGCCACACACACACACGCACAGAATAGAGCAGACAGGTCCAGAAAGATAAAAACGCTCTCAATTCAGAACATTGTTTTATGAGCTGGTTGGAGGTGAAAGTCAGGCTGTAGCAGGTTGAGGGGCAAGCATGAGGTGAGGAGGTGGAGACTGACTCTCGAGCAGTCTGGGTGAGCAGCGGAGAAGTTGGGCAACAGCTAAGGGGACGGTGAGGGCAGGGGAGGTATAGGAGGAGATGCTGGAACACGTTTAGAAGCTGAAAGAAAGGAGCCGGCAGGGGAAGAGAGATGGCGTGTAGCTTGTGAGGGAGCAGAGGAGGCTGGGGCCTGGGCTTGGGCAGAGGGGACAGCCCATTCTCTGTCATGGGAGGAAACACAGTAAGGAAGGGAGTGGGTGTTGATACATTTCTAGGTGGGAGGGTGACGGGGAGAGCTGCACAGTGCTCTTAAGGTTTTCTCTGTAACACAGGAGGCAAGAGAGAAGGAGGGGCTTCCTCGGTGACTCAGTGGTGAAAAATCCACCTGCCAATGGAGGAGACTTGGGTTCGATCTCTGGGTCAGAAAGATCCCCTGGAGAAGGAAATCACAACCCACTCCAGTTATTCTTGCCTGGGAAATCCCATGGACAGAGGAGCCTGGGGGCTACAGTCCAATGGGTCACAAAAGAGTTTGAAACAACTTAGTGACTAAATAGCAACAACAATTGACAGGGAAACCAGGCAGGGAAAGGATTGAGGTAGTTGCTGAGGGTTCAGCTGAAGCTGGAGGATTTGTAAGTGTTATCTGCAAGATTGAGACATTTTTCTCTAGCAATTAAGAAAGCAGGAAAGCAGATTGTAACACTGAGCTAGGCTTGAAGTGTTGAGATGCTACAGAGGAAGAGGTACAAGGGAATAAAAGGTGCTGGTAAAAGCAGGTCTAAATGATCAGCCAAGAAGTCCAGAGCCATTTGAAGAGATGGAGGCGCCAAGAAAAGTAAAAGAAAAATAAATTAGAAAGATCAAGGGACCAATGTTTCCAGAAAGTCAAAGCATATGTAACCGGACATTACTTTGCTGACAAAGGCCCATCTAGTCAAAGCTATGGTTTTTTCAGTAGTCATGTATGGATGTGAGAGTTGGACTATAAAGAATGCTGAGCACCAAAGAATTGATGCTTTTGAACTGTGGTGTTGGACAAGACTCTTGAGAGTCCCTTGGACTGCAAGGAGATCCAGCCAGTCCATCCTAAAGGAAATCAGTCCTGAATATTCATTGGAAGGACTGATGCTGAAGCTGAAACTCCGATACTTTGGCCACCTGATGCAAAGAACTGACTCCTTGGAAAAAGATCCTAGTGCTGGGAAAGACTGACGGCAGGAGGAGAAGAGGATGGCAGAGGATGAGATGGTTGGATGGCATTGCTGACTCAATGGACATGAGTTTGAGCAAGCTCTCAGTTTTGGTGATGGACAGGGAAGCTTGGCATGCTGCAGTCCATGGGGTCGCAAAGAGTTGGACACGACTGAGCAACTGAACTGAAGTGAATGGGAATGAGAAAACTGCAAACCTGGGAGGCTAGCAGTCATGGGCAGCAGCTAGGGTAACTGGGTGGAGCAGTTGCTTGAAATGGCCGAATCCAGGGGGACCTGGCGAAGAGGTGCATTGGGGGCCTGGGCTCTGAGGAGGGGCTGCCTTTAAGTGAGTGGGGATGGAAAGCAAGACTGTGAGCCAGGTCAGCACAGAACATCTCCAGGATGTCCCACCAGGGCTCACATTCATGGATCCAGAATCAAACCCAGCATGTATCCCTTCTGTGAGCTGTTCCTCCAGCTATGCCGTTTCTATAAATCCCGCTTCTCTAGATCCATGTCTTTTTAAAAATTTTATTTGTTTTTTATTTTTGGCTGCGCTGTGTCTTTGCTTCTGTGCATGTGAAGGCTTTCTCTAGTTGCGATGTGGGGCTTCTTATGTTACTGAGAATGGGCTCTAGGCTGCCTGGGTTTCACTGGTCACAGCACACAGGCTCAGCAGTTGTGACACGTGGCCTCCAGATTGCTCAGCAGTTGTGGCACGTGGACCTAGTTGCCATGAGGCACGTGGGATCTTCTGGGATCAGGGGCAGAACCTGTGTCCTCTGCACTGGCAAGCAGATGCCTGACCACTGGACCACCAGGGAAGTCCCATAGGTCCGTAATGTGTTGAAAAGATCATGGAACTTGGAGTTAAGACATCTAGATTCAAATTCTATCATTTCCTAGCCAGGGACCATGGTGATTTCCTCAATATCTCTTATAAAACTTATTTCTGCAGGGTCATTCTGAATAGCAAATTAAATGGGCATGTCAAAGTACCTACCCAACTGTAAAACAAGAAATATAATCAATGCTCAATAGATAACAGTGGAATCTGAGTATTTTTTCTTCATCTCCTATAATCCAGTTATCACCAAGGCCCAATTCCTTCTCTTTATATGGCCTTCTCTAGCCTTCAGGAATTGCCACAACTCCTACCTGGTCACATTTGTGTCTCCCTTCTCTTCCAGAGCTCTTCCATCTCACTGCTGCTAAGTCGCGTCAGTTGTGTCTGACAGTGTGCGACCCACTAATGGTTGTCTAATTGATCTTTCAAAAATAACACTTTTGTCACCTTATGTCCCCATGTCAGGGTAGTGGGAAGAAGCAATCAACTTCAAGTCATAAATCTAGCAAATATTTTACTTGTTATTTTTAGATTCTTCATCTTTCTGGAATCCAGGCAGTCACAGAGTAAAGCTGGCACCAGCAACAAGCCAGTACAAATTACAGGAGCCTAAAAGCGCAGAAGGGGGTTTGTCAAGATTTGTTCAAGGACTTTATTGTTGGGGTGGGGTCCTGAAATATTTTATTTACCTGTAGATGAACCTGCTCACCGTCCCTTTATCTCACACAACTCTTAGGGTACTTACTGTGAAGATCAGATAAGATAAGGGAGGTTTTGTAAAGTCTGAAGTCCAGTATTTTCTGCCGTTTTCCCTTTCCTGTATCAAGGCCAGATTTTATAGCCCAACTCTCCAGACTCTCCATGAGTGGAGCTCATTTTGTTTCTTCCCTAATCTGTCCCCCACATAGTTAATTTTTTTCAGCTGTGTTAGTTTTAGTCTCCCTTCATACTTCTCACAGATGCAACAAAGTCACTCACTCAGAATATCTGATCAAGCGAAGGGATGGCTTCAGATCGCAGCATGAAAGCAATCTAATGCTCAGTCTGCTACCAACACTCTCTGGAGATGCAGTAAGACTCAGACAGGTGAGCACGTGTGTCCTCTGAAGCCCTTTCAGTGGGTGAGGACCAGCTAACACCCAGCTCCCCTGAATGCCGGGCCAGAACTCACCCAGAACGTACAGCACTGCAGGGACAGTCGTCTGCCTGCTAGATACCTTTCTTTAGTGTTATGTGCAAGACGCTGGTCAAATCACCTTGTTTATGTCAGCACCTTCATCAGCTGGCACACCAGGGAGCTCAGCAAGAACCTTTCCTTCAACCTTGCAAAATTCTAAATCTAATCACATCCCTCATTTGCTGGGACCTTGAATTTGTTCCTCATCTGTCTGGTTTCCTTTCCTCCTCTGACACAGGGAATACAAAAGAACCAGTTCTTATGTAAAATGCCAGATAAGCATACCGTTATCAGGAATGTACCTGGATTTATTATTAAGTTTATCTTTGTATAGATTAACCTTTGAACTGAGAGTACAGTTATATGAGAAATGATTAACATCAGTTCAGTTCAGTTCAGTCACTCAGTCGCGTCTGACTCTTTGCGACCCCATGAATCGCATCACGCCAGGCCTCCCTGTCCATCGCCATCTCCCGAGTTCACTCAGACTCAAGTCCATTGAGTCGGTGATGCCATCCAGCCATCTCATCCTGTCGTCCTCTTCTCCTCCTGCCCCCTATCCCTCCCAGCATCAGGGTCTTTTCCAATGAATCAACTCTTCACATGAGGTGGCCAAAGTACTGGAGNCCTTTACATGCTGGGTATTCCTCTGTCTCTTCTTCTTGGTTATATTGCTGCGTTTGGTGTGGCCTTTCTATATTCTGGGAATTTGTGGAGTTCTCTTTATCATGGAGTTTCCTCACTGTAGACAGGGTTGTATCAGTGGCTTGTCAAGGTTTCTTGGTTAGGGAGGCTTGAGATGGAGTTCTGGTGGGTGGAGCTGGATTTCTTCTCTCTTGAGTGCAATGGAGTGACCAGTAATGGGTTATGAGATGTCAATGGTTTTGGAGTAACTTTGAGCTGCCTTTATATTGAAGCTCAGAGGTGTGTTCCTGTGTTGCTGGAGAATTTGCGTGGTGTGTCTTACTCTGGAACTTGTTGGACTTTGGGTGGTGCTTGGTTTCAGTGTAGGTATGGAGGCATTTGATGACCTCCTGTCGATTAATGTTCCCTGGATTCAGGAGTTCTCTGATGTTCTCAGGATTTGGACTTGAGTCTCCTGCTTCTGGTTTACAGTTTTATTTTTACAGTAGCCTCAAGACTTCTCCATCTATACAGCACCAATGATAAAACATCTAGTTTAAAGATGAAAAGTTTCTCCACATTGAGGGACACCCAGAGAGGTTCACTTAGCTACATGGAGAAGAGAAGAGGGAGGGGGTAGCTAGAGATGATCAGTGTAGGTATGGAGGCATTTGATGACCTCCTGTCGATTAATGTTCCCTGGATTCAGGAGTTCTCTGATGTTCTCAGGATTTGGACTTGAGTCTCCTGCTTCTGGTTTACAGTTTTATTTTTACAGTAGCCTCAAGACTTCTCCATCTATACAGCACCAATGATAAAACATCTAGTTTAAAGATGAAAAGTTTCTCCACATTGAGGGACACCCAGAGAGGTTCACTTAGCTACATGGAGAAGAGAAGAGGGAGGGGGTAGCTAGAGATGACTGGAATGAGATGAGGTGGGATCAAAAGAGGGGAGAACAAGCTAGTCAGT
This sequence comes from Aepyceros melampus, assembly GCA_006408695.1. NCBI lineage: Eukaryota > Metazoa > Chordata > Mammalia > Artiodactyla > Bovidae > Aepyceros > Aepyceros melampus. Next base: position 419,135 of record SJXQ01007927.1, on the reverse strand, counting down.
AGTCACTTCCTTATGTGCATTCCTCAGTCTGGACCGCTCAAAGTTGTTACGGAGTTATACAGGGAAGAAGAGAGGGAGGAAGTAGACAGAGGTGACCAGGAGGATAAAAGAGGAAAATGAAAAGAAGAGAGACAGATCCAGCCAGTAACCAGTTCCTTAAGTGTTCTCCACCGTCTGGAACACACAGAGATTCACAGAATCAGGTAGAGAAGAGAAGGGGGAGGGAAGAGACAGAGGCCACCTGGTGGAGAAAAAGGATAGTCCAAAGGAGAAGAGAGTGGTCAAGCCAGTAATAATCTTGCTCTTAGTTAAAATTGGGTACTGAAGATTTCATTTTTCTTACAATAATAAAAACAAAATCCAATCAGGGAGGATTTTATAGGGGACATGCATCAAGATCTGCCTGGCTGGAGTCTGTTGAGGTTGCAGTGAGGCTCTGTTCCTGCTGATGCCAGGCTGTGCTCTGGGTCTTTGGTGATTTTCTCTCACTTTCGATTTGTGGGCTGTGTTCTTTACCTGTAGGAAACAAAGTCCAGCTCTGGTTATCTCAAGTAATGGGTGTTTCCAGTTGTGTAGGTACAGGTTGGCAGCAAGGAAAACAGACAAACCTGACTGATATGCAAGAACAGGAACCAAGGGCAATCAGGACCCTTGACCTGGAACTAGACCCAGCCCGGCTTCCAGGTGTCAGTAGCTGGAGTCTGTAGATCTCCAGTGGGGCTCAAACCAAACCAAACCACAGCCAAAATGAAAATTATATGCTCTGGCCAGTCTTGTTTAAAACCACCCCTGCTCTCCACAGCTTTTCTCTGCCTTATCACTTCCACCTGCAGTGATCCTGCGTCCTCTCCTCTTGAGGCTTGTTATGAGCCCCAAGTCTCTGATCCCACACACCACTCCTGTGGCTTCTCTTCCCATGTCCGCTCAGCTCCATCCCTATCCGTGGCCTGAGAGGAGCTGCTAGCACAAGCTTCTGAGACAGAATCTGATTGGCTCACTCATCACACTGAGCTGTCTACTGATTGGTCGACTGCCATCTGAGTCAAGTGGCCCCACTAGGTCAATCAGCT